>JAOUQZ010000041.1:9186086-9229558 GCA_028564935.1 Neosilurus hyrtlii
ATATTGTATGTGGGGAAAAAATAACAGTAGTACAGTCCCTGGACTGAAACTGTAGTACTGTTATTTTTTTTCACGTACAATATATTTAGCTCTACTTCGACGTATCGAGCACTGTTTTATGGAAAATCGACTCAAGATCTTATTTATATATATATATTTATTTATATATAAAAAAACAGTTTTCCAGCACAAAATGTTACTTAAATGAATTTTTTTAGTACACTGTGTCAATAAAGAAAGCAGCATATTACATAAAAGAGACTACTTTTCAGATAAAAATATAATGAAGGCTGCTGCAATTTACATGCAAATTTAGAATCAAGTTTGACAGTCAATATTTCCAGAACTGTGGCTGGTTCTGTAAGCCACTCTGTGGAAAACGAATATTTTCAGAGTTTTTGCGAATGAAACAAATAATTTCAGAGCAAAATTACAACTTTCTGACCCTCTTGCGACACGTGCAGACTGTTTGAGAAGAGTTTGAGACTATTCTGTGTCCGAGCCTTGTTTTGCGACATTCTTGGAAATTTCGAATGTTTGAAATTTTTTGTGATGAGCTTACGAACCAGGCAACCAAAATGCATTGCCCGAATGTTGTGAGACAAATTTGAGAACATTTTGAGAGTGGAAAGCTCTCTAGTGTGATCACTTCCTAACAGATAACAGAAACCACTTAGGCAAAGTACCTGTACCTTTTCAAATTACATTTAAATTAAGTGCACTTATGAACAAAACGATAATTTTTGATAATGACATTACATTCCCTACCCTACCTCCTCATGTAAAACTAATTCAATTTGAATAAGGCTGTTGTCAGTCATTATACTTGTCACCTATGTGAACAGCTGTGTTAGGATATGACAAAATTGTCTCACCTAAAGAGACAATGCCAAGAGTGTTTCTCCAGAACATGAGAAGCCTGAGTGATGAGCAAATATTTGGTAGCTCCAAACAAGCCAGTAATGTTTTCCAATTCTGTGGTAAGCCATAGCAAATGAGTTAAAGGCAGCCTATGAAAACACAGTGGAGCATCTGCTAGGTTTGACTGCTGTGAGATTTCCACCTCTCACTTTGCTTCCCCCATTTTTGTGTCAACTAATAGCCAAGCAAGTTATGATTTATTAATCATTAGTGTAGCTTCAATTAAATAGGTTGTTTAACTCTGATTATCAAAGGCATTATTTTATAACTCACTGTAATTACTGCACATTTCCAGCAATTTATTTTGTTAGCACCTGCTGATAGCATTGCCAAATTATTAAATGGTCATACTGTGTATATATTGCACCATAGTGTAGTATGACGAAGTGAAGTGCATGAAAGGATGTCAAATTACCAAGTTCCAAGGTTGTGAAGACCCCAGGATGTTGTAGCACTTTATATCTTTGGTAATGGATACTTTAAAGTAAAAGCATCAAACACTGAATCGTTTTGTATTCTCTGTGTGCTTACATAAACTAATTGATGAGACATTTAAATAAGGAGTTGAAGGGGAAAACTGACAATGAAAAGAATGCATTCCTCAATCTTTATTTTGTCAAAGAAAGTAAAGTTAATTAATAAAACTAGATGTGACAAACCAGTTTCTTCTCATTTATATAACAGGCTGATTTGACAGCAAAACCGAGCCAGAATGACTCACATGTTAATCTTAAACTTAGGTTAATTAACATATGAATTTTTATTAGAATATCTATTAACCCCATGGATTTTTTTTTTATTTTTTTTTTTTACTAAAAACGCAGTACCTAACATTTGTGCTTTAACTTCTTTTTTTATTTATTTGTATAGAATCCAGGAGACCTATGGCCTATATGCAAAGAAAAGAGCAAATCCTTAGATCAACAGAGCAGCAGTGAGCATGCTTCTGCTCACCTGAGTTCAGAGATTGAAACTGCCAAACCCAACAAAGAGGTCAAGATCAAAAAACTTCCACACTGGCTTAAAGCCTGTAGACTTGAAACACAACTCTTATCTTGTAGCTGATTAAATGATTGCATTTTTCTCCCCGTGTATCTCATATTATAATGGAAAAGGTCTACGGACACAAAGATTGAAACCATGCATGACCTTTTTTTTCACTTTCATTTACAGGATAACAAGATGGTGCCCCTGAATGTCTCTTCTGACAAGAGAAAGTCAAATGAGGCTGATCATTTGCATAAAATAGCAACGTTGGATAGCTGTTTAAAACATCAAAACCAAAAAGGGGATTCGATACTAGGCCCAACTTTGGCTATCACTGGAGGATATTATCCACTGTCAAAAGACAAAATGGCTGCTGAAAGATCCCTACAGACTCGACACAGACCTGTACCTCATCCAGATGCTGGTAACCTCACCAAATCTCAGCAGAAAAAAGTAATGATTGGATGCAACACAGGACAATTGCCCCAGAGTCTTCTGAATGAACTAAGCACCGTTCTTAACCAAACAGGACGCATACCCAGGGAAGAAAACTGAGCTTAAAAGGGAAACTGAGCTTAAAAGGAAAAGAAATAAGGCTAGAGTGAAGAGGCGGAAATTCTTACAAGTGGTATTCCAGGGGTTGAGAGAGCATATGATGCTTGGCTTCTCAGAAAGACTTCTAGAAAAGCAAAACAAATCTGTAAATCATGTAAAATGTATATATTGCACTGTCCATTAGGTGCACACCAAAGCATTTTTCTGTTAGACCTTCACTAACCTTAAAAAATATCTATATGCAACCATCAACCCAATACTACTGTATAGTTGTGTCTTGATGGCAAGACAAGTAAGTGTATGTAATGTAAAGAGCACTAGTATATATTTATGGGTCAAACATCAGTAGAACTTGTAGGAGTATGTGAAAGTGTTTGCCTTAGTGTGTACAGACTTCTTGTTCAGCTTTAACTATGGCCAAACTAGACTTTTGTCCATGGACATCACTGCAATGCACCATTTAAATTAGTGTATTCAGTAGAGTATAGAGTTCATTATGCATAAAATAAATAAATTAGCATCACACAGGTAAGTAATTTTAGTACTTGTAGACAAGTTCTATACAAATGCAAAGCAATTATTTTAAATCTGCCTTAGATTTTCTGTATTTAATTTTACAGCTTGAATTGAGGTCTAGTGAAGGTCAATCCACTTTAACCAATTTAAAGTTTGTTATATATATATAGAAAGTATTTAAGAATGAATGTGGCCTTAAAAAAATCCTTCAATTTTCTTAAGGGTTAGTGTTTCCTAAACTGTCAACAGAACCATGCCCTTTTCTGCTTTGTTTACTGTAATATCCCAGGGGTCACCAAAACCCATTAAATAATGAACCCTTTTTTTTAATTTTTTTTTTTTTTAAGAGGCCACGTGGGCTTTTGTTGTCCAGTTTGCTTTAAATATTCAGCAACATTTTATGTAGCTACTGTTTTTGTTTGATGTTCTTTTTAAAGTATTTTCAACATGCATTTGTCTTTTTTTAAAAATGTGTAATGTATGAGCATAAAAGCCATTTGTGGCATTGTATAAATAAATGACACTAAAAGTTAGTCAGTGTTTCTTTTAAATATTTTTTGAAGGTGATCAGTGTTCATTTAGCATTAGCATCCCAGTCCCAATATACACCTCTATACCCCAACAACCTTTCTGACAAGCTTTCTAGAAAACAAAAGTATTGCCTTTTCTTATCTGAATTAGGATTAACACACATTATCTGTACAGGCTAAATAATTCATTCATGTTTTATTACAACCCTAGTGCTTTTCAATCCCTTCAACTCTCTCCATCAATGAAAAAACAACCACACTATCGAAACCAATGGATGTTATTTATTTGGTGAACATTAGGTGCAGTAAAATGTCATGTGTGTTGTGCAAGTACCTTACAGTAGAGGACATTTTTGAATATTATGCTGAATAAAATGTCTGGTCAACAACAGTCCCTGGGTTACAACCTGACACTGATGAATCGCTAAATGAGGAATAATAAAAACTTCATCATCCTCTGTGCGTTCCGGGGTCGGGTCAAGGGGGAAGCAGCCTAAGCAGTGAGGTCCAGATCTCCCTCTATCAAGCCACTTCCCGAGCACTTCTGGGGGGACACCGAAGTGTTCCCTGATCAGCAGAGAGGCATACTCCCTCCAGCGTGTTTTGGGTTGACCTTGGGTGTCTTCCTGGCTGGACATGCCTGAAACACCCACGGATGGACCATGTTCGGTGTCTCCATTTTTGATGCGGCAACCTGGAGCTGTGGCTGGAAGGTCATTGGTGCCTGTTGTGGGGCAACCCCCAATTCAGGTGGTGGACACCTACGGTGAGGGGGGCCTTCAAAGTGAAGAAGGCCTTATAGGGTCCTTATGGCTTCTGGGACTCTCAAAGCAGCAGACAGGTACTGACAGGCAAAACGTGCTGCAGCCTGGGCTGTCACCGATGCAAAATCTCTGTTGTGGAAGGAGTTCGGTGAGTTCTTGGAAAAAGATTCTTTTGGGGTGTGCTCTGGGAATATGGTATACCGGACCTGTTGCTTCGTGCCATTCGGTCTCTGTATTGCCAGAGCCAGAGCTTGGTCCACATTAGTAACAACATGACGAATTCATTTCCAGTGGTGGTTGGACTCCATCAAGGCTGCCCTTTTATCACCACTTCTGTTCATAAAATTTATGGATAGAATTTCTAGGAGCAGCCAAGGTGTTGAGGGGTTCTGCTTCGGTGTCCGTAGGATCTCATCTCTGCTTTTTGCAGATGACGTTGTCCTTTTGGCTTCATCAAGCTGGGAACTCTTGCTGGAGCGATTTGTAGCTGAGTGTGAAGCAGCCAAGGTTCTTAGCCAGAAAAAGATGGAATGCACGAATGAGGTCCTGCACCAAGTGCAGGAGTTCATGTATCTCAGGGTCTTGTTCACAAGTGTTCATTAACAATGACTGTGCGGTGGGGGATCTTGAACTTTAGATCTACAAAATGACAATATATGTATAAATAGTTTGCAGCAGATGGAACCTCCAGGAACACTGCTGCATCTGATACGCTCACACCAGTGCAACATGTTAACTTATGTGAAGTAGCCACCACTGGTCTCCTTCTCCTGCTTACTGGTGGCAGTAACTTTTTTAGTGCCACCCATCTATCTAAGCTACTGTTCCATCTACAGGGTTAAATTGAATTTCCTGATATTCACACAATTTTTATTTCCCCCAGAAAGTAGTTTAACAGCCATGTTTGTGTTTTGGGGTGCACTCTCTGCATGAATTAACAGTACATTAATAGTTGTTTTTTTCACGCTGTATGAAACACACCCTCACCTGTTTGCTTTTTATTCCTTATTCCTCACAACACCTAGCAGATCAGAGATAGCAGATGTCACTTTTGTGTTTAAGTAATTTTAACAGGCCTAAATCACGGAAAGTGTTGTGTGATACCTGCACTATTTTTCTTTAAGTTTCTTTGTTAGAAATAATAAACCAGTCCATGCAGAGATAACTTAAGCACAGCCAGATGTCAAGGTTCTGAAGTGCAAAAAAATGTGCCACCTCAATGCTCCTCTCACTCAACTGTTTATACAAGTAAAAGAAAAATACTGAATTTTAGAATTGGAGCTGTGGGTGTATGTAGTGCTCACCATTTCACACTATTTTTTCAGAAAATAAGTGATGGAGAGATTTGATGTAATACATTTTTTTTATCTGTAGACATCAAAGAGTGATGCTTTTTTTTTTTTTTGATATAATGCTGCCCGTCAATCTAATTACCCTAATTGCTTGCTGGTAATATCAATACTATTTTTTGTTCACCTTTAGCACTGATTACAGAGTATAATCACAATGGCATTGTTACTGCAGTAGTGGCTCAGTGCCTAAGGCCCTGGATTACTGATTCAAAGGTTGTGGGCTGTGGTGGCTCAGTGGTTAAGGCTCTGGATAACTGATCTAAAGGTTGGGGGTTCAAGCTCCAGTACTGCCAAGCTGACTTTAAACCTCATTTGTTTAAAAAAAAATGTACAAAATTTACAAATGTAAGTTTGTAAGGACAAGGGTGTCTGCAAACTGCTGTGAATGTGAATGCTTCAGATGGTCAGGTCGAGGCTCAGCAATAAAATGATGTCAGCTGATGACTTGAATGTACTGACTAGCAGGTTTTTCCATCACTAGGCTTTTTCTTCTTTGATAGATAAAAACATTGGTGAAAAATAGTGGTTTGCATGGGTAAGTGACGATGAGGAATCTTTTTCACACAAACTGGCACCTCAGAGTCTTGTCCTTAACCCTACTGAAAGACTTTTGGATGGGCTGGAGAAGACTTTAGGGAGTGGTTTTATTTTCCCATCATTAATTCAAGACGTAGGTGAAAAATGAATCCGACTCTGGTTGGAAATAAATGTTATGATGTTGCTTAAGGTTGTCAGTGACATTGTTTAAGTTTGTTAATGCCATGGGGATTATATGCTGTAATCATGTTTAAAGGTGATCAAGGCTAACAAAATATTACAATGCAATTATTATATAATTATTTGGTTTATTTTAATAATATTATTATTAATTTTTATTTCATTTTTTTTGCTGAGCAATTCTGTGCTTTCTGTAGTGAACATGATGCACTGATATACACATATTGTGTATACATGTTAAGGGGTTGATGGGCATTGGCTTCTACTTTATATATGATGTACTGGCACCACTAGAACAAGCTTGTTATTTTAATGCATAAAATAAAAAAGAGGCACTGTTAAAAACATTATGGTGTCTATATATTTCAGTATGTGAGGTCATCCTTTCAATAATATTCTCAGTGTTGCTGCATCAGTGGATTGTATCAACTAGTGGTTTTAGGATAAACAGCAGAAGAATAAGATTCAGTTCTGACAGGGCTGAAGAAATAAAAGTAAATCTTTAAACAAACCCAATTCAGGAAACTTGATTAAAAAAAAAAAAAAAACGGTACCAATATGATTCAAACATTTGCTCATAAATGATGCAGTGCATCTTCCTGAACCATTATTACTGAGAGGCTTCTGTTTGATCAGGATGCTGGCCAATTGAGTTATTTTGGAAAGGAAATAAAGACAAGCCTCATGCACCCAGGCCTGCTTTTTGATATCATTATTTATTGATGGGCCTCAACTGATTCTCCACATATTGAATTAACTGTAAATAAAACCTGTTTGCTGTTTTAATCAAAGAACTGTGAAGGGGCCATAGGGGAGCAAGTAAGTGTTGACATTTCCTCTAAAGGCCTAATGAAACCTTTATGAGCTTGTTTTAATATAACAGACAGACGATTTCATTTGGTTAAAGAAAAGCAACCATAGAAAGTTCACTTATTTATCTCAAACAAGTACATTTTGGCAAGTTTGGGGGGGTTTATGTTTATATGCACAATAAATTCACAAAGTACGGTTTAATTTCTGCCTAATATCACTTTTGGTAATTGTTATCGTAAATCAGATTATTCTTTGTGTAATCGTCCTGTAGATGTTTCCCTCTACTTACCAGAAGAAATGCTTTGTCAGACTGGACTGTTACTTTGATGTAATCAAATTGAGGCAATAGTGCTGAGAGCACAAACAACAAAGACCAATCTCCCTCCTGTTCAGCTGGATATCAGCCACTTGAATTGGACATACCACTTTATTGGCAGCCTTTGCCCTAAAGCTGAGTGGGTGGAGAGGGAAATAAATAAAATGTGCTTTGGGAACGTGATGAAGTGATATGGAGGTCGAATAAAATGGAAGACCACAATCATACCTGAAATTATTGCAAATTCCGTTTATCATGGCCTTCATGTTTGCTTTGATTATAGCCTGATATGCTAATTTACTGTATCATTCACACTTTGTGGGTTTGGCTACATGGGTCTCCCAAATGCCTTCCTTTGGCTTTCAGGTTAAATACCCATTGTTAAGTTACACAGCAGGCTAAATCTAATCAAGGCATAGACTGGGCATAGAGGAAACCATGCAACATATGTGTGAGGCAAATGGATAATGAGCTGATATTCTCTCTGAATTATTCACGGGTGGGATGAGATTTGGGGGAGTTATGCATCATTATGAGGCTTATCGTATCAGGATTAATAAGCTCGTTGGTATTACACCATTTGTTCACTTGGCACAAAACTCAAATTTTGTATTATAATAAGCATGGCTGCATCTTCCCTATCGCTCCTTCCACCCCCTTTCCATTATGCCTTTATCAGATAGTGACCCTTTTTGAATGCTGAGATGCCTGATTGGTTGCATAACAACTATAGCAGCTAATTAGCAGCTGGAAGACAATGCAGGGCTGATGCAAGACAATCTCTGATCACACGTGGAAAAATGTTCACGTTGAAAGAAGGCGAAGATCACATAAATGGTGGGTGGGTATGTGTGAATGATAGCACGAGTGAGCGAGCATATATGGATTGATAGTTTGAAAAGAAAAGTGAAGAGGAGGTTTCTCTACTGAGGACAAACACTAGTTAAATAATAAAAACCAGAATGGTAACCATAAAAATTAGATTTAACTTTTTTGTACTACAAAAGATTGAGTTTAAATTATGTGTATGGCATTCTCTAAATGACTCTCTTACAAGATAAATTTTAATAAAAATAAAAAAATCACACAGTGTTGGCTGAGAGAGGCTCCAGCCTCCCTGCAACCCTAACAGTAGGATTAAGCTGTTTGGCAAATGAGTGAGAAAATGAATAATATTAAAGAGCATCAACTTAGGTTATTTGAACTGATGAAATTGCTGCCTTCCCACATTAGAAAATGATGAACATATTTAAGAAAACTTCAGATTCCCCAGTTGGGTGAAGTTTATGCATGATCCCTAATTATACAGTTGGTTTAAAAAAATCTAAACAAATATACAGAAATCTAATTTTTTGTTTATAGTAGATTAATAGTTTTATTAGTTTACAGAATGGTATGAAGTATTTCAAAATATTAGAATTTGTACACACATTGATTGAATTTTTCTTTCACATGCCTTAAACAAGCCTAATTATTGTCCTTTAACCTCTCATTTTCCAGCTGCACAACTTTCACTCACTGGATATATTTAGTCTTTTGCTCAGTATTTTGTAAACTTTGTTATGCATAAAAATGTCAGGAGGTCAAGGGAGCCCTTCTGGTACCAAATAATATGAGATCCTGACCTGTGTCTGCATGATTATATACATTGAACTGCTGCCGCATGGTTGGCAGCTATCCAGGGTGCGGGAGTTCCTATTAAAGTGGCCAATAAGTGTATGTCATCAGGTCTGTGTGGAATCCTAATTAAATTAGATTTTTTGGTTGCTTTGGATAAAATGCTTTAGAATGCAGGATTGTCAGCCAGCAGAATAATCTGAGCAGGAGGGTGTATACATAGTACAAACAATTCTCATTCATTCACTCATTTTCTGAACCGCTTAATCATAATTAGGGCCGCGGGGAGGCTGGCGCCCATCACAGCCGACTCTGGATGAGGGCACAGTACACCCTGGACAGCTCGCCAGGCCATCGCAGTTTGTTTGTGTGTGCATGTACAATTTTAAAGTATTTTTTAACTGTTCACTTAAAAATGTGAACATTGGCCTCAATTAGTTATCATGTGACCAATGTGACTATACATCCATGGGGAAAAAGAGAATGTTTTAATGAGGATCCCCATTAAAACCAGTCTCCTATTTTTTTCCACAGCTGTAAGTGCAGTTCTTTAGCAGATTCAGAATCATTTGAATTTGTTAAAATGCAGACTGTCCTCAAAGTACATGTATCTTAACCTGCCCTCAGTAAGAGTTTGCAATGTTAATAAAAAGGTGTTTTAAAATGCGATAACTGCATAAATTTACATATCAAGTAAAACAAGTAGTTAAATGGGAAATGCACATGATTCATAAAGGAACCTTATATTTTCTGTTACAAATTGTCTCTCAAAGCACTCCTGCTTCCTTCGACTCCAACAGACTTTTATAAATAAATCAGGCAATCTCATGGTCAGCTATAACCCTGAGGATATTGTTTCCAGTTCCTGGAGTAGAAGCGACCATAGACATAGAATAGATAGCCTGCACATGGTGTAGATTGAGCCGGCCAATAATCCCTGATTTCCAGTATGTACAGCTGGGTGCACAAATCGTTTTGTAAATACCAGTCATTTAGGATAATACCTACTTTGCAGTGATGGGTCTCAATTAATTGTATGAACCGGTTACTTAAGGCCCGATCTCATTTGGGTGATTCTTTGGTGAATGCCCGTGGTTTTTTGAGTTGGCGACTGTCAGTGATGATCTGCAATGATTGGCAGTGGTTAGCAACCATTTTTGACAGTCTTTGTAGTTGGCGACCATATTGCTAACTATCAGCAACTATCATTGCAGATTGTCTGCGACTTTGTTGGCTACAATCAGCGACCATATCCACAGACCAAGCTGATGATATCCTTGACCACAATGCTCAGATGAAAATCTCTTATAGTCGGCAACTAGGTCTGAGACTGTCTGCAACCAAGTCCCCAACTATCTGCGGCTATCTGTGATCGACTACAATGGTCTCAGATTTTTAAAAAAACAGGACCCCTCATGCTGACTCCCAACCTAAACATTTATTGAATCATGGGCATTATCTTGTTATCTCCCAAATGAGATCGGGGCTTTAGTTGTACAATAGGCAGTGCAAAGTTTGTTATTGAACAAAATAACAATGTCATACTAGATAACTTCTATAACACCCTCAGACATTTCCTTTACATAAATCTTCAAAGGCATCATGGCTTAGTGTTCACAATGGGGACCCAGAACGGAAGCTGATGTCTCAGTGACTGACAGAAAATTGCTTAGGTCTGGAAATTAACCACTACCAGAAGTTGCCATTGTTTGGCCATGTTGGCTGTAATTAAACCCATTGGTTGCAAGGTCTATTCTATGTCCATGGACGCAAAGGTATGACACAAGTTGGTAAGTTTTCAATTTATTATGTATTAAACAATGTTGATATTCAACTGGACTGGAGCAGGAATTCTAGCCCAGAGTCCAGTCAGATGGAGAAGTGTTGTTGATGGCCTATGCTCTTTAGAGGAGTAAGCAATGTTTATATCACTGCAGTCACAGATTCAATGGGTCAACATTATATTCTTGATATTATGAGCTATGTTAAGAACTAAATGGCTCCAATGTACAAGGCATTGTTCAGATGGGAAAATATTTGTAAACGCCTGTTGATGTTTAAGTTGCCAAGCACATCAAAAAAGGTTTTTATTGGATATACCCCTGTATGTATGTATGTGTGTGTGTGTGTATATATATATATATATATATATATATATATATATAAATATATAAATAAAATTATGAAAAGTTTTGCAAAATTCTGACAAATCTCAGTGCATGAAGGGCCAGGTAAAAAAAACCCAAAAAGACTACTAATGGATGTGTGCAACCTTCAAGCCTGACAAATATAGCCACATGTGACAGACTGCTGCTGAGTTTAGAAATGCATGTGAATTAATAAACCAAAGGTTTTTGCTTTTGTTGCATCCCTACTTTTCTGAAAATGGGGTTAGTAAAGTAAACAATACATATTCAAATCCATTTAGACCTATTGATCCAGTTTTTGATGCAGCACTTTGTTTTTGAATTAGAAGGAGAAAAACACTGCTTTTGGGTAACATTTAATGGTTTGAGGAGCTACTGTAGTTTTCTTTCTCAGAGTTAGTTCTTAGCCTCTCTCAGGGCCAGCAATGTAAGTAAACTGTGTCGCCACTAATGAGGCTTTTCTTCTGTCATAATTAGCATTAATCCCTGCTGTTAAAACCCAGACATGCTATGCAGGTCATGAACAAGCCGGGGACAGTAGTGACTCTTGTTTATAGCTCTGTTTTTGGCTGAGCTCAATAAGTGGAGTGTTAATGGTGAGGAACGCTTGTTGACTGGGTAATGGTGGAGTCTCAGAGCTGGTTAATAATTGATGGCATAGTAACATCAAAGAGGGTGAGCGCACTGTCTGTGTTTTGTCAGTAGAGGCATTGCTATGACTTACTGTACATGGTTCGGTGCGTTGAGCCTTCAGGTCTGCTTTATCAAACAGAGCTGAAATGCAGTGATAAATGGATGTTTGAGTTCTCAGCGGCCAGTGTCTTGCCTGCTGACAGCTAGAATCATACATTCATATATCTGTGCACTAGGATTTTGTGCATTCACCAAAAAAAAAAAAACCCTAAGGCTATTTCCTTGAATATCAATGTCGCAACATTTATGCTAGCAGAAGACGAGGGACAGAGGGAAATAAACAAGTAGACCTGTTCCTGGCATTACACTGCTGACTTTCTAGACTTTTGAGTACAACAGCTCTTTCCTGGAGTGTGAAGAGAACAAACTGTTGGTTCTTGTTGTGTTCTCTCTGTCACCGACCTTCAACTCTGTATATCTTTTCAGTCATTTTTATCTCATGTAATAAAACTCAAGGAAAACAAAAATAAATCATGATAATGTTTAGATTCTGATTTCTTAATGCTCTCATGGCAATAGCACACAGGAAATGAGAGATTTGGTTTATAGAATCAAGTGAATCCAAATACTCCAATGAACTGTATTATACTATGACTGAAGTACAAATTGTATAATACAATGATGACTGCTGACCTGTGTATTGTACATACACCAATCAGCCATTACATTAACACCATCTGGCTGGTCTGTAGCTAGGCAGCTCCCAATGCAATAGGCTGCTATACACGCTGTATTCTGGTGCCTATTCTACCATAGCCAGCATTAACGGTTTCAGCAGTTTGTACTACAGAAGCTCTTCTTTGGGATCAGACCAGAAGAACTAGCCTTCACTCTCTACATGCATTGGTAAGCCCTAGGCACCCATGGCATTCTTGCCAGTTCACTGTTTTTCCTTCCTTGGACCACCTTTGGTAGGTACTCACCACTGCATACCAGGAACACCCCACAAGGCCTGCTGTTTAGGAAATTAATCAATCTGGTTGTTTGGCCATCACAGTTGTCAGAATAACTCATATCCTTATGCTTGCTCATTTTTCCTGCTTCCAGCACAACAACTTCAAGAATTAAGAACTGTTCACTTTCTGCCTAATATATTCCACTTCTTGGCAGGTGTCCCTGTTATTCACTTCACCTGTCGTTGATCATAATGTTTTATCATTGCTTGAATTCACAATTCATACGTTTCTGTGTGACATTTTGATGTCAGAGAATGGTGCTGCACTTATGAAATTACATACTTTATTACTTTATTATTTAGTTATGTAATTATTTATTTTACACTTAAAATGAATAAATAAAAAAATAAATGTGTGTACCGGTGTGCATATATATGTATATGTATGTATGTATATACCCATTCATTTTCTAGGCAACCTAATTCTAATTAGGGTCATTTTCCCCAAAAAATGAATGGCCAGTGAAATATTTTTGTCTCATTTATTTAACTGGGTTCTCTTTATCTACTTTATATATATACATATATATATATTTATGTATGTGTGTGTGTATATATTTATAGATTATAGATTAAGAAGTAGATTTAGCTCTACTTCGACGTCTTGAGCACTGTTTTACAGAAAATCGACTCAAAATCTTATATATATATATATATATATATATATATATATATATATATACACACACACACCATAAGGTGTATATATAAGGGTGGCCAGACTAAATATTAACGAAAATATTGAAGAAAAAATAAGAGAGAGAGAGAGAGACTGTTTTAATTTTTTTTGTTATTACTATATATTCTTGTTTGTTTACTTATTCTCATCAATTTGATCCAATACTACATGAAATAAATACTTGAATAGTACTTGGTTTCTGATTTATTTTGTTAAGTTATATAGTATGTATACATAACTTATGTAGTATAAGTGTGCAGTATTTTTTAATTTATTCACTCGCTAAACCATTCCATATGGCTTGAAGTTCATTCATGCTCTGCAAAAGTCAAAAAAATAAAATTTTACACCTTTCAATTTTTCTGAAAAATTGGTATTTGCAATGTTTTTTGTTTGTGGTTTTGTTTTTTTTTGGTTCTCATTGCCGTCAATAGCATTCTTCAATACATTTCCACCAAAAAATTATAGAGAAGTAATTCTTTTACTTATTAGGAACCCTTTTAGACAAAACGGCTCCTAATAAAAAGGACCCCCCCATCAAAATAAGTCCTTATATAAATAAAACAGTAACACCATGTCTTATCATTGACTTCTAAGAGAACGAAGGATAGCCCGGGAGAATATTCTACCAAGCAATTGTGTGATTGGTGATTGGTGGTGATTCTTAAAATGTCATGGTCATTGATCACCTTTTGGAAAGTGTGTGCGCCGATCTTTACTATAGACATTGATAAATAAGACACATTGCAGACAAAACAAACACAACAAGAGAGCAATGGTTGAAAGGAAGACGAGAAACAAAAGGTAAGAGGAATATAAGATCAAAAGTGAAATGGTAATAAAGTGGAGGAGGCAGTACAGAAGAGAAAGGGGAACAATGATGAAATCTCTAGTGTCATGGAGAGACAAATAGTTGCAGCACAGCAGCTCCTGCATTTATCAGAGCCAGGCTTTGGCCTCTTATCTTAATGAAGGATTCTGTTTACACCTCACTACCCATGTCTGCCCCATACCAACCATAATTCTCATGGCTTCCAACACGATATACATTAATAAATGAAGTAAATGATGCTGAGTCACACAGTTGTCAGCAGAGAGAGGTGCAAGGCTCGGTCATTTCTTACTCAGAAATGCTAAGGTGTTGGAACAACACTACTGCAAGCATTGATCTCAAAGGTCTCTGTTATTTTCAATTTAAAGGTGCACCTGTGGCTTTTGTACACATTCAATGAAGCATTAATCAGTCTGGCTTTATCCCTCTCAGCTTTTATATTTCCCTTCCTTGTTCAATTTTGGTAGTGTTTCATATGCAGTCATCACCTCACTCACACATACACAGACTCACAATTTGATGCTTGTTCATGTGAAAACTCGCTATTGTTCTCCTGAAATTGTGTATAACTGTTAAAACAATTGGGGCATTTATTGCTCTCTTAGAAGACACGGAGAAGAAACCGAAGCTCCTACAAAGCTATAGCTTTTTGCTACTTCTGACAGCTTCTACTAAGTAACAGGATAGACAAGGATAAACCAGTAGGAACATTGCTGACATAACTGATAAGAAAACAAACAAACAAAAAAGCGAATTACAAAGTAAAATGAAAAAACAAATACATATGGAGACAACTAGAAATAACAATTAATCTGTTAATCTGTTGTCTATACGACCAATCGGGTCTCATGGAACCAATCCCCTCTGACTTTTGGCAAAGGGCGGGGTTCTCCTTGAACAGATTGCTAGTCTATTGCAGGGCTAACACTGATGCATCTCAGATTTACTCATATGAGCAATTTAGAGTAGCTTGTTGATTGTGCTTATACTTTTTTTTTTTTTTTGGGTGAAATCTGGAGTACCTGGATGAAACCTATGCAAGCATTGAAAAACATGCAAACTCCACACAAAAAGACCCTTGTTGATCATAAGATTTAAACTTATAATCTTCTAGCTGTGAGGCTTCAGTGTTAAGCACTGAAGTGCCATGCTACAAATAATATCATCACATTATCATGAATTAATAAAAAAAAAAGATTAAGAAATAAAATGGTGAAGTCTCACAACAAAATAGCAACAAATTACAAGTTTGGGTAAAGCTGCATTGGAAAGACCTCAAACTAATTCGTGGAGAGAAACTTCATAAGCCATACAGCATTGCTGACTAAAACTGCGAAAGTTAGCAAGCAGCTAAATGGAACTTTCCAGATAATTGATAAACTAGAATTTACACATACAAATTGCTGAAGGCCTACAAATATTGGAGGTTTTATATCATGTAATTTTACAAATTTCTTTAGCTTGGTTAATGAATGCTAAACTGTATTTGAGACTAACCTAATAAGCCATGGCTATGCTTGGACAGAAACCTAGTACATGCAAAACATTCACTGCATATGAGAGGTGAGGTAGGTAGAATTAAGTGTATTTTATAAAACTTTTAACCCTGCATGCAGACTGCCATAACTGGTTCCTGATTCTCTAAGCATTCAAATTTGAAAATCCAAAAAAAAAAATAATAATTCCCCTTCTGGGATGTATGAATCATTTGTAGGCTATAAACTCTGTAAACAAAACAAACTACCATTGGTAAAGTTCTCCAAGTTTTGTTATGGACACAATAGCTTCTCTCTCTATGTTCTGAACACCATGCTCGTCCCATCTCTCACTTCATCACACCCTTACCATGTGCGCGAGCAATCAAAAGATGTTCAGCCCTTAAAGGAGCTGTGCTACTTTTATAACACCAGCCCCTGTCTCAGCCACTTTCAATAGAGCTATCTATCAGAAGCTCTGCTTCTGGGCAGATAAATATAAATATATTTGTATATAAATATTTCCCTGGCTACTTAAGTTTAAACTCTTTTTTTTTTTTTGCTGTGTATATACATCTACTGATGCCTCTGGACACATCATCAGTAATGTTCCTGTTTTTTTCGAGTCTTTCAACGTCATACAGCCTCCTTCAAGCAATCCATCTGGGGCTGATCAGACCCCAGCTTGTGTCCAGATGACTTAACTACTCTGACTCCATGGCTTTCCTCTTTTGAGTCACAGCCATCTTGAGGTCCTCTCTGTGGTGGTGCTGCAAATGGCTCTCCTCTTCCTCTCTCCCTTGATGCCCTAATCACTGAAGGCCCTGACCAAAGAACAGTCTGCGAAGCCTCTACATTCGACCTCCACTGAGAGGCACCTTGCTCGCCATCCAGCCTGCTGGTATTTGCTGACAAGCCACGCATACTTGGAGAGTTTCCTCTTGAAGGCTTCCTCATAGGTGGTCCTTCCATGGAACTGTCAGCTCCAGTAGCACAGCTTGTTTGGTGAACTCAGACACAAGGATAATGTCTGGTCGCAGGGTGGTAACTCTGATGTGGCTGGGAAACTTCAGCTGCCGCTCAAGATCCACCATCAACTGCCAGTCTTTCGCAGAGGTCAGGATATGTGCAGGCGTTTTTCTGACAAAAGTGATGGATTTCTTGGAGGGGTCGGAACTGCTTTGCCCAAGCCAGTCCAGTGCTGATGGCTTTTGTGATGGCGTTAAGGATTTGGTCATTCCTCACTCGGTACTGACCGTCTCCAAGAGCCCTAGTGCAGCCGCTGAGGATGTGTTCTAGGGTTCCTTGCTTAGAACACAGAGGGCATGCTGGTGTCTCTGCAATGCCCCACGTGTGCAGGCTTGCCGGGCTTGAAAGCATGTCATACACTGCCTGTAGGAGGAACTTGATGCGGTGGGGTTCAGCTTTCCAGAGCTCAGTCCAGGTTACTCTCCTCTCGACCACATTCTCCTTTCTGGTCCAGGCTCCCTGTTGTTTCATCCCCACTGCCTTGCAGGATCTTGTGTCCACCACTGCTGCTCTCACCTCCTCTTGAACAAGGCGCTGCCTCTTCCTCACCTTGATGTTCAATTGAGGGGTTGTAAAGGATCCTAGCCCAGCTCTGCCTTATGTGACACAATCTTGGATTTGAGGGGCAATTGGAGCCTGTTGTTGTGCCCGTAGTGTGTGATGCTCAGGTTCTAGGGTAACCCAAGCCATCTCCGGAGGTGGTTACTGACCTTCCTCTCTAAGGTCTCAACTGTTGAGATCGGGACAGCATAAACAAGAAGTAGCCACATAATCCTGGTAAGAATGCTGTGTTGGTAAACCCAGGCTTTGTACATTCCAGGTAGGCTGGACTTGTCCACAGATTTTAACAGACATCCAACTCTGAGTAAGCTAACTTGATAGATATTCCATCTCTCGAAGAGCTGTCAAAAACCTTGCCCAAGCCCTTGACTGGCTTCTCTGTGATGACTGGGATGGCTGAGCGTGTTATGTTGAACCATAACTTATCCCCCACCCTTCCTTTCCTCAAAGATGGCTGCCATAAATTAAAACAATGGTGTCACTTTAGTGAAAAAAAATTGCTAAAATACTACATTCCTTCTTCTAGATTCCTTCTTCTTCACCAGTACATCTGCGTAAAAAGTTATGTGTTACGTAAAGTGTTATGAAGAGAACACATCAAACCTAAACAGAAATCTGAGTTAGACACCACGAAAGGGCCACTTCACAACCCCACTGCCCAAGATAGTTTCAGCTGCCATCACTTTGTTTTGCAGTTCTTCTGTACAGTGTATTATAAAATTGAGAGATCAATTGCAGCCCAACAAATTAAAACAATGGTGTCACTTTAGTAAAAAAAAAAATTGCTAAAATATTACACAATACAGCATATGATTTAGGAACTTTTCTATAGGTTCATAGATAGATTTTCTGACAATGTATACATTGTTTAGATTCCCTCTTCTTCACTCATACAGCTGTGTAAAATAGTGTTATGACAAACCAGAACAATCAAGTTGCTTTTACAGACTAGCTAACAAAGTTAAAACAAATTAAAGACAAAACATAATTTTGAAAGGCAACTTTAAAGAACAGACAAATGTGTCCCATGTTAGTATCACTTACATGGTATCTATCCTCCAAAGAGCCCCCACAGGGGAACTCCTGATGCTCTGCAGGGGATTCAGATGGGATTTTAGAAGGATCCGCAGAACTAAACGACATGCACCGCATTTTCCCCATGGAACTTCTACAGAGCTTCTACAGTGGAACTAAAGAATTTTTGCAAAGATTTAAACAGGATCCACAGACAATAGCTATAAATATAAACGTGCATAGCTTGATGTACATATTCATAGCTAGTGATCTAGGACAGAAATATGATGTCAGTACTATTTTCACTAACCCAAACAACTTTACAAATGAAAATCTACATTGCGTATGTCCTCTGTCCACTATTATTATGGTCACCAACATGAATAAGAAGGTGACGTACATAGGAACTGCAGAGGATTCACAATGCATCTGCAGAGGTCTTAATGTGGATCTTCCAGGTATGTTCTACTCTCCAGGTGGAGCATTACACTAAATGCAGAGGCTCTCCAGGGGTTTTGGAGTTCCTTTGCAGAGGATATATACCTATATATATATACCTGATCGTACTGTATGTTAAAATACCACTATTTAGTCTTCATATCAGCCATCTTGAAAATGGCTAAAATTGTGGTGGCCAGCAATGAATGCAGACTGCTTAGGCTCATCATACTTGTATCACCAAGTGAACTATTGTGTTATATATAAGGGGCTTGCTGCACCATTAGTAAGCATGAGATGGGATGCCAATCTTAGAGTGCTATGTGCACACAAAGATTTACAATCCCATTCACACTTAAAGGTGTTTTAGAGCAAGTAATTCAACAACCATCACATGTTTTAGGCAGCGAAAGGAAATTTATTGAGCCCATATGATATGAGGATGTCAAACCTAGACAGTAATCTGAGTTAGACACCAAGAAAGGGTGAGGTGGGAACACTAGCCACTTCACAACCCCACTGCCCAAGATAGTTTCAGCTACCATCACTTTCTTTTGCAGTTATTCTTTACAGTGTGTCATAAAGTTGAGAGAACATTTCCATGATTGTTCACACCTTTTCACTTAGTTGCTGACATGTCTAAGAGCTGATTCCTTTGAGTGTTAAGCACGGTCTGCTATTTTCATGTACGTACCTTGACTTGTTTACATTAATAAACCAAAAGTTAGGTCTAAGCACAGCTATTAGGTCATTAGAGTACCATGTCGTTAACTGTCTTTGTCTGGGAGAGAAAAGTGGTATGTAATGGCACCGTTAAGGTCAATTGTGAAACATAGCAAAAGTACTATGATATGTGGTGAAAGGATGCTAACAAGTGCACTCACACCAACATGATATCATTTACCCAGACTACTATGACATCTTAATCCTTAGCCCGCAGGAAAAGAGGCTATTATTTGAGCTAAACACCTCACTAAGCTGTAATAGTAGTTGCAGTTGGGATTTGTAAAGCTGTTTGAGACCGATTTTGACACTTCTTTAAAAATGAAAAGGATTACATTGTGGCCTTGCATCTGTCTGAGATGGAACTTCCAATGGACTGTATCGAAACAGTTGGGAATCGTTGTGATTTTGACTTTAAATGTAATCCAGTGAAATATGTCAACTTGTGCAAATCTCTCTCTCTCTCTCTCTCTCTCTCTCTCTCTCTCTCTTTCTCTCTGTGTGTGTGTGTGTGTGTGTGTGTGTATTGTGAAGCTAGAGTTTCTGACATGCTGGGAAGCTGACAGTAGCAGTGAGAGTCCCAGTGCTGTTTTGTCTGCTGTCTGTTTGGATATGAACAGCAAGCTGAGCCCTAGACAGTGATCAACATCCTGAGGGGGAGAGTGATGGGTGAGGAGGGCCGCCTGAACAGAATGCACACGACTGACGGGTGGACACGATGTCACCTACAGAATGACTGCAGAGAGCTAGACAGTACAACACACACACACACACACACATTCTTTCATTGTAAGTTTGGCATATCTACCTCTTTCTCTCTCTCTTACTGCTTGCTAATCATTTTACAACTTGTTTTTAATGAAATGAAACTATGTTTAAATAAAACTTGATTTCTAAGTATCCTATAATAAAATTATACATGCAGGTATACTATATGCAATAATACTGTACATATGAACACAGCATATGTGTTGGTATTTCATATTTTAAAACCTTTAGCATATTTTTAATTTAAGTGCATATGATTAACTGTTAAATATACTAGTTAGCAAACATAGAACTATTGCACACACACTGCACTTATTTATTACATTCCTATTAATATTTTTAATCCAGTGTCTTTATTTAATCCTGCTCGATGTGTTTAAAAAGTGCTTGTAAAAGGCCAACAAAGCTTATAAAAAGTGTACAAATGATATCAGACACTCCGTGGCCCGTGGGTAGTGAGTTGAAACAGAGAGTGGAGGGTTGCAGTCGAGAGCCCTTGAGGGACTTTATATAACATATGACAAGTATGATGTAAACACAGCCAAGGAGTCCGGGCTAGACATACACTTTTTGGGCACTTTTCTCAGGCATATGACATACATTTTGCTTTAATAATTATGCTGTATAATGTTTCCGGATATTTCCATGTAGTTCATAATAATTAATAAAGATAATATTTCCAGTGCACAATGAGAAACTCTGAGTGTCCTTTGAATGTAATAGTAACCACACTAGGCAGGATGTTCAGATTCTGCTTCTCCACTTGTCAGCACAAGGATTTGTCCACAGTCCATGTTCACTTGCCAGTGACAAACAAATGTCACCCCTTATCACTCTGCCCATCCTACCAACATTCACTCCCCTTCTCTTGATCATGCCATACTCTGATATCTAGGTTTGTCACATGTGTCAGCCTGCATCAGTTGTACTGAGCTTTTCATCTGAGCTGTGGGAGTCCACTCTTCTCGCTGGTCACTCTGGGGCCAATGCTGTCTTGACGGCATCAGCTCTGTTACATATCCAGCAGCACAAAAAAAGAACTCTTCCCATATAAATAGAGGAGTGATTAAATCAGCCATGCACTGTAGGAGCATGAAGAGAAATTTGACTTGTTGTAGCATTCAAGCAAAACAGCACACCGCTCGTAGTCCATATCAGGGGAAAACAAGGAAGTTTTGCTATTAAAATACACACCCGGATCTGGAGTGGTAGAATGCCATGTTTCTGTGCAGCTCTGTGTGGAATTTATACCATCACAATCCAATCCAAGTCTGAAGCAAAACCAAGAAGCCAAATTTCTTTGACACAGCTGCTATGCATCCGTTGGTGGAGTTGAGTGGTGAATAGGAACACCAATTTGCACTTTTTAGGATGAGCAAAACCAGAAATTGATTGTTTAAAACATGGAAAATGCATTCAAATGATAATTAGTATCAAGAAAAAAATACTTCCATTGTTCAATAAAAGACCCAATGAAATTATATGCAACATCTGTGTTCTTTGATGAGGCTTTTTTAACAACCAAAAGTGAATACAATTCACTAATCAACCCCCCTCCCAAGGCAAGCTCTCAATATTATTGAATGCTTCCTTTTTTAAACAGAGCCTTTCTTTTAATGGGGGCTTTAGTGGCTTTCTTGCTGAGTTCAATTTGCTCCCAGACAAACTAAATTTGTTAGCGGACGCTGGGTGCTTAGCTTGGTGGGATCCAAAGGCTGTATTTGGTGAGGGAATATTCAGGATGAAGGCAGTTAGTGTGTAATTATGGGAGTGAATTAAACATGGCATGAACAGCATGCCCTAGGGGCTTTTCCAATCCCCCTCCTGACTTCCTTTGTGCTCTTCTTGCTCTTCTTCTCAACCTATGAGCCCTGCTCTTCCATTCACTGTTCTTCATTTCATGTTTGACAGCCTGGTTCTTTTTATTTCATTCCATTTTTATATTTTATGTGTCCTGCCTTTGTGTACATAAGCTTTATTTGTGTGTCTATGGATGTGTGTGTAAGGGATATTATACAGTATGGATTCTTTTCAAAAGGCAATGGAGGATCAGCTCTCTACATATCTGCGTTTCCCCACTGCTCTCTTCTCATACACTGGTTCACTGTATACTTTAAACATGTCTGGTCCATGCCAATGTATCTTCACAGCATGTTCTAATAAAGGTATGTGTATATTTCTCATCTTAAAACCTTGAATTTCCTGAAGTCTAACATACCGCAAGTGTGTGTATGTGTGACATGAAAGTGCTTCTGTTTTATTTGCATTGCTGTTGACATTTCATGCTGACCTTTACTCGTGAAGGAAAAAAAAAAGAGTGCAGGCAAGGCAAGGGATCACATTAATGAGTAATTCTGTGCACTTTGCCCATTTTCAAGTCAATTAAGTTTGTTCGCTTCCCTGCATACCAAATCCAATGCATTGTTCTCTCCAGACTACCCGACGCTAATTGTTATTCCAAATAGGGTTTAGTGCTAATAAAACTACATTTAGACTATCCATTTGGCTGAAACTTTCAGGGGTTCTAACCATATGAGGTCTCCAGGGAAGTGTAATTCCATTGGCTGTGCCCAGTTGTCTATGTTGTGATTTGGTAACTATTAAGTTTTAAAAAGTCATTTAAAAACTCCTTTTGCTATAACATTTCTCAAATTCCACATTCACAAATTATAGGCTAAATGTTGCTTCATCAGGTAATATCCTCAAAGGGGTCTGAAAATAATGCCAACATGGCTGAGCTAATATGAAAAAATCTATTTGATTTTATTTTTGCATCTGCTGAGTAACAGATGTAAAATTAAATGCCATTGCATGCCTGCTGCCTTTTTTCAAAGGACATATCATTGGCATCTCTAGTTTAGCCCTAAAGCCACATCCATATAATGTCCAAATTATAAATTCTCTAATTGTAAAGCCTAGTCATGTCTGCATCTCTGTCAAAATGTTGGCAACTTTCTTCTACTGCAATATTTTAACAACATTTATAGCTCCAAGCCAATCACATCAACAACCATCTATTTGATATCTCTTATATGAAGGACCACATTTGAAGCTTTATAAGTTATTGTGAGTGAGGTGGTTGTCATTATTGTTGTTATTATTTTTACCTTGCAATATAAATTATAACACAATTTTGTGGAAAATTTCCTGATCTACAATAAACCAGTAAATACAAATTTGGCGCAGAAAGCACCATGGACACAACTTTGTAGACTCAGTCACACACACAGGCAAGTTAAAGTAGCCAGTTCATCTATCTTTGTTTTTGGGAGGTGGACAAAAACCCATATGGACACAAGCAGAACACATGAGACTCAGATAGTTCACCAAGCTCAGGAATGACTCAGGATTCATGACACTACCTTCTGTACCACCATGTCATCCATTCTAAACATATCCTACTAAAAAAGTAGCAAAATATACTTTTGTAATACAGCTATTATCCACAGATGTTGCTTGTTGTCTAAGTGACCAAGAACCATATCAACACTTTTAACGTACTTAAATTAGTCACTTTCTATGTGTAAGATGATGATGATGATGATCATAATAATACTTCTTCCTGGAGCCTTGTAATTAAGTTAGAACGCTGATTATTGGATAAGCACGGGGGGAGAAGGACAACAAATTTTGATTATTATAATCACATACAGAAGTTGCACCGAATAAGTGTGGTCAGATGTATTGCGCTGTCCATGGTGCTGTACCATCCATGGTGCTGGACTTGGAGAGAAATCAACTGGAAATCACAGATTCTCTGTCAGCTTTAGTTTATGTTGACACACAGTGTTTCTCATCACCTCTTCACTGGGGTTCTCCTTTGGGGTCTCCTTAATGAGTTGATAAGAGCCAGACAGATCTGGGAGCAGACAGGCTGCAATAAAAAAAGAGTGCATTCTGGGTTCCAACTAAGGGAAGGACCAGCTGGGAAGGAAAGAATTAAAAAGGGTGGATCAGACCTATCTTTTTTTCTCTCATCCTGTTTTATCTACCAGCATATGTGCTTCTGGATAAATTTAAAGATGTGTACAGAAATAAAGATATTTGATTCATATTGCAGTAATGGAACATAAAGAGGGTTGTGTTGGTGTTTGAGAGAGAAAGAGATGAAATCCATTTATGCCACATAAAGCAACATGGTGCATTGCTTGATTCTGTTACAAAGACCAGATAGTAATGTAGACTGCTGTGTTCACTCACCTCATATACAGTATCTAATTACGGAGGTGTACTTTTGTGAAGTTGTATGTAATATACTGTTTTGTGCCACTCTAGAGTGCTTATATCAATCCAATACACTGACAGAAACCAGGAGCCAATTTAAAAAAATACATGATTAAGTAAAATCCATACAATTTCACATTGTTTACAATGTTCGTCTGCTCTTTTCTTTATTCCATACATGAACTAGAAAAAAATCTGATTTTGTTTCTCAGTGATTGAGCTAAGAAACTCAACACCCTGCAGGTTTCTGGCTCACAGCATTAAAGGATGATGTAAAATAGGAGGAGCAAAAGAGACATTGCTGGTGTCTTTATGCATGTATGCCAAGAGGTGTTTGCAGTTTATCTGAAAATAGCATTCCATTTACCCAGACTGCAGCTCATCACATAAACTGTATTTGGGACTGCCTACTACATTTATATTGTTGGAAACAAAAATTGTGGTTTAAAGTTTAGGGTACTGCTGAAAGTGCTGAGAATAGATAAAAGCTAAGCCCCAAAACTCTGGGATTAAAGAGGAATTGCAAGTTGAGTAACTAAGATGAAGAATTGAACGGACAAATTAAGTTCTTATAAGACCCTGACAACTGCGATGGCCTGGCGAGCTGTCCAGGGTGTACCCCGCCCTCGCCCAGAGTCAGCTGAGATGGGCGCCAGCCTCCCCGCGACCCTAATTAGGAATAAGCAGTTCAGAAGATGAATAAAGAAGATGAAGACCCTGACAAATGGTGTGGGGGAAACAAGGTTATTTTTTATTAATCAACTGAACAATTGAGGGTTAAGGGCCTTGCTCAAGAGCACAACTGTGGCAGCTTGGTGATACTGGGGCATGAACCCTCCACAGTCAGATCAGTAACCCAGAACCATCTTTTCCTTTCACCATTTCTATAATATAAGACCATTCTAAAATGGTCTCATATTGGTCCACATTTTGGCAAACACTAACAAACAAACAAGCAGGCAAATAAACAAAACACCATGGCATTTCAAAAGTAGCCCAGTGTTGTTGAAAAACCAAGCATCTGCCACAGTGCCTATGAGGCATAAAGCAACACATATGGAGCTAATCTACACTTAGTTTTGGAAGAAGGACAAAAATATGTCCAAAATCAGCCACCACAAATAGCCCCAAAGACTAATACATGAAACTGCATATGCATTTAGATGTAACTTGCTGTTCAACAACTTTCTTTGCAGTGATTTCCCATTTCTAGCATAATTCTTATATTTATTATTATAGTTACTCTTAAATGGTTGTGCATGTTATATGTTGCCATGTACATGTTTCTTAAAATTCACTGTGTTTAGATTGGTTAAGTTGGTATCCTGTGAAATTCCCACATTTTCATGCCAAATGCACTCTAATTAAACCTACAAAAAAAACCCAAAACAAACAAAAAAAAGAACAACCCGCTTAATAAAATGGCCTAGGGACTCCAAAAGACTCGAAAAAACCTTGAAGTATTTGCTGATCCAGCATTCATGGCTTGGGACACGATTAAAAACTTGAAAAACAGCTTAAGCTTCATTTAAAGCTATAGATCTCCCTCTGTCTTCCTCAGCACTGTTCCTTCCCAGTTTTGCTGCCTGAAGGTTTACCGAGACAAACTAAAAGCTTTTTGAAGCTGAGCAAGGGATCAGCCTTCTGTTCAAAAGGAAAATAAAAAAGGTTAAAAAGAGCAAACTTTAAATGAATCTCTTCTTGAAAATGTGAAGTATGTGGAACAGAAAATGGAAAAGAAAAGAAGAGGGAGAAATTGCAAAGCACACAAATCACTGGCATATTAATGGAATGACAGCTGTGTGCAAGTGAATTTTTCATATACTAGTGACCTTTTCCTCCCGTGTGGGTGGAGATCACTTTTCAATTCTCGGTACCTATGTTATGAAGATGTCGAATATCAAGGCCTGTGTAATAGACATTGCCCTGAAGATGAGCTTTAGGGATAAGATTTGTATTGTGCTGTAAAATCTATTAAGCATTGAAGACAGCCAGGAAATCCTACTCATAGTGGAATAAATAACGTTAAGGTACCCTGCACATTTAATTTTAAATTAAATTTAACAACACAAAATCAAGTCAAACATTAGTTGGAGTAAAGAGAATTAGAAATAAGGGAAGGACCAGGTAACATGAGATAGGATAATGAATGTAAAAAAAAAGTTCATTAAAGGCTGTGGTCCAAAACAAGAAAGAAAACACATGTGATCTGAAAAAGTGAACAAAAAACCCTAGATGCAATAGAATGAATGGCAGAGAATCAATATTCCTGGATGCACATAGACACACATGCTGTACATACACACCACCTTGGCTCAGCTACTCAGAAGCACACCATTGTCTAGGAAGTGCATAGCTGGAAGCTTTTGTGAGTGCCTAATGGGTTAGTGGAGCATGCTAACCCGCGTAATTATGCAGGGTGATGTGTAATGTTCCTAATCCCCGCTGCTCAGTGAATCCCATACTGGGCCTTAATGAGATTCTGTTTACTCAGGAACACGCTGGCTGAGGCGAACATACTAACACCCCAAAGACTCACTTATTGTGAGAGAAAGCACTCAAAGAAGTCCTGAATGGAACAGATGGGCTGTGCTTCATAGGATAAGATGTATATGTGTTTGAAAATAGAGTATTATGCAAGGAGAATATCCATGGAATAGTACCTTACGCGTTTATTTATTTATTTATTTATTTATTTTATCATATTTGAACAAAGGAGCTCTCAGCAGGGTGAATCCCTGAGAGAAGCCCTCAGTAGGGTGAGCAAAGGAGGTCTCATAATATCAAAGATAGTGTGAGGGTGAATGGCAGAGAATGTGATAGTCACCAGGATAGAGAGTGCATTTTACTCAATGGTTGATCAAAGAAGAGTGAAAGCAGACAGGTCAGTTCCCACCACAGACCAAGAACTAAGGATAACAATAGGTCAGTGCAGGCTTACCAGAGACTAGAAAGTCAATAAAAATTCTTCTCAGCTTTCAAAGAGTGTGTGTAGTGTGTATTGTGGTAGTCTTTAGGAAGCTGTTTGATGTTGAGCAGTGGGATGATGGCCAGGTTTCTTTATGATTCTGCAGAGCTGCCTTTTTTAAACTTTAAGTATTCAGGGATCCCTTTAACTGTGGAAAAAAATTCCACTCAGTAGAGATTTATTTCATGAGCATCAGTTGAATGTGCACAACAAAAAATGTGTCTACTTATTACAGCCTTCAAGCCTTCTAATTTTGAATGTTCCCACAAAAGAACACATTCAGTTCAAGTTGCCATTAGTTATAGACTCAATTATTCTTGAGTAATTGAGATTGGAGTGAACTCATTAGATTAAGGTGTCCAGGTAAACAGCATCATTAAGATCTCGATAATAGAGAGAAGTTTGGTAATGGTGAGTTATGATTGTGAAGAATGCCCCAGCTATGCTTCATGGAACCCACTTGGAGAACCGATAATGAGAAAATTTGCACTCTATATACTGTACATAAATTCTCTTGAGGTAACCACTCCCCCCAATCCCCCTCCCCTCTCTCTCTCTCTCTCACACACACACACACACACACACACAGTTTGGTTTCCACTCAGGAGACAATACATTGACTTACATTCATTTCTTGGAGACTTATCCTAACCATAAGCACTCTTTGCCTAATCCTAACCCTTACCATTACTTTAAAACATAGATTCTTTCCCCATAAGGAAAACAAGTCCTAATAATGTGACAGTGTTAACAAATTTTGTACCCACACTATGATGAATTCTTGGATCACACGCACACACAAACACTCTCCTGACAACTAAGAAGACTCCTTATTGCTAACCTTTGCAATTCAATTGACATTTCTTGACATGAACCTCAGGGTCTCACTCTTCCTATACTCAAAATACCAAAATTATGAGCAAAGTGATAGATCTGTCTCTGTCTGTCCTATTCTCTTCTCTCCTTTTCTTTTTCTGCTTCTCTTACTCTATAGACCCGCCTCAGGCTAGATGCCATTGTCATTCTGGCTGTAGCTCTGCAGTGTCACCATATCTCTCTTCGTCTGTCTCTCTGTCACACAGCCACACTTGCATGCATCCAAGAGAATAGCCAGCTTTATTGGGACAGGGGGTGGAAGCAATTTGCTTGTGTCATACAGCAATAGAGAGAGAGAGAGAGAGAGAGAGAGAGAGAGAGAGAGAACGAAGGAGTAGGCTTTGAGACATTGGACTCATCCATACTCTGCCTGGCCACACTGCCCACGGGCATAACACAAAACAAAGCATGATGAGAAGAAGTAGCCATCCGTGTCGCCACATAACAGGACCAGGGGAGAGAAAGCCATAACTCACATATACCCCACAGATATATTTGTGTGTGTTTGTGCGTATGTGTTTTCATATCTATGTGGGAAGGAGACAGATATGAGGAGTTCGACAAAAAAGAAAACGCAGCAAGGCCAAGTAGGGTGGGGACACATTCAAGCACCAGAATACAGAAAGTGCTAGGCTTAAGTTTCACGTCGACTGAGTAAACCACTCCCTTAATCACAGCAGACAGGTGATGTCTACTCTTTTATTATCTTCTGGTAGTCAGTTAGAAGTAACTGAATTTTGAAGACATTTAAAAAACAAGCAGTGAATATTTACTTCAACTTTAGAGCTTCATCAGCTCCAGTGTTTGAATGATTAAAAAAATTAAAAAATACTAGGACCTGCCACAAGAGGGTAGTGACAATACACACAAACACGAGCAGTGGCTTAGAGGATGAATGCATTTGACGTAGATCGTCTAAATGCACCATAAAGGAGCAAAATTCCAAGGTTTGTAGATAAGAAAAGAATAGATACAGCCTTTTTTAGTAATAACATTATTAATGATTTCAAATGTCCATGAATCAGAGCAATGCATATAAAGATAAATGAAGGCTGTGTCCCCTGGTGCTTTGTATTAGCGGACTGGGCTTTCTGCTGCAGTGCAGGATTCTGAAGTATGTTTAAAAGCAACCTGGATTAACGCAGGTTTTGTCTAGTTTACAAATACATAGCTACAAGCACATTTTTCATATTCTGTATTTCATAAGCACATTTTACTCTTTACCTACTGTATATTATATACTGAATGCTATCGTTCCTGTAATAAGAAATCACTACTTATAGGTTGCTTTGCTTTGTTTTTAAGACCTTATGATAAGCAGGACAGCTGGCGCAATGAGGCACTGCAACTTGGCAACTCTTTCCACACAATACGTCATTAAGTGTGCTTTCTTCCTCACAATGCAGTCCAGGTGGTAGAAGCCCTAATAAGGCCATTAATTCAAGACTTAGGTCAGTGGAAGAAAAAGACCACACATACTCCGAATCCTGTATTTTTTAACAGCCTTAATATCAAAAGAAGCAGAGGGCAGGTCTTTTGGCTTGCTGTAGCTTGGCGTGTCTTTTGTCGGTGTTTGCCAGACACTACAGAGCAAAGCTGCTCAACAGTGTCCCAACTAAAGACAAGGTTTTGGCAAACAGCAGGCATGACAGATCACCATCCAAGATCTGGTGTACATTTAACCTCGTATAGAATACCTGTAGGGCATACATTTTTTTCTAATTTATTATATTTTCATTCATTAATTTGCCAATCTGCTTAATCCTATTAGGCTTGCAGGAATCCTGAAGTCCATCACAGGGCCAGCACAGACATCTCACATTCACACTTACACCTAGGAGTAAGTTGGAACAGCCAGTTAACCTAATGTGAATGTATTTGGACTACTGGGAGGAACTGGAATACCCTGAGAACATGCCAAGCCTGCAGCTCAAACCCAGGACCTTCTTGCTGTGAGGTGGATGTGCTAACCACTACGTCACCATGCTGCCCCTTATTTTATTTTTTATATTAAAGTGGGTTATTTAAGCAAATTCTGTGCTGCTGTTGTTGTAGAATTAACCTAACAGTGAATAATTTGAAACAAAACTCTCTAAACATTTATTCATTCATTTTCTGAACCGCTTAATCCCAATTACGGGCACCCATGTCAGCCAACTCTGGGGGAAGGCAAAGTACACCCTGGACAGCTCGCCAGAACATCTCTGGGCAGAAACACGGTGACGGCAATGCAGCCTGTTCTTTACAAACAAAAGCAATAGTTCTTCGACATACCTCTCACAATATTCAGCGAGAGACACGGCTGGCCTTTGATTACCCAGTTAGCTGCACTGGGGGTACAGCAGTGACAACCCGGTGACAGTGGTGTTTGACCTTGGGCTCAGTAATCCAGCACCCTACCACCGGGCCACCACTGTCCAACACTTTAAACAAATTTATGGAATTTCACCAAAAGCTTTTCATTCCATAGTGCCACTTGATGTTTCCAAATAATCAATCATCAAGATTCTAGGTCTGCCTCTGGCTTTTCATACAGTGGACATGCATCATACAGCTAATAGCAGTGCAGGTATCATCCTTGTAAGATGTCCAAGCATCCTAAAATGGCTCCTCTTGATTTGGAGGAGCAGTGGCTTTATTTCCTGACTGCTGAGTTCCTCACCCTATTACAGACAATAAGCTGAGCAACCCAGTAAAAGAGCCTCATTTTTCCTAGCTGCACTTGCAACCTAATTCCTTCAGTCACTACCCATAGCTGTGACCATAGGAAAGGATAAGGTCAAAGACAGAGCAGCAAACAAGCTTTGGCCAAAAACTGAGCTTCTGATTCACCATCTACAGCACCATCTAACACTGCTATCAATCTCATAACCTCTTTTTTACTTTTTTGTGAACCCTGGACTGGGTCTTCCTTAGACTATTGACCTGAAGTTGGAAGCACACAATCGTCCTGAATATCTTTTGAAAACATTTAGATTTCTCTTTCCTGGAACTAAGCCATGTTTGCATCTGTTTACAAAAACAAAATTTAACCAGAGTCGAATGATTGTGAAGCAAAAACCTTGTCCAACATTTTAAGGCCTTGGGATTATATGCTAAATGTAATTACTAGATTCCTCTACAGTGTATAATGTACGTGAATTAAAAAACGTACAACATGTTGAAGGTTTTTTATCATTGTCTCAAAACACTACTTGTATGACTTACTAGGTTTTTCTAAACACTTAGGAGATGTTGTGTGACCAATGCAGAACCCTAACCTAAACCCCACTGATCACCATTGGGATGAATGCACACTAGGAAGCATGCCAACTTGCCAAACTGAAGTGCCTGGAATTGCTAATAATTTTGTTGCTGATAGGGCAAATCCCCACAGCCAGACTCCAAAATCTGATGAAATCCTTATTATAACAGCAAAGGGATACTAGAGATTTTGCAAGGGAAGCTAAACCATCAAGCACATTATGGGTATGATTGGTCAAGTGTCCACATATTTTTGACCACAAACTCTTTCACAACTTTTTCCCCTCACCAAATGTAAGTACACTACTCTTTTTTTCTGGGAGTGTTAAATAATGATTTTAACAAGGTGAACACATTATGTGCAGTGTAACTCAAACCAATCTACATTCTTTGAGTGCTGTGAATAAATTCATTGGTTGGCCTAATTTTAAAACTACACATAACTGTGGCAGTATGGTAATGTAGTGGATAGTGCTTCTAAGTGGATAGTGCTTCTAACTAACAACAACTTCTGTGTGGAGTTTGTATGTTCTTTCTGTGCTTGGTTTCCTTCGGTGATTTGGTCCAAAAACGTGTATTAGGCTAATTGGTGACCACAAAGTGTAAATGTGAGTGTGAATGGTTGTGTGTGTATGTGTTGGCCCCATGACATAAACATAAGCCCGGACAAGACCCTCGCATGGCATGCATCTGGTGTCCGCTGTATAACCAAGGACTAAAATCCAAAAAATTCCAATAAGATGGGTGTTGAATGTAGTCTCAACTTGCTTCAACAAGTGAAATAGTATTTCTAGAACACAAGGAATAACATTTCACTTGTAAGTATTGTATCTACTGAATAATTGCATTCTTTATTATTTGTTCTCTCCTCCAGAAAAGGAAAATCATGAGTACAAATATTTTTCGTTTATTTTTAGTTGTATCGTGGTATTTTACCAGCATGTATAACAATATGACTCAACATAAAGTGCAAAATGAAGCAAAATTTCTCAATACTGCAGCTTGTTTACATGTATAAATCCTAGCTGCCAAGGGTAACCAGTCTCTGGTAAAATGGCATGTTCCGAAATACACGATAACCTGAAGCACCGGTCTTGTGCTTAAGTCTATGGTTGGCCCCTACAATGGTCTGATGAGCTGTTCAGGGCTTACCCCGCTTTTGCCCAGAATCAGCTAAGAAGTGGTCCAGCCTCCCCACAAACCTAATAAAGGATAAAGCAGTACAGGAAATGGAATGAAAATGAAGCAAAACTGTGTATAACAACTAACATATTCACACAAAGTATAAACTCGAACTTTACACATAATTAAATAAAAAATCCAATTCTTTCGGTAAGAGTGGAATGCTAATTATTCATTGTATAGCCGACGTGCTACAGTAGAGAACTGACGATCTGCAATCAGCACCCAACAATACAGGCATTAATTAGGTGTCAATATCCACATCAGCAAATAATTAGACATTAACATCTTTATCACAGAAATAATTACTAGAACCATCAGGATGAAACTGACCGTTTAAACAATGTACTGATTAGTGCTTTTGATCTCATTCAATAATTCCATGTTAACAGACATATTTTTGATAGAACAAAAGTTAGCTTGAAGTTTTGATAGCATTAATTTCAAGTTTGAAAATGTGTAAATAATTCATTAGTCTGATATGGAAATCACCATATGAGATACATAGTGGTGCTTGGAAATGACTCAAAAAAAGGAACTTTTTAGCTTTGATCTAATTTAGAGTGACAGTTTGTGACTTTGTTGTTCTCTGTGTTAGTAGACAGATGTTAGAGCGTGTTGGAAACAAAGCACCTGGTGTTAGCACACATTTCTAGATGTCATTGTCTACGCAGGAGGAATTACAAAACACGCACACTCAACAAAGAGACAATGTGCAAAATGAAATCAATGTGTTAGAACTAAGTCTTCTCTTCTTAGAAGCATTAAGTAGTGGGGCACACCTGAAGGACACAGAAACACAAACGCGCGCACGCTGAAGTCCACGGGGTAAACTACATTTGATGAATGAATTGGCAACACACTGCTGGTCGTTCCCCTTGGCGATGTTCAACAACCTAATATGATACAGCAAAGGCCAAGACAGGAAGGTGTTCGCTGTGACTTTGTTCTAACGCTGCTGCCTCATAGGGTTTTGGCAAGTAGAGAGCAGTAGCATTCCCCTTAGAGAGCATCACACTGTCCTGATTGCTTCTCATTTAAAGGTGAAACTAGACAAACCTGCACTGCTGATCCATTTTTAGGAGGATCACTGCCTTAGAAGAGGTGAATAAAAGAAGGTGAAAGTTATATTCAGCAGATACTGCTAGGTTACAGGCAAAGAGGAACAGAAGGTGAAACCCTGTCATCCTTATTATAAATACATATAGGCGGTATGGGAGATCATACTTGAGCAACTTTCATTTCATTGTCTAAGGGAGAAACAGTAATGCCATGTAGTTTTGTAATAAATTCTACTTTATTATAAAGACAAAAAATTAATTTGTATGTTATTACACTGGATGAGGTTTTTTTTTCTTCTTGAGACTGAATCACAAATGTGGTTGTATTAGAAGCCCTATGCATCAGTTCTACAACACCATTAAATCATTTTCTATGTAGAGACCATTTGCAGTTCAAAGCACTTTGGGATTCATTCTAACTGCACTGAATATGTACCGCATTAAGACAAGATTCAGATGGCAAATTACTGTTAGTAAATAATTAAAATGAGTCTGAAGCATTAACGTTTATGAGATTACTGAGATTCCCTCCTTGTGATTCTCCTAGGAATGCAACACTGTTCATAGTTTCTGCAATCTGTAGAATTGGTGTAGCACTACTGCTTATATTTCATTCATTCATTCATTCATTCATTCATTTTCTGAATCCTAATTAGGGTCGCGGAGAGACTGGCCCCCATCTCAGCTGATTCTATGCGAGGGTGGGGTACACCCTGGACATCTAACCAGGCCAACTGCTAATAATTCAACATCCCAAGTCAATGATGATGCCTAAATCTAATGTTAGAGATGTTCTGCTGGATATAAGGCTATAAAACAGACCACTCTTTCTTTGAAAAAGTTTGGGGGGGGGTGAGCTGCGCCTTCCTTTCCTCCACCTTCATGAAGTGAAGTGCCTTTGAGCAAGGCACCTAACCCTCAACTACTCTCCGGGCAACGTGATGTGTAGCAGCCCACTGCTCAGAGTGTGTGCTCACTGTTTACATGAGTGTGTTCACTTTGGATGGGAAAACTGCAGAGGCAAAATTTCCCCTGTGGAATTAATACAATATATCAAAATCAAAATAGAAATGAAAAGAAAAGATGATCTGGTATAACACTGAAACGGTCACCCTCAGTTGAGAGGAAGGCACAAACTTGTAACATACTGGAAGCTCTTAGAAGACCAGTGTCACTGTATAAAGTCAAGTGAATCCATGGACTGAGGAAATTAATGTGGAGTAAACATTTTTTAATTGTTTATTTTCTGCAGCAAAAAAAGACTGTGCAATGTGGATTTTAAATAAAAAATATATATCCACATTGTACAACCTTTTTTTTTTGCTACAGAAAACAAGCAGTTGAAAGCTTAGTATTGTCACAACATTCATGTCCATAATAAGGGTATGCAGCCTTCTGATCACATCAGAGGCTCTTAAAACAAATACATAATAGGTGCCTCATCCCTTTTAGCAAGGATGCATTCCAAGGTTTTCATCCATCTTTACATTAAAGGGTTTCAGCTAATCACCTGTGAGTGCTTCACTGATGAGTCTGAAGCAGCTAAAGTCCAAAGATTTGGTTCTTTGAGAGAAAAAAGTGAAACAACCTGTAACTTTGGGCGAGGGGACAGATACTACTCCTGATGGAGCAGTTTAAACATATTTGATCAGTCTGTAGATGAATTACTGATAGTCCTCACCTTTCATTGGCTGTGGGTGGTTACTGAAGATTATTTTTACAGGTACAGGCAGTTTCTCTACGGTGTTGCTGGCCAGACTATTTGTGAAATAGTGAGGAGCTCTAGAATCTTGCATGGTCTCAGAAAAGAGGCACTGCTCCTGCAAATTGATAGAAGCCAGTTGAGGTGCTTTGGGCACCTTATAAGAATGCCCTCTGGTCCCTTTAGAGATGTATTGGGCATGACCCAAAGGACAGAGACCATGTGGCAAACCCAGAACCTGGTGGATAGAATATATGGCACCATTGATTTGGATGAGCTGAAATCTGTGGCTAAAAAGAAGCATGTCATTCTCAGACTATTGGCATTCCCACCCCACCAAGAGAAAAAAAAAGGAAATAAAAGAATGAATGAATGGGTTCTCAGTTGCTTTCATTAGACAGGATAAATGATGAAAAATGTACACATTGTTTTAGTAGTGAGTAGTAAGTTTGACCAAAATGCGGATTTGCACATCGATTTCCAGCTGGAACTTATAATAAAAACAAAACAACAACAACTTTTACTTACTGATGGACGTCTTTCATTGACTAATAAAATTCCTGTTATGCACTTTAATTTACTAATTAAGACTTTTTTTTTTATACAAGGACTTTGAATGCACCAAAGTAAATGCAAACTTTTCTAGCAAAGATGTTAAGTTAATTTGTCAGGTAATTACCTCATCTTTTACAGCTATGCGCTCTGGTGCTTAACTAATGTAAATTCTATTTATACAGGACACAGATAATTACACATAATAGTTTTTACTTTAAGTATTTAGTTAACTTGAAATGGGCTGAATAACCTGTGTTGGCCTGTGAAACAGGAATACATTTTCCTCGCTGTGTGTAGATGATGCTTTTTTGCTGCCTTGGTCTCAAATATGAACACTTCATCCCTGTCCGCATAATGCTTATGTTAGGAGAACTGCAGAGCAAATCTCCAGCCTAAAGTGGAGACCGAAATGGCAAATATTTTTAATTTTTCCCAAAGACAGAGATTGATCACTAATTTACTCACAGCTTTGAAGCATGGTTGGGATTCAATGACTTCCATTGATCAAAAACAATGTTTACTTATAACAGCATTATCAGCTATTACCACTCATGCTGGTATTGCTGGTCTAAGCTGTTTCTCCCCCTTTTCACTTATCCGTTTCAACTTCAGGTTGGACTCAGTCTCTGTGTACTGACAGTCCAAGTAAATAATACATGTTTTAAATTTAGTGTTAGGATGATGGCTGTCGTGGTCTAAAGAATGTAAATATTGTCTGTGGCCAGCCAAATGCAAACCATCCATCACTCAGACAGTTTTTTTATATTAATTAAAAAAACAAACAAACAAAAAACAGCAACATATTCTAAGAAAACACAGCAGTCATCTTTGAGTTTAAAATCTAATATGGAACCATGATGATAGTTATAAGACTTAAATTATTATGATTATTATTTTTTGTAATTTGATTAGCTTCATGTAATGACCTTCTTACATGCACATATCTACCTTCTAACCTATGTCAAATAAATTTGTCAAGGCATAATTATATTTATAATACTTGAATAGAAAGAAAATTGTTTTATTTACTAGACCAGAAACATTGCTTTTTTATTTGAGTTCTGATTCTGTTGCAATAGTGAAGGAATGAAAACAGTCATGTATGCGTGTGGACAGAGAACACAGTAATGTGCAACAAGAGCAGCAGCTCTCATGAGCCAGGATAACACTTGATATTGTGTCACACATTCCTAGATCAGGAATTGTGTTGTGTGAATTTGTTACAGTGTGTATTTGTTATTTGTTCAATGTAAAAGTTGCAATTGGCATCGGAGCCTCTTGAAATGTTTAAAGACTAAGGCAGTGAAACAATATTCCAGTTGAGGTGAACAGGGCAGAATGGGTTGTAGTGGTTAGCATGTTCAGATCACACCAAGAAAGTCCTGGGTCCTGGCTTTGCAAGGGAGTTTCTGTATGGAGATAGCATGTTCTTCTCATGCTTTATTGTGGTTACTTCGTTTTTCTCCCACAGTCCAAAGGCATGCATATTAGGCTAATTACCTGTTCCAAATTGTCCCTAGGTGTGAGTGTGACTACGAATGGTTATATGTGTGTTGACCGTGCGGAGGCATAGTGAGAAGAGTGCAGCCTTCCTTCGCCCAGTGTCAGCAGAGATATGCGCCAGCCTCCATGACCCTAGTAGGACTAAGCGGTTCGGCAAATAAGTGAGAATGAGTAATTGTTTTCAACAGCATTCACACTTTGAGTTCAACACTTTAACCTATGAAGAAAAAGCAGATAAAATATACATAACTGATTTATTTCAGTTCCTAAAAGGACATGTATGGATTTAAAAACACAATTAAATTACAGTTTGAAACAGAAACAGTCATATAGTTGCTGTATCTCATCCATACCCGCCCTTTAAATACTGGATTTTGTGTTGTAATGTAATGTGTAATGTGTAAGGACCAGCTGCAGAAGCAGTAATTGAAATAATGAAAGGTTACCAAGATAAGAAAAAAATGCCCATCAGGCATTATGTGAGAGACTGAATGCTTTTAATCAAAAGTGACAAATGAGGACTCTTTTAATCATGGAAATAAGAAAGAAGAGTCCAAATAAGAGTGAAAGAGAGTGTGAGAGCAAGAATGATGGCAAACATACTAAATTTGAATGAAAGGAGTGCTAAATTAAAAGACGGCAGGCTGGAAAGAGAGCAGGCACAAACAGCCATGGGTAGCAGCAGACTCATTGTGGGGCTTTTATTCTTGCCACATTGCATTAATGGAGTGTAGGGACCCATCTGTGCTTTGAAACTAGGAGTGTGTCTGGTCTCAGGCGTGGCAGATTCACTCTGTTCTTGGTTAATTAACTAGGAAGGTAATTTCTTAAAGGAAATGCCACTACTGTGTACTGTAGCTACAGTAGGAATGCAGCTAACTGCTTTTATGCTGCTAAATGAGAAACATGTTTTGAGCAGATTGTTAATTTATTTATTTTTTGTCATTGCCCTTTTGGTGTACTCAATTTGGATACTTCTGAATACTGTTTTTTTTCTTTTTACTGAAAGAAGTCGTGTTTGATATTTCACTCTTTTGATTTCTATCAACATATTCCTCTTTGCTCAGATCCTCTCTCAGGTCACTGAAAAACATTCCAACTTTGAACCTCTATTTTTTTCTAGATGTTGAATTTTCCCATTGATTTTTTCACTTGCCTTGACACACAAAATCACCAAAGCACGAACAGGGAAAACATGGCACATCTGAGAAAGGTGCTAACTAGATACTGAATCAAGTTGCTTCTATGTTATTCCCACCCACTGTCGTCAGTCCAAAGTTGGCCATGGTCCACATGCCTAGCCCCTTTTAACTTCTCAAAAGACTCCCCTGCAACTCATGTGCAGCAAGGCAAGTCAATAAGCCTACTTCAAGGTCACACAAATTCATGCAAACTTATTTGCAATATTTCCAGCAAATTCTACAAAATCTGTATGATATGTTCAGTAAATTGAAGCAGGAATACTAATAGGGTAGGAATGTTTGCATTTTTTTCTTATGAAGATTATTAGATATGTATATAGGAGAAAGTCCTATAATTTCATAATGAGCACAAAAAGGGCTTTGGCATTTTCTTATATTTTGCTTGTTTATTTAATGCATGGTGATCTAGAACTCTCTCCTATTGATTGACATTTTGGTTAATTAAATTGCATTGTAGCATGAAACTCACAAAGGAGGAAGTGAAAAGGAGACATTCAATATGCTTGTCACTACAGTGCACACACCCATAATCAGCTGTATCTCTAAGGGTTCATAGCATGCATATATACAAAATATATCAAACACAGTCAAATATACATTTAAAATTTTGCAAAACTGTCTTGTTTTTTCCAACTTCTTTTCTTCCCACTAAGATATATAGATAGACCCAATAGGATTGGGACAGCAAAGATTGATTCCCCCCAATCACCCCTTACACTAAAGACATTTGGATTTGTGATCAAAAGAAGAATATGAGACAGCAGATAAGAATTTCAGCTTTCATGTCCTGAAATTCATATCTAGATATGCGGAACAAAGTAACAACTTTTGTTTCAATCCATCTTTTTTTCATGCGTTCAAAAATTTGTGACATAAGAGCTGTGTTTTCTGTTGCTCAGATATTCTTACATATCTTATAAACAGTTATTGGCTCTAAATGTCTACTCTTGGTTTAAGCCAAAGGTCTCATCTGTGAAGATTGTATTTACTGTCTAAAAGGATCAACTAATATAAAGGCAGCTATCTATGGGAGAACAGCAAACTCTTCTTCATCTGAGAAAAGAGAGAAAATCTATTAAATTCATTGAATGAGCTTTGGGCATAGCCGATGGAATAATGTGGAAACTACTGGCATATGAACAGTCTGACATTGAATAGGCTGCTTGTGAAGCACATGATCACAGAGACATTGTGAGGGCTGTGAAGAAAGTCTTAAAAGCTACAGTCACTGACATAATCAACAATCTTCATGGGGTAAAGGTGAAGGTATCACAATGTACAAAGAAGACTTTTGAAAATTTACTATGTACTACAAGATGCAAACGACGAGAAATAGAAAGCAGATTGAAATACGAGATGAGCCACAAAAGTCATTGAAACAAGATTAGGCTCTATCAGATATGTGTACAATCTTAATGCAAAAAAAACTGAAAAATGATATTTGAAAATGAAAAAAAAAATCTGATATGGGCAGTGGTGGCTTAGTGGTTGAGTCAATGGGTTAGTGATCTGAAGGTCAGCGGTTCAATCCCCACTGCCACCACTGTTGGTCCCTTGAGCAAGGCCCTTAATCCTCAATTGCTCAGTTGTATAAAAATAACAGTAAGTCAGTCTGGATAAGAACATCTGCCAAATGCTGTAAATGTAAATCCAAAACATACAAGTACATTGGTGTCATGATCTGGGCTTGTATGGTTTGCTAACAGGCTCATTAATTTTTTACTGATTATGTAATTCACGATGATCACAGCAGAATGAGACGTTTACAAAAATATTGGACCAATTTACAGAGAAAAGCATTCAGTCTCTTTGGAAGGAACTTTATCATGCAGCAAGACAATGACCAAAAACACATAACCACACCATAAAGAACTTCAGGAGAAAAACGTGGAAGGATATACATTGGCCAAGTCAGGCACTAGACCTTAACCCAACTGAAAAAAACCTTTCACCTCCTAAAAAGCAGAGTAAAGAGAGAAAACCCTCAAAACAAAGAGCACCTGAAAGCTGTCAAAGAGCAACTAAATGGAAAAGCAAAGAAAGACAAATACAACAGTTTGCTGATGTCACTTGGTTGGCAGTTTGATTCAGTTATTGTAAGCAGGGGATATGCAACTAAATATTAAGTGTCTGTTCCAATATTTTTCTCAACTAAAAATGGGTGGTCTGCAACCAGAGGTGCCATGTTACAAGCTAGTTGGTTAGATAAGCATACTTCAATTATATATATATATATATATATATATATAAATATATATAGGTGGCACGGTGGCGCAGTGGTTGGCACGTCCGCCTCACGGCAAGAAGGTCCTGGGTTCGATTCCCAGCTCGGGCGTTTCTGTGTGAAGTTTGCATGTTCTCCCTGTGCTTGTGTGGGTTTCCTCTGGGTACTCTGGTTTCCTCCCACAGTCCAAAAACATGCACAGTAGGCTAATTGGCTGTTCCAAATCACCCCCTAGGTGTGAGAGTGAAGGGTTGTGTGACTGATGGCCCTGCGATGGCCTGGCGAGCTGTCCAGGGTGTACCCCCTGGCTGAGATGGGCGCCAGCCTCCCTGCAACCCTAAGTAGGAATAAGCGGTTCAGAAGATGAATGAATATATATATATATATATATATATATATATATAAACCTAATATTAGTTTTACATTTTGTGGGGCATTAAAATGATTTTTACTATTGTTAATATTAAGGTACTACTAGAGTGAATGTACTAATATAAAGCAGAATTATCTTACACCTGGCACTTCTGCTTGTGATAGAGAATTAATCAACAGTAAGTCTGCACTGCTGGCCTAGCTCTCTTCTACAAAAAAAGGAAATAAAAAAGAATGTGGTACATGAATACCAATTCAGGTTCAATTCCTGTGCTCAGCAAGGGATTTTTGGTTTAGAGGGTTTCCTCTGGGTTCTCCAGTTTCCTCCCATAGTCCAAAGCTATGCACATTAGGCTAATTAGCTGCTCCAAATGTGCCTCTAGGTATGAGTGTGAATTTGAATGGTTGTGGGTGTGTTGGCCCTGTGATAGACTGGTGAGATGCTCAGGGTGTACCCCACCTTCGCCCAGGGTTGGTTGAGATAGGCTCCAACCTTTCTGCAATCCTAGCAGGATTAAGTTCAGCTAATAAATGAATGGATATTTTATGATAAGCAACATAACTATAAAACATTTTCATGTAAAATATGTAGTTTAGAGTTTAAGTCAAATTTTTTATGAGTGCCTTTCTCAGTGGTTGTGTGTCAGCTGTAGTCTCAGTCAGGCTTCAGTGATGTGTTATGATGAATTGTCTTTGAGGGTGAGGCTTTGGCTTCCGCTGACTAGGCGCTGGGACCATATGCTAATTGCGTTAGCGTGGCAGGAGGCAGTGTGTAAATGCTTGCGAGGGCAGTTGTATGCTCTCTGGAGGGCTGGGGCAAGAGCGATCGTCCTGACAGCAAGTGTGTGAGGGGCTGAAAGGGTTGAAATGAAGGTGGAACATTAAGTCCCCCTCCTGCTGCGAGATTTTTTCGATGTGCTGTTGTCTGACATTAACAACTGAGTCCAAGCATGGAAAGAAGACAATGGAGATGTGAAGTTTCAAGGAGAGTGCATGCTTTTTACACACACAACTACTTTTTTTTTTCATACAGCATGTTAATGTGCTAGTTTCATATAATATTACTTTGTAACTTTTTATTCTTTATTATTATTATCATTTCACCCAAATATTCTCTATTATTTAGTTGTGTCCAATTCCCACCAGGCAAGTAGTACCTTTCTATAATACAATAGCTACCAATCAGGCAGAAAGTGTTATCTGCCCCCTTATTTGCATGAGCTCACAAATGCCTATGAGTGGTTGGTGTTGTGTGCCATTCTGCCCTTGCTAACTGCTTAGCCAATTAGCTCTTGTTCGCTTCGAGCAGTGGATGGCTGCATGCACCAACCAAACCTTGGGTGATACCATACCAAACTTGGGTGGTAGTAACGCAATGACCTTGGAGCCAGACATTAAGTCATTTTGGAGGTAAAAAGAAGGAAAAAAACAAAAACAAACAGAATTGGTTTTAGTTTCATGGTAAATCTAGATTAATTTTAGTAGAAATAGTTTAAGTGGCAGAATTGACAGCATATATGAGATTGAATAAGGGAAATGAAACCATTCATCAAATGGACTGCTTCCTGCTTATATTTACTGAAAAAGGAAGAAAACATTATTGTAATTTATTGATGTTTATATTATTTTAGAAAAGAAAATTCATCAATCCATTCATTCATAAAGTACAATCATAAAGTTTTTTCTCCTGATTCATCAATCAATGTCTAAAACTACATGCATTTATCTTTCTTTACTTGGTGTATTGATAACAGTTAGTGGTTTGGTTATTTGTATTAGCAATGTTTTATTTTCTTTATTCTTATTTTATTTCCAAGCTAATTAATTTATTCAGTTACTATACACAATGTAAAATCTGAAGACTGTGAAAACCTGTCCATCTTACCTATATATATATATATATATATATATATATATATATATATATATATATATATATATATATATATATATATATA
>JAOUQZ010000041.1:9237081-9255909 GCA_028564935.1 Neosilurus hyrtlii
TTTTACATGCCTCTCACCACAGACAGTGAGAGACATGGCCGGCCTTTGATAACCCAGTTAGCTGCACTGGCGGGACAGCAGTGACAACACGCTGACACAGGGGCTTGAACCCCTGACCTTTGGATCAGTAATCCAGCCAGCCCCCTACCACAGGCTACCACTTATAATATATAGTGTTATATTTCTTATAACATAATAATAATAATAATAATAATAATAATAATAATAAATATGAATAATAATAAAAATATCAAAAGATATTTCAAGCTGATGTTTACACCCATAATCTGCATTAAGTAAGTATTGTTCTTTCACTCTAAGCTTTGTTGAAATACATTAGCAGCAACTGCAGCTCTATGTTAGTTCACTTTGGTTTGATGCTATAAGCGTGCCAATAATTCAGGATTGGCTTTTCATATTTTTCACTAAAAAACATATCAGTCTCTGTCAGGTTGGATGGGGAGCGTTGCTGCACCACTATATTCAAGTCTCTCAGGAGATGTTCGAGCAGTCTGAGTATAGGCCCAGATGGATCAATCACAGACGTGTCTCAAATCCACTCCTGACTTTGGGTTTCAGAACATGGTTCAAGTCCTATTAGAAACTCAACCACTGCTGCAATTTTTGATCCTGATGGTCGGAGACATGCAAATAATTTATACTTGGCTCTTTTAGAGCACATAGATGCAAAAATCCCAATGAATTATCTGTAGCTTAATATTATGTGGCTGTTATGGAGTAAAAACATAGGGCACGTTGTATTCACAAGTGGCACAGCACAAAATATAATGCTGCTACAAAGTTCACTTGTAATGTATCTGACATTAGCAGTCAGCCTGCCAACACTGTAGCTTATCATGTAAACCGCACCTGGGACCAAATACTAAATGCATGCTCCGTGGCACAAACTGCATTTTCTGACTGTACAGCTGTGGAAATACTTGCTCCGAACTTGAACAAAAGCAAGTTCAGCCAAAAAGACATAAATGAGGTAATAAATAAAGTTCTTAATAAACGAAGACGCAAGTATCAGCACAATTAAACGGTGTGGAAAGCATTTGTACAGCTGATGTGCCAATTGGTTTTTACTCTAAAGAAAGTCATTTCATGCTATAGGGCCCCCTTTTCCCCCCTTAAATCTGCTACTATATACACTGTACAGTGCTCAGTAGTGAATTTTTGGGTTACATATCCACATCATCTATAACATTTCCATGCTATTCTCACCAACTCGTTCGCTCTTTTGCTGCTTTGTATTAGGGAGAGGCTGGAGCATACCTCAGCTGACAATGGGAGAAGGCGAGAACACACTGAACAACTAGCTAGATCTTCACAAGGTCTCCATTCTTTTCCTTATAGTCTTAATTATCCGCTATCATTTTTTCTTTATTGTGTTTTTCTCACTGGCTTACAAATGTTCAGCTCCTACTCACATATCCTTAATCAGGAGGTGACAGTAAATCTAGCACCTGCAATGTTTAGATATGGCTGATCTTGACCTTACTCATTGTATTATGTTCAGTTAGATTCAATTACCTTATTGAGTACAAAATTCATCGATTCATTAATTTTCTAAGCTGTTTAATCCTAATTAGTGTCGTGGGGAGACTGATGCCCATCCCCTGGGCAAGGGCGGGGTACATACTGAACAACATCAGACCAAACCTCTACCTCCACCTCAAGTACAAAGTGTATTACATGTGGGATGTGCAGACTACCAGTTATGTTATGGCATTGAGCAGAAGGTCCTTGAAATGGTCTTTAATTATTAGCCATTTTTTTCTTATATTTATGAGATTATTTAAACACTATATGGCCAAAACGTGGTAGACACTTGTCTTTGTATGCTGTAGAATTACAATTTCCCTTCACTGGAACTAAGAGGCCAATACCTGTTTCAGCAGTACCACTGTGGATAAAGTTAGGTTCATGGTTGGTGTGAAAGGACTTCAATGGCCTGCACAGGGTGCTGAATTCAACCCCACTGAACAGCTCTGAAAATAATTGGTACACCCATTGCACCCCAGGCATCCTTCCCCAGCAACATAACAGCAAAAGAGATTAAATATTGAATAGGGTGTTTAATAAAGGATGTGATACTTAGCCAATTCAATTATTTTTCAGGACGGGGCCTATCTCAGCCAACACAGGGCAGAGGCAGAGTGTACCCTGAACAGCTTACCAGAGCATCACAGAGCCAACACACACACACACACACACACACACACAAAATCATTCACACTCACACCTAGGAGCAATCTGGATGTGGAAGAAATGTGGGAGAAAACTAGAGTACCCCCATGAAACCCATACAAGCACAAGGAGAACATGCAAACTCCACACAGAGACACCATCGCTGAGCCCGGAACTTGATCCTAGGACCTTCTTGTTGTAAGGTGGACGTGTTAACCACTATGCCACCATGCCGCCCCATCTAAAATCAGCATAGGGAAAACTAACTCATTGTATTAGACATTATAGATGAAAATACAGTTCAACTGAGAAATTTAATATAGAAAAACAAGCATTTGTCATTTTGTTATTGGAGCTGCCAGCCTGGGGAGGTGCTAGTCTTGCCATATATACGCACTGTCAATATATATATATATATATATATATATATATATATATATTTTTTTTTTTTTTTTTTTAACAGACATTGCCTCTTTCTGATGATTGTTTGGAAGGTCCAGGCTGTGAAGCCATTTCTCAGTAATTACATGATATATTTCCTTCAATTTTTTATTCATTTTTATCTTCAGTTTTGGCTTCTGGTATATCTCTGTTGCTAAGGGGACAAGCCAGAAAGTGCCTGTCTCCTTAACCATGGCTTCCATTCATTTTGTATCCCTTAAATCTGTCATTTTCATCTCATAGATTGTGATTACACATCAAAGTCAACATTATTCAAATGTATTCAACTGCTATATGACACACATTTTCTTAATTGTTACAATTAAATTCCATGTTTATTGCACTCTGTGCCAGGTTCTGCTTTTCATTCAATTGTAAATTGACATAAAGTTGGAGATATTTGCAGTTTAAATGAAATGAATCATGTTCATTGTCTGTTGGCTTTTATCTGTGCATATCATTTTTGATTTCTCTACATTTTTCCACGCAGTTTACTCGTGCTAAATGGAACGTGCTTAAAACAGAGTGAGTAAAATTAATTCTCACACTATGTGCATTCAGGGTCAAAATGGAGGGCGAGCAAAAGCTGTCTCTGCTTCGGTGATTGAATTCCAAAAAGACAGGCAAATAGAAGATTGATGGAATGCTGATGAATTGGATAATTGGGGATTCTTGGCAGAGTCTGTCGAGTTGCTCTGGGCATAGAAGTTATCTACTTCATCTGCAATTGACAGCCAATAGGGAGAAGAAGACAGTCAGGCAAATAAAGAGGAACAATTGAAAATGAGAGACAAGCATCTTGGGTAAAGCCTGCCTGATAACCTAAACCACTTTAAAAGTGCTTGAGTGATGTCTTAAGAATGTTGACATTGTTGTTGTACTGGAGCCTAAGTGTCCTCAATTCAGCCAAAACATTTGAGTCAAAGATTGTTCTTGGTGTCTATTGAGTTTATTTAGGGGATTTTTTACTAAGTTGAAGGTTAAAGCATATTCTTTATACAGTGATTTTGGATGTGGTGTTAAAGACAACACATCAGTTCATCTCTCTCTCTCTCTCTCTCTCTCTCTCGCTCTCTCTCTCTCTCTCGCTCTGTCTCTCCTCTATCTCTCTCTTCATCTCCCCCTGTTTATATACAGCTCAAAAAATTCACTTTTTTTTTTCAAAACAAATTGCACTTTTCTCATGCCCTAAAGAAACCCAAAACAAGTATACACTCTCGGATGCTTTTTACCCCTTCTCACACCTCACATCCTCCCATATCAGCAATATTTGCAGCATTTTGGATCCAGGTTCCATTTCTAAATAACATGAAGGTGTTGAAAAGTATCAAGTGGAAGCTTTTCTTAGTCTCATAAGTATTTTATGATACATCAAACTCCTCATATCTGTGAAAGGTTGTAAGGCACCCTGAGAATGCGTTCTGTTGATAGCCTAAGGGCAGGAGTGCTTAGTGTCATATGAACAGTGAGAATGAGTGAGAAAAATGTTGTATGCAAAATGCTGTAAGCAATAATCGTATCTTTTTTTCAGTTTAGCATTTGGTTAATAACCAAATTAGGAGGTTTTAGCCATGTTTATCCTAATCACTACAGGACTCAACTTGAGTACTAAGCTTTCATTAGAGTTCACTAATAACCCAGTTAAACTCAACCTCCTGTGCTTCAACTACATATGCAGGTTTGTTTTTTTGTGCAACATAGGAGTGTTCCATATTATATATGGCTCTGGAAAGAATTTAAGAAACCACTGTGAAATGATCAGTTCCTCAGGTTTTGCTATGAATGGGTATGTGTTTGAGGAACATTAACATTTTTTGTTTTATCCCATAAACCACTTATGACATTTCCTTAAAATTCCACAAATATATATTTTCACTCAGAGCATTTAAGGAGTTTATTTTATTTTGTACAAAATAGTACTAATGAATGAAATTAGGATGAGTTAAAAAAAATCAATACTTGGAAGAACACCAACATTTTGATCACATTGTCTTCTTGGGTCACTTTATGCAAATACTTTAACAAAAATTCAATAAACTCAACTTTGTTTGATAGCTTGTGATCTTTCTCTTGATTACATTCCAAAAGTTTTCAATAGGGTTCATGTCTGGAGACTGGGCTGGCCATTACAGGGTCTTGATCATGTAGTCCTTCATCCATTTAGATTTGCAGCATTTGGCAAATGCTCCTATCCAGAGTGACTTACAATTATTTTTATACAGCTGAGCAGTTGAGGGTTAAGGGTCTTGCTCAAGGGCCCAACAGTGGTGATACTGGGGATTGAACCGCTGACCTTCTGATCAGTAACCCATTGCCTTAATCACTAAGCCTCCACTGCCCTGTCACTGCACAGATATCCACACCTTGACTGACCTGGCTGTGTGGCATGGCACATTGTTCTGCTGGAAAACAAAATCCTCAGAGTAAACAGTATGAGAGCAGAAGGAAATGAGTTTTCTTCCGGGATAAGCTTGTAAAAGGTTTAATTTATGTGCTTTTCACATTTCAGTGACACAAAGATGCTGCCTGTCCAGCTTCTCGTGATCACCATTTATAATATGCCAAATTATCTGAAATCAGTCAACTTTTTAGTAACCAGTGGCTTAATTAATTACCCTTATCCAACAACATAATCTCCTTAAAGGAGTCAATTCTCCCATTTTTGTAAAGGTGCACTCACATGATACTGATGTTACATACATCATAACAGAATTTCAGGGAAAACATTTTGCTGGGTTTTGTTTTGTGTTTGGAGTACATCGGGGAAACTCTGGCATAAAATCCGCCAAAATAAATAAATAAATAAATAAATAATGGAAGCAACATCAGGAGACATCCTGGTCACATTTCCAGTAAATTTGTGTGTTTTTAAAAAAAATATTGCAGACACACTGAAAAAACATCTGTACAAATCAAAGTCACATTGGTATTAATCATAATAACATTGCATAAAACATTGTCATAACATTGAAATCACACCCAGTAACGATCAGAAAACATCAGTACATTCATTCATTCATTCATTCATCTTCTTCCACTTGTTCCAGGGTTGGGTTGTGGGGGCAGCAGCCTAAGCAGTGAGGTCCAGATGTCCCTCTCCCCAGCCACTTCCTCCAGCTCTTCCAATGGTACACCAAGGCGTTCCCAGACCAGCTGAGAGGCGGAGTCCCTCCAGGGTGTTCTGGGATGGCCCCAAGGCCTCTTGGACATGCCCGAAACACCACACCATGGAAGTGTTAGCGAGGCATTCTATTCAGATGCCCGAACAACCTCAACTGGCTCCTCTCAATGTGGTGAAGCAGTGGTTCTACTCCGAGCTCCTCCCGGATGACAGAACTTCTCACCCTGTCCTGCCACCCTGCAAAGGAAGCTGGTTTCAGCCGCTTGTATTCATGATCTTGTTCTTTCAGTCACTACCCGAAAGCCTGTGACCATATGTGAGGGTAGGAATGTAAATCGACTGGTAAATTGAGAGCTTTGCCTTCCAGCTCAGCTCCCTATTTGCCACTATGTACCGGTACAAAGTCCGCATTACAGCAGTATCTGCACCGATCTGCCTGTCAATCTCCTGCTCTATCCTTCCCTCACTCGTGAACAAGATCCCGAGATACTTGAACTCCTCCACTTGGAGCAGGACCTCCATCCAGACCCAGAGGGGACATTCCACTCTTTTCTGGCTGACAACCATGGCCTTTGGACTTGGAGGTGCTGATTCTCATCCCAGTCGTTTCGCACTCTGTTGCAAATCGCTCCAGCACACCTCACAACATAGCCTGAGGGACAAGGTCGAAAGCTTTCTCCAAAGCCACAAAGCACATGTGGACAGGTTGGGCAAACTCCCATGCCCCCTCCAGGATCCTGTAGAGTGTGTAGAGGTGGTCAAGAGTGCTGTGGCTGGGACAAAAACCACATTGTTCCTCCTGAATCCAAGGTTCAACCATCGGCTGGATCCTCTCCAGTACTCCTGAATAGACTTTCCTGGGTAGGCAGAGGAGTGTGATTCCATGATAGTTGGAACAGTTAGATAGTGGAATAGTTGGATATGTACATCAGTATCATGTGTTCATGAAGTAGAGTAGTGGATAAAAACCACATGTGAACAGTGGGCTATTTTACAGTGGTTTCCTGACACAGGAATGAAACATTGCAAAAACATTAGAATATGATTGGCTCAAATCAGGATCATGATTGTATCATGAGAGCATACCCTAATACTAAAAAACTAACCCAGTTATTTGAGTCAAAATTGTGCCATTTCTTATGTAAATGTAAAGTGTATGGATACTTCTGTACTTCTGTAAACAAACATGTTACATCACATGGTGCTGTGAGCAAGCCAGGTCAATAATTAGTTCAATAAGAATACAGAATTTCCCCATTAGTTCACACAAACATGCATGTCTTTATACTCACTTGCAGCACACATCTTTTTTGATACATATCTTATCTGAATGTACTTGATATTTGGATATTTCCTTTGTACAGGTTATGTTGTATCTTCCATTTACACCTGAAGTTAGAGCTGTGTATAACTTTACATCCACATTCTCCATGTAGCCCTTTCTTAATTTTCAATACCACAGCCTTGATTTAAGATTTGAATAGATTTTTTCTGATATTCAAAAACATAAACGTTAATGTCTATGTTCCAGCCAGTGTGTTAAATGACGTTAGGTTTGTAATAAGAAATCATTAGTTTCAAACAAGTGAATACAGTAAATAAAGTAAATATTTTCAATGAAATGACATGGAATATGTGCTGGGTTTATGCACAATGACATTACTAAAAACATCTGTTAATAAATTAGGGAATTACTGTGGCTATTCGTACAGGAGTATACACAGGTGGTTATGGCTTAACAAGATGAAACAGCTGGAAGTCCTGCATGTCTTCATGTCTGCACTCTAGATGAGATTGGAATACTTGTGGCCCTCTTCTTTCATGATTAAAATTAAACATAGGGTTCCAATATGCTTGCAGTTTAAAACAAACTGGACTGCAATCATATTTAAACATATATTTATTTTCAAATCCATCTCTCAAGGTCAAAGGAAAGCTGGAATCAATGTCAGCAATTTAGGGCAGTTAAGAGTGGTTGATTACCTTACCTGCACGTCTTTAGAGTGTGGTAGGAAACTGCTATACTCAGCAGAAACCTACACAAGCACAGGGAAGACACACTCCACACAGAAAGGGCCTAGTCAGCCCACAACCAGTTGTGTCTTAAGGTGTACACTTTGCAATGTCATGCTACATTAAGTATTAGCTTTTGTGTTAAGTAATCATGGAAGCATTTGTTCATCTATTCATATATTCTTATTTGTATACTGCCACAATGAAAGCAGAATGGGAGAGTGTGAGGATACAACTGCAGATAAAACAGTTTAAAAGTTGAAAAGCACAGGCAAACATATCCAATACAAGGGCAATGGCAGAAACAAGAGAGTGCAGTTCAATGTCAAGTTCAAGCACCAGCAAACAGGAATATCAAACACAAATCCAAGGGGTCTATACAACAGGGTCTAAAGCATCACACACACCTAACACAGGTCAAAACATCTGACAAAACAGGTGTAACAAAAGTAATATGAGTAATATCGCAGCCAAGGTCAAGGTTAGCAGGCTCAGTTCAGGGTCACACGTATACAGATCAAATCCAGAGATGCCATCAAAGAAAACAGGCATAAGTCATTGAAGGCAGAACCAAAATTCTGATCATAAATGCCATAAAGCAGTCAGGACAATAAAGGCTTGAAATGATCCAGCAACAGTATGAACCAGATAAAACAAAACAATCTTGTGTGGGGATGGTGAACAGGAGAAGTACAAACAGCTGTGTGTAAGATCATGTAATATGGGTGTCAGGACTCAGGTGACTGTGATCACAGTGGGAGTTTGTGAGATGTGTAATGAAAAGTGATTGGAGTGCAGTAACAGGTTGATGGTGTGACATTTAGATTGTAAATTGTTTTAAATACTGTGAATTCAAAATATCATCCCTTTTTGGTTATGAATATTTTATGATTATTACTATTATGAACAAGTCCTAGGTTATGATTATTCTCCAGAGTAGTGTAACTCCCCTGACTGGTTAGCAGCTATGCAGCCACAATGCACTTTGTGTTCTGACACCGTTCTATCATAGCTGGCATTACATAACAGTTTCAGCAGTTTGTGATACAGTAACACTTCGGTAGACCAGATGTACTAGCCTTCACTCCCCACACACACAGTAAACCTTGGACATCCATGACACTTAGCAGTTCACTGTCTTTGGACGTCTTTGGTAGGTAGATATCATGCATACCAGGGACACCCCACAAGACCTGCTGTTTTGGAGATGAAAAGATCCAGTCATTCATTCATCAAATTGTGGCCACTCAGACCCTTATGTTTGCTCAATTTTCCTACTTCGAACACATTAACTTCAAGAAAGAGTGTTTAGTGTCTGTCTGCATAATACATGCCACTCCTTGGCAGGTGCCACTGTAATGGAATGTTACCCACTTCCCCTGTCAGTGCTCATGTTTTTAATGGCTGCTCACATACATGACATATTTATTTATTATATATATAGGTATTTTTTATTTGATTTGATTTTTTTTACTGTTTGCTAATATGTAGCCATTAGTTAAATGTTTAGTAAAATACATTGAGTATGAATAGGTAGTATGTTAAATATATCTGCACTCATTTGCCAAGACAAATAAATTTGTTTATTTTATTTGTCAAATAAAAATGTAACTTCTGGAAGATATTTCACGATTATTGTGGGAATGAAAGGGAGGTCTGACAATAATTTTCTGAAATGGCCTTAAGTAAAGGTCCAATGCTATTGTCTATGAGTGCATTTCCGTCTACTTCCATTGATAAGCAGGCTTCATTCAAAGAAGGAAATGGCAGGATGAATCCTCTCTGCCAAATAAAATGTTCTTGCCCTATTTAAGTGCATGAAAGAAGTGTTATACAAGTATGATTTAAAGAGGCATTTTAACTGCTTTGAAATCTGGGTTGGTTTTGAATTATCTTTCATGCCCCAATTCACTGATCGTGCTTGATTATATTATAGTTATGTCGAAAGCAGTTTGAGAACTGCAAAGAACTGCCATATGTCCTATATTTCTCTTAATTATTAAGAACTTTGTCCCATATTTCCAATATTACCTTAGTGTTCAAGCAACCAGTCAGACCAGTAGTCTAGAAATACACAAGTTAATACACAAGCTACATATAACTATCTGTATGTTTGTCACTATTAAACAAATACCAAAATATCTGTTATCTGCCCATCATCATGATATGAGAGAATCCTGGAATAAAGGCAATTAACTCTTAACAATTAAAAAAGTTATGAGAGGGTGACCCACTACACTATCCAAACATTATTTTGAAAACATAAGTAATAATAATAATAAAAAGCAAATAGCAAAGATGTAGCAAAATTAAAAAAAGAAAAGCATTTTTTCTGCATTTGTCTTAAGCTTTGATTTTTATTTATTTTTCTTATATTTTTATTTTTAATTACTATTTAACTATTTAGACTTTTTAAGTGATTTTTTTATTTGTTTTTTTTTTTTACTTCTTTATTTTTTGCAACATTGATTTTTAATTATTTTACAAATTTATTCTTTGTCATGGTTTTCCTGTGATTGCATAGAGTTGAATTATTATTCTGTTATTTATTTAAAAAATATTGCTCAGTAACTACTATAAACAAGTATCACTAACCACTGTGGCTAAAACGAAAGATATGTATTTTAAAGAGTCATGGGAATTTAAGGACTTTAAGCCAGCAGAAGCCTAGGTCATTATTCCATTATTCATGTTAAGGAATATTATTCAGTAACTACAGTGAATTATTCACTGCCATGAATGCAATCTATATACATTGTTCTGCTATGAATTATTCAGTAAGCACACTGAAACTAATCAGAAAGGTATGGAGTTACAAGGGGAAGGAGTGTAGGCTTCGACCCACCAACAAGTATGACAGTAAATGTAAAATAAGGGGTCTTTTTTAATTTACATACAATTATGTAAGAAAACATAAACTGATGTTGTACCTTTAAAAAGTAAGTAACCTAGTTGCATTTAAATTTTGACTTTAGTTACAATGCTATAGTAAGTAACAACTGCCTCACTTTGCAATTTCCTCATAGTGCTGCTTTATTATATGAGATTAAAACATTGCACCTTTCATTATTATTATAAAACTGAATATTCACTTATTCCATGCATTCCAGATTTGTGTGAATTTCTCATGAGATCAAGTTCAATCAACTCATGAGACAAAAACAAATTGAGCAAAACTAGTCAGTGCAGCAAACAGAGTTGGTGATGAAATGGAATGATGGGAGGAATATAGAAGAGATATCTGGAGAAAGCCAGTAAGCCAGAGACATAGAGAGGATGCTTTGCATGTGTTTTGTGTGTGATAAGCTCCGGCCCATCCTGGTGCTTCTTAATGAGGCAGGCTCACAGTGTGATGTGGAGTGCTCAGGGATTGAACACACTGGGGGGAAAGGCATACTGTAGAAGTTTGGAGAGCCAATACTTCATCATTTCTAATTGCTGCCTTGTACACACTGGTCTCTACAGAGTTAGACTGCTTTCTTTTGTCACCCAGCAGCCCCCATCTCTCTCTCTCTCTCTCTCTCTCTCTCTCTCTCTCTCTCTCTCAAGCAGCTCTTGTCTCTTTAAACAGCGCTCTGATGGGTCTGTCTTGAAACAATCTCCTTCTTATTACAGCGCACATTCATTCGTCTTAGTCTGCAGACATTTACAGACAAACTTTCACAGATAATCACTCAAATAATGACAAATATGTTTTTCACTGTTGTTGACACTGGGTGCAGCTAATTTGATAACAGGACTGAATGCACAGACTTAAAAGTCTTACTTTCTCTCAAAGCAATTCAGCTCAATTCATTTCAGGTCAACTTAGTCCAATTACTCTTGTTACATAACCAAAACTTTACTCAAATCTCAAAGGGATAAGTTCTCTAACTTGTCTTAAGAAAAAATAATAAACAAAGAAACACATATAAATAACTTTTTTTTAATCCAAATATCATATTGAACTATGGTGTTTTGGTGACTATGAAGATGATAGTTACTTCTGATTGTAATAAATGTAATGTAAAAAGTGCCTAGCCTAATTAAAATGCACTAAAGTCATGCAGTATTGAACAAAATATTTCTATTACTAGCTGCCCCTTTAACAAAAATTAGATTTGTTTAGTTAATTTTCTGACCCGTTTAATCCTAATTAGGGTCACGGGGAGGGTGGCGCCCCTCTCAGCCGGCTCTGGGCGAGGGCGGGGTACACCCTGGACAGCTCGCCAGGCCATCGCAGGGCAGAAACACGCTGACAGCAATGCAGCCTACTCTTTACGAAAGTCAGCAAGGGTTCTTTTACATGCCTCTCACTACAGATATGTCATAAAACTTTATTCTACAATATTATAATTACCTTGTGATAATTGCAATCATATTTAAAATTTGCAAGTGTACTATTCGCTATATATTTTACATGCATAAAATAGAATAGAATATGACTTTGTGTGTAAGTAGCAATAAATGGAAAAATATATATATTCTCAGCTGTACTTGTGTCTTCAGTTCTACATATATGCACTTCTTGCTTCCTATTTTCGGCAAAGAAATAGGAGGAATATCTTCGAGTGTGAAGCTATCTACAGCAGCTCCTCAGACTGACTCAGGGACATCCTGAAGTAGGCCTTACAACATAGAGATGTCAAGTATTCGTTGACATGTCAAGTATTTTATGGAAACATCCATATTTGGGATTTAATTAATCCTTAAATGTTAAATTATATATTATATAACATTAGTAGCATTGTTTTATGTGTGAACCAGTATTTACCTACTTTGTTTAGATGTATTTTTTTTGTGTCTTGGCAGTATTACTGCTTTATACTTATGTTTACACCTCCATGTTGATAAAAGAACTCCAGCTTTTTATGGTTTATAGCTAGAGTTCAGAAGCACAAGTTCAGCTGCCAAGGTTGGGTTCTTGAGCAAGACTTTTAACCTTCAGCTACTCAGTTGTATCATGCCTCAGTTGTTAATCACTTTGAATAAAAGCTTTAGCCAAGTGTAAGGAATGTAGTGGACTTTTAATCATGACATGGTTGGGTCCTTGATAAAGACTCTTAACCTTCAACAACTTAGTGGTGTCTTCCCTCAATTTAAACCACTATGGATAAAAGCATCAGCTAAATGAGCAAAGGTAATGGACTTTTGAGCATTAAATACAAAAGTACTATTTATGTACTTACATACAGTATTTATCATGTAAAACCATGCAGCAAATATTACCATATTATCTATTATATTTTGAATAAGTACTGTACTGGCGGCACAGTGGTTAGCACGTCCGCCTCACAGCAAGGAGTTAGCATGTTCTCCACAGGATTGTTTCCTCTGGGTACTCCGGTTTCCTTGCATAGCCCAAAAACATGCACAGTAGGCAAACTGGCTGTTTCAAATTACCCCTGGATGTGGGTGTCCAGGGTGTGCCCGCCCTCACCCAGAGTTGGCTGAGATGGGCGCCAGCCTCCCTGCAACTCTAATTAGGATTATGCGGCTTAGAAAAATGAATAATTGAATGAATAAGTACTGTACTGTTGCACCAAGAAATGTTTAAGAAATTTAACCATTTTGTACTGCCAAGCTGCTTTGCACCATCAAGTCAAGTATAAAATGTATGTACCATTAGTTACTTGTATAAATTTCACAATTTACTAATTTCAAACTTGTTAAATATTAATTATATGGCATACTTACCATAAATACCGTTCCATCAAAATGTATTACTAATTTAACTGCAAAATTATAAGAAATATTCTGAAAACCATGCATAGGACAGAGACACACCATATCACTATTTCATGACCCAATAAAAGAAGGCAGGTCATTATCAAGCTTTTTATGTTAAGTTCTGTGAAGCATTCCTTTACTTTTGCTTGTGTGATTTTGTTTGTAAAGGGCACACTAGTCGGCATCAGTACAGTTTGTCCCTGAAGAGAGCATCACCCTGGCACTAACCTTGACCGAGACACAGGCTACAGCCCATCAGGGGGTACCAGGGTAGTGTGCACTGCCAATGGCACTCTTTAGGGAGGGCAAAAAGGGGCTGCCAGGACTTAGTGGTGGTAAAGTGGAGGTAGATGAATAGACACAGGCAAAGGGCTCTGTCTGTTTCCTGGCTGGTGCAGAGGAGCCCAGACTGGAGAGACTGGCTGCTTCATATCACTGTGACCTCAGACTGCAGCATATTCAATGCATCAGTTCTGCTACACTATCTGTGAATACATGTAGCAGCAAGGGAACGGGTGAGGAAAGTCAATAGGGCACAAGGCAAATATTCTGTGAAAGACATAGCTGTTGGGTCTGCATACTGTAAATGACTGTAGATGTTTCAGTTATGCAAATATACAGCACACTGCAGATGTTAGAAAAAAAAATAGGAACTGAGCATAAGTATATTTGGGCGTATGATGCAACATGTCAGGATTTTATTTTTTTTTTTACATTTAGATAGATGTGTTGTACAGGAATAATTTGCTTGTCTGTTTTAGGTAAAATGTAAGGCAAAGTGTTAGATTGGCAGGGTGTCATATTACACTGATTTATGATGGTATATGTATACAAGTCCTTACTGTTGAATTGCTCAAGGCCCCTAAAATTTACTGTAAATAGAAGAAGTAGTAAACGTATTATAATTTCTTGTGGCTTGGATATATGACTTCCTCCAGGTGTAACTACAGTAAAAATGCTACTACATATATATCCCATTTTAGTCACATAAAATAGTTAAAGTAATAATACTCATTTCTTTAATATGGGTGAGGCAGTGGTGGCCCAGTGGTAGGGTGCTGGATTACTGATCCGAAGGTCGGGAGTTCAAGCCCCACTATCACTGGGTTGTCACTGATGTCCCCCCAGTGCAGCTAACTGGGTTATCAAAGGCCAGCCACTGTCTGTGGTGAGAGGCATGTAAAAGAACCATTGCTGACTTTTGAAAAGAGTAAAAAGTGTTTCTGCCCTGCGATGGTCTGGCGAGCTGTCCATGTTGTTCTCAGAAAATGAATGAATGAATGAATGAATCTTACAGGACCATATTGTAATGTGGTCTGAGCAGTAGCAGTCCTGACATGATCTAATTCTTTTTGCTGCCCACTCACATCACACACGAAAGCATAAATTATGTGATCAACATCCATTTTTCTTCTGTCTCTAACCTGCATTAAAGTTTATTGTTTTGCATGATCGATTTGGTGGAAGAACCCTCTGGGATTACTGTATTGTACTCTATGTGATAATCACCTGCTCACAGATGGAGGAAATCCATTTCTCATTTCCGTATAGATTGTATAAAAAAGATCAGGCATATGTCCATGTTTATATTGACTGCTGTTCATTATGTATGACTCTAGTCAAATGATTACTCCCTTTGAATTCATTAGAGATACCAAATTAGGGATGGGATTATTAAGGAACACAGTCAGTTTTACACGCATAAGCGTAATCAGCTACATGCATTTTTTTTTTTTTTTTTCACTTTTGGGCTCCTGTGCGTTATACCAAGTATGTATTTCATATTTAATGCTAACCACTTAAATTTAAATTACCTATTATCCCATGTTTAATGTTACATATTTTTTTCTTATTTTCAGTTTGCTCCATGTGCAAAAGAAGAAATTTCACCCTGATTTTGTTTTAATCTCTGAGTCTAACGTAATTGCTTAGCAGCTCATTTGAGGCTTTGTATTAGCAGTTGGAGTAAACCTGGCTAGATCCTGTTTCTGCTAATGTCATTATAGTGACACTGCCATTCATTTCCTGTCAGCCTTTATTAGTGTGGAACAGGATTAAGCCTAGGCACAGAAAATGAGAGAGGAGCCAGAACTGGAAACTGTGCCACTGAAGTTGGGTGGAATAATGCAGAGAGAACAAAAACGTTCATGAGACACTAATGAAATATTTATGAAACCAACCAAAAAATCCAAAGCCGAAATCGTTTTCTGTTTCTTTTTTTCTCCTTCCAGAAATCCCTACATGCTATATTAAGTTGCCAGAGGCTGTCAGTCTGCTCGGTAGGATTTAGACGCACTGCTCTAATGGCCTCTGCATTTTTAGGTTTAAAATCCTATCAGAGTCACTTTTCATGAAATACTTTTATATTTAATATGGCATTACATTTTCATGAGTAATACTCAATGTTTGTGTATTGTATAGTTACAGTTGTCTTTTGCTGGTAACATTTGGAAGCAAATAATAAATAAAGTAACTCTCAAGAACAATTGTTCTACTCAAAACAATAACTACTACTACTGGTCAACACTTTCATTCAAAAGCTTTACAGTTTTCTGTTGCATCTATAAGATAGATCTTAACTTATTGTAACTGCTGGGTGATTAACTGGTAGAGCAATGTGCAGTATAATATCACACTTCCAATCTTCATGATCACATGATCTGACGTGGCTGGTGATGGCCTGGTGGTAGGGTGCTGGATTACTGATCCCAAGGTTGGGGGTTCAAGCCCCACTATCCTCAGGTTGTCACTGCTGTTCCCCAGCTCAGCTAACTGGGTTATCAAATAAAATATCCTTTGCTGATTTTTGTCAAGAGTAGGCTGCATAGCTGTCAGTGTGTTTCAGACCTGCGATGGGCACTCTATTAATTACTATACTTGCACTCTACTAATTACTAAATAATCTGTAGCAGCTATTCTGTAAAACATATACAGTGCATTTATACTTAAACATCTTACAGAAAATATTTAGTATATGACATAGTTACTAATTTTTACAGTGGATAGAAGAAAGAATGATCCCCTTCAAAATGCTCACATTTTGTTGCACAATTTTTATTTATTTGGACTGTGGGAGGAAACTGAAGCATCCAGAGAAAACCCAAAAAAACCATGGGGAATGCATGTAAACTCCATACAGAAACACCCTCACTGAGCTCGGAACTCAAACCCAGGACCTTCTTGCAGTGAGGCAGACATGCTAACTGCTACAGTTGCCGCTCAGTTGTAATCATACTGATTAGTAATAAAAATATATACTCCTGAAGTATTCCAGTGCTTAGAAGTGTAACTGAAAACAAACATTCAAGTATGGATAGCAAGGCACTGTCAAAAATCTCAGTGATAAAGTTGTAGACAGGCACCAGTCAGGAGAGGGATACAAAACATGAAAAGCTTTATCAAGCCCCAAAAGCGCAGTCTATAATCAAGAATAGGAACATGTTTGGTACTAGTAGGAAGCTTTCAAATTAGGTAATCTCTCCAAACTCTGGACGTTCTTAATCAGTAGGGACTGGGAAACTGGGAAACTCAAAATTAAGGGAATGATAGATAGTACCAAATATAGGGAAATTTGAACTTGATTTCTTGAAATAATTTTTTTTCTTACTGTGGCTCAGATACCTTTGCAGCCCTTACCAAACACTGCTTGCTGTCTTGTGCTTACTCTTGTACCTAGTTGTTTGTGTTTCTATATGCTGACCTTAATTGGAAGCACTTTACAATTAGCAATTTTCTGTCAATGAATTTAATAACAGTCCTTCGCTAACGTGTCTGATTAAATACTGCACTCACTTCTATCTTCTAACTTTGGTTGCACATTTTTACATTACATAGAACTTGCCCTTGAGGTATAAATATATTATACACATCTGACGTTATGCTAGGAGGCACTCCTTTCTGATTGACTTCTTTATTCTTAAATAAATCATTCATTATTGCTGGCATCAATAATTGATATCCTCTGGAGCCTTGGTCTTTTATGTAAATAATGTCGCAAATATGAAGGTTACCAGCGTAGACCTGTCGAGATCAGCAGTTTCTAAACTTTGGATTATGTGCAATATTTTCATGCAGTTCAATGTTTTCCCTCTTTCTTGTGCCCTGAACTGAGCCCTATGGCATATTTATTTAAACGGGTCTTAAATGCAGTCTGCATCATGTATGCATTAGAAAAAGTTCTAAAGTGCAGATGCATCTGCTGTGTTCAGTCTTCAGTTTTTTTCGATCTTCATCTTATATTCTGGCTATAAGGATGACTTTTAACTATGCCCCCATCTTCCTAGACCTCTCCCTTCCCACTTTGTGCATGTGATAAGGAAAGAGCATAATGGCCTGGATACAATAGCACTTGCTTAAGAACAAGCCAGTTTGCCTACTTAAAAAGACTGTCTTCAACAAAATGTAACTAGGTCTTATCTTTTGGCTACAATGCTGAGCTGTGAACTTCTCTTCATTGTATTGAACCTTACACAGATTGCAAATCAGCTTTTTATTTGAACAGTTGCAGGTCTATAAACATTTTATTTATAAAGGCAAATTCAAGGAAAACACATTCTATTGATAGAAAGACAGCATTGTGTATATGTGGAAGAATTAGGTAGTTAAAAAAATAGAGGTCAAAAGGGGAGGTGTTTTTGCTGTGACTTCTAATTGAGTGTGTTTATATACAGTGTGTACTGAATGCATGTATGGGTTTTTCATTTAATCTACTAAACATACATTTTTATATCTGTAAGGTAAGAAAATGAGTAATGAAAACAGATAAACTGAAAAAAAATACAAGTGTCTATGCTCATATGATATCATATTGAAACATATTTTTACATTCAAGTCCCATGATGTAAGTCACCATACCAACACGGGAGATCTGCTGCTAGGTGCACTTGGAAAACTAGCTTTAATCACTTCAATTCACTTAATGTAAAAAATGTTTAAAATTAAAAAACAAAACATTTGCAATTTTATTTTGATCTAATTAAATTACTAAGTAAGTAAGTAACTAAGTAGCTAACAAACAAACAAACAAAATAAGCAAGCAAGCAAGCCTTTTATTTTCTGTAAAACTACAATGATAAGCTCCTTATTGAGAGAAAGTATTTAGGGGTAAAGATCAAAGAGACCTTGTGTTTAGCAGCTAACAGCTGGGTGATCATCGGTACACCATGAGGATATGAAATATCCATCACACTTCATTAATGGCAGCACCTCAATGATACACACACAAACACACTGTCACACTACCATATGGCCCTTCCGAAACTCATTCCCTTTCTAACACACACACACACACATTCACACACACACACACACACACACACACACACACACACACACACACACACACACACACA
>JAOUQZ010000041.1:9293158-9309113 GCA_028564935.1 Neosilurus hyrtlii
CGCGCAGTTGACTGGCAGTCCAACAAAACAAACAAACAAAACAACAACAAAAAAAAAACACAAAACAAAACAAAAAAACCTGTGGTTCCATCTGTGGTTTAATGTGGATTATAGAAAAAATAAATGACAAATAAAAATTCAAACTTTGTCAATATTTACAAAACACGATCACGAAGTTAAAAATACTGAAAATCATTCATGTGGTCAAGTGCATTAACAAATCACAGCTTTTGGTTTTTATAACATTTTGGAAAAAATTTTAAATTTTTTTGGAAATAGGGTTTGTACATGGGGTGGCATGTTAGCTTACTGGTAAGCACTTTTGCCTCAGACCGAAAAATATCTAGGTTTAAATTATGTGGCCAACACAGGCCTTTCTATGTGGAGTTTGCATGGGTTTACTCCAAAAGCTCTAGTTTCCATCCACAGTCCAAAGACATGTACATTAGCTCAGCTAGATATGTTAAATTTATTTGATACTTTAAAATACTCGTGACGGTGTACCCTGCCCCAACCTGACACATAAGCAATACAGATGATGAATGGAAATTACTGACATTTTCTGAGCCTGAGACAAATAATTGTTTTGGTAAATTCTACATAGGAACATTAGGCAAAGCAAAATTAATATTATGGTTCATTTTAACATTTTTAAAGCATGACAGTGGTCGCATGTGCTCCATCACAATGGTCATGCATGCTTCATCTCTATATCCTTTAAAATTTAGTTTTCTTGTACACTACAAAGAAACAAGAAAAACAAATGAAAATAATTTGTTCATGGCTTTATTTGACATTTTTAAAGCATGACAATAATTATGCATGTTTCATTACAGTATATTTTAAACCTCATTTAAAGTTTAAAAAGGTACTTTTCACCTTGAAATTAATGCACACAATATTGGGTTAGCTACAGTATGTATCACAGAAATAAAACACTTACATCCTATTAGGCAGCAGAATCGTGATCACTAAATATTCACCCTAATTCCAGGAAACTCTTTTTGCTCAACACTGTTTGTTTGTTGTTGTTTTTCTCTTTGAAAAAAGCAAATTGGCATTCTAAAAATCCTTTCACTTCTGTAAATTATCTTTACTGTGACCAGACAGGATTTAACAATGTAAGTTTCCTTTAACCTGCTGCTTTTCAATTTCTGAATGCTCAGCAAGGAATAAACTGCATGATCAAGCCAAGCGACTCCATGCACAGTAAGGGTGCAGCTGTGTGTGTGTGTGTGTGTGTGTGTGTGTGTGTGTGTGTGTGTGTGTGTGTGTGTGTGTGTGCGCGCTATGTCGCTTAGGGATGTGGCCCAGTGGTACATTACCAATGAAATGCAGGAGGAAGAAATACAACTGCACTCTGTTTAAAGTGCATGCTTTTTTTTCAAGCTACTGACAGACTTGCTTCTTCAAGTTGATGTAGAAAAGCACTTAGATCATCATTATAGCGCAATTTAAAAAACTCTGCCATACATGGTGCAGTGGAGCATTAGATGTCAGTGCAGTAATTCACCTGCTTACCTTTTTGTGACAGACCAAGTTAGAAAGCTGAGGAGAGTGAGGGAGCAGTGCTGGTGAGGGAAAGAAAAAGAGACTAAGAAAGGGAGAGTCTATAAGATGCTGTAAATCTCCTTTTTTTATTCTTTATAACGTGTGTGTGTGTGTGTGTGTGTGTGTGTGTGTGTGTGTGTACAGAACAGGATATGTTGCATGTGCAAGCTATAAATACAAAATCTCATTTACTTTATGTACATGAAAAAACAGAATTACAAATGGATTCAACTGAAACAGTATGGCTGCTTACAGGGTACTTTTGTGAATACTGTAAACAAAATATTAAACAGATTTTAATATAGGATTTTAACATTTGACTTGGTCAAACTTATGATCGTGGTTCACAATCTTAAATAGTGGCCCTACATCAACTGTAAACTTACAATATTTTTATTAGCTACTGGAGTTAATTTTGAAAGCAATTATTACTTTAATACAGTTTCATGCAGTTTTTCAGTTTGTTATTTAATTAAAACTTCTAATGTTCACACATCTATTATTATTCATTATTTTGCAGACACTTTCCACATCTTACAATTTTACTAACTTACCCTCCATCCATCCATTATTTATTCCTTGGGTGTCAAACAGGTCCATAACCGGTCTGCAATGGGGTTCAATCTGGATGCATTTGAATGTGAGAAAATACATAAAAGACATGAACTACAAATTTTATTTAAACTGCTATTCATAAATTGTCCACTAGGGATGCACTGTTTTAGACATAATAGAAAACTACTTTTTTTTTACCCACTTTTCTTCTTGCCCTCATTAGCCAAAATCTCTGTGTCAAAAAAGGAGAATGCCTATTATGCACAGAGGTGAATAGTAAATATGTGTGCTTGGTGTGTATGTGGCAGGATTCGGTGCTCAAGGAATATAATATGTTATGACATTCAGCATCGCGAAAAATGTTTGCATGGACAACTGAGAAGAGAGAAGATAAATGAATTGCTGGTGGGTCTGAGAAACCAGCAGTCTGTTTTTACTTTCTTTCTTATAAATTTAAAACAGTTCTTACTTTAGTTTGTACGGTTTGGGAGTCAATTCGGGAGTCAATTTGGGAGTCAGGGCAAAAACAAAGAAAAACATGCATTTACACCTCAGGGGCATTTAGAGTAGTCAATTGACCTAATAGGCATGTTACTGGACTGTGGAAGAAGTACTTGAAAGAAAATAATGCAAGCATGGGAAAACATACACAATCCATAGAGAATGTGAACTCAGACATTTAAAAAAAAAAATAATGTGATGAGTTCACAAACCAGACGATCAAAATGCAATAACACGAATGTGACACAATCAATTTTGACAATTGCCAATCATGTCAGTCGCTCTTCTATCGCACCTCTAGTTTTGAGGTAACAATACTAAGGGGCTGGTCACATTAGAGGTGCGATAGAAAAGCAACCAATGCAAATTTATTTTTTTTAAAGAGTTTTTTGCAAATTTTAAAATTCGCGTCAAGATGTTTTGGGACAGAACATGCAGGATAATAATTTGTGTCTTAAACAGTTATATTTACAGCTGATTTGCGAGAAATTTGCGATTATTTTGTGTATGTTTGGTGAAAAAAGCGAATCTCATGTTGTAAATAATTTTTTTTGTTTGCTTTTTGTTCTCAAAACCATTTCTCTTTTTATTTGCGCGAGAGAATACAAATAATGCTATAATATACAGAATATGGGGATGACAGCAAGTCTCAAACTTTTTATGTGGAAGTCTCCAACATGTTGCTTTTCCTTGTGAACAATAAACGAATAATTTGCAACCTCCAGATCAGAGGTCGGAGGTTCTCACAACATGTGCGGATTGTTTGAGAAGAGTTTGAGACTATTCCGTGTCAGAGCCTCATTTTGTGACATTTGTGGAAATTTAATATATTTAAATTTTTTTGTGACGAGTTTACAAACTAGTTGACCAAAATGCGATACCGTGAATGTCGCACAACAAATTAACGAATGAAAAGCAACAGGTGTGAATTGGCATTTGTGTCAGTCGATACTCTATCACACCTCTAGTGTGATCAAGCCCTAACCACTGAGCCACCATACTGCCTTACCCTCATACTGTCATTCACAAAATAGTCTAAAAGTCTAGAGGTAAAGTGAAATGAGAAAAACATATATAAAAAAATAATTACAACAAATTGGCATGTGCATATCTACTCACCCCTTTGCTATAAAGCCCCTCAAAAATTCTGGTGCAACCAATTACCTTCAGAAGTCACATAATTAGTGAAATGAAGACAGAGTTGAAGTTATAAAAAATATCCAAATCTTTGATGATTCCCTGGAGCAAAATCAAATCCATCATCTTCAAATGGAAAGAACATGGTACCACAACAAACCTGCCAAGAGAGGGCTGCCCTCCAAAACTCACAGACCGGGCAAAAAGGGCATTAATCAGAGAGGCAGCACAGAGACCAAAGGTAACCCTGACGGAGCTGCAGAGTTCCACAGCAGAGACTGGTGTACCTGTGCACTGGACTACAATAAGCTGTATCCTCCATAGAGCTGGGCTTTATGAAAGAGTGACCAGAAAAAAGCCCTTAATTAATGTTAAAAATAAGAAGACACATTTTGAGTTTGCCAAATGGCATGTGCACAACTCACTGAATGTATGGAAGAAAGTGCTCTGGTCAAATGACACTAAAATTTAAGTTTTCGCCACCAAGGAAAATGCTATGTCTGGCACAAACCCAACACATCACCCCAAGTCCCCATCATCACATTGAAACATGGTGGTAGCATGTGAAACATGCTGTGAGGATCTTTTTCAGCAGCAGGGACTGGGAAACTGATCCAATTTGAGGGAAAATGGATGGTGCTAAATACAGGAATATTCTTGAGCAAAACCTGTTTCAGTCTGCCTGTGATTTCAGACTGGGTTGGAGGTTCACCTTCCAGCAGGACAATGACCTGAAGCATACTGCTAAAACAACAAGTGGTTTAAGGGGAAACATTTAAATGCGTTGGAATGGCCTAGTCAAAGCCCAGACCTCAATCCAATTGAGAATCTGTGGTCAGACTTGAAGATTGCTGTTCACAAGCGGAAATCATCCAACAATCAGGAGCTGGATCAGTTTTGCCTTAAGGAACGGGCAAAAATCTCAGTGGCAAGATGTGGCAAGCTCATAGATACTTATCCAAAGCGACTTGCATCTGTAATTGCCGCAAAAGTTGGCTCTACAAAGTACTGACTTGGGGGGATGAATAGTAATGCAGGCTGAAGTTTTCTGTTATTTTGTACTATTTGTTGTTTTTTTTACAATAAAAAAAATAATCACATCTTCAAAGTTGTATGCATGTTCTGTAAACAAAATGATGCAAACCTTCAAACAATCCATTTTAATTCCAGGTTGTGAAGCAACAAAACATGAAAAATGCCAATGGGGGTGAATACTTTTGCAAGGCATTGTACATGGCATCACAGGAAAATGTCAATGGAACTGTCACTCCAAAATATACTTTTCTGCATTAATGCTCCCACCTCAGAGGTGTTACCCTTAGAGATTAGAAGCTACCTTTGCCAAGGGCACTGACATAACTCAATACCATGGCAGACCCTGGATTTTAAACTTGTTGCTAATAACAGTCTGGATGTTTCTTTGTGTCTTTAAACATAGCACATGCCATCCATTTCTTTCTAAGAAGTTCTGACCTCATTATATATTTTATCTATTATCTGACCACATTACACATTTCCACTGTGTAATAATCTGCCCTATATGCCTCCAAGCTCAGAAAAGTTGACAGTGCTTCTGGGCACAGTTCAAGCACTTTCCCGTTTGCACATTAAAGTTTTACCTTGCAATTTTGGATGCAACTCCATATTTTAGAGTTACGATTGTTTTCTTATATCAGCTGAAGATTAATGATAATTTTTGATGTGCTATATGAGGTATCTGAGTTCTCTGGTAGTCAGCTTAGGCTTGTGCCCTTGCCCTTTATGCACCATAATTCCTCAAGATTTCTTGAATAATTTAATGACATTAATAGGCCTTTATCAGCCTCGAAAGGCTATGAAACTGCGCTCCAGTTGTTGTCAGGTCTGGAACAGCATTGTGTATGACTCGATCCGAGAATGACAGTATTGTCTGCATAGGGCACAGATGAAAACTGAAGCTTGGCTGTTGGTCTGGTCGAAAAAGCCTTTCGTCTTTGTCTTTTGGCCTCGGACTGGTCTGCGAGCATGGCATCAGACTTACCGAGACCTTGCTTGATTGTCATCTTCAAAGCAGACCGGTCTGAGGTGGTGGCTTCCCAGGTGCTGGGAGTGATCTTGGTGTGCTCCATCAGCTTGCTGTTGGACCATACTCTCTTAATCAGCCTGGACATGGTGGTAGCTGCCTTGCTGATGCGCTTGTTCAGCTTGAATTCGAGGGACAGGGAGTCAGAGATTGTCGAACTGAGGTAGATGAAGTCGTGGACAACTTCAAGTTCATGGTCAGAGATTGTGATCTGTGGTGGATGGTCCACTTTCTGCGCCAGAACTTGTGTTTTCTTCAGGCTGATGGTGAGCCCGAAGTCACGGCAGGCCTTGCTGAAGCGATCCATGAGCAGCTGGAGGTCTTCGTCCAAGTGTGTTATGACAGCAGCATTATCTGTGAAGACTTGCAGGCATTTCAGGTAGACTTTGCTCTTGGCTCTTAGTCTGGACAAGTTGAAGAGCTTCCCGACTGACCTGGGCCTGATGATTTAATGATAATATGCACCTAAGAAGATACATTATAAAGTACACATATATTAATATAATATATATTTTACTGAGAAACATTGTTTTTAAATGTTTTATGCAGTTTTTCATGGATGTTTTGAAAAACTTGGAATCCTTTGTGACTTAAAAACTAGGCCTTTCCTGGATACTGCTTTGGAGCCACATCATGATTACAATAACCTGTTGGCACCACCTGTTTCAAGGCAAATCATCATTTAATTGTTTTACCTCATTAATAGGACTAATTGTCCCTGTCCTAACTTTATTTTGGAAGGTGTTGTGTACACAACAGACCCACCCATGAGAGGCCTTGCAGAGACTCCCTTGGGGTGTTTGCAGCATTTATTTGCATGTTAGGTTGCATGGGGATTGGACGTCTCCCCAGTGTACATTCCTTACTTTCACAAGCACAATTGAGCTCAAATGTTCTCCTCTTAACATCCAGTTCCTGGACCCCTAGGTTCTTGGAAGAAATTAAGGTTTGGATCCAGTTTGCATTTTCAAAGGCTGTTGAAGGGGTTGTTTGGGTACAAGATTGTATTTGCATTTCTGTTTAAACAAGAGAGATGATGGAAAGGAATACAATAAATAGACGCTTTTCAGCAAAAATGCGTGTGTATGTGTTTGTGTGCATGTATGGAGTTGAAAATATGTTTGTGCTGTTGTATTTCATTCCAAAATGGCAGCGGCTGATGGAGAGCTCTCTTGCCAGGCCAGCTGTCTCTGCAGCTGCCTGTTAATCAAGAATACTCATAATAATCATACATACATTTAAGAGTGGCAATGTGTGTGTGTGTGTGTGTGTGTGTGTGTGTGTGTGTGTGTGTGTGTGTGTGTGTGTGTGTGTGTGAGCGAGAGACTGTCTGTGGCTTCCTTTTTGGCGCTAAGCCTCGCTTCCTAACAGTGAGACCAAATGACTGCAAGAGGGTGGGCTGCCCACTGGCCAAAGAGCGGGAGAGGCAGGCTAACATTCAGAATTCAGAAACCTTTTATTTAGACCAGGAGACAAGAGTGAGATGACTACATAAACAGGCACATGCATATGTATGTGTAGGTAGCGTATGCTATCTCATATGAGATATATTTATTTCTATATTTATCTGTATGTGTTTGTAGCAGTCAGTCAGGTTTTCTGAGTTTCTCAAGACCATTGATAATAACGGCCAGATTCTTATGTCATCATGTTTTATATGTGCTACAGTAAAACTTATGCATTTATAAATTTTGCCATGAAAGTATATGTTAGCAGCTGTTTCAAGAGAAGCAAGGGCAAGCATTTTCCTCTGAGGTGGCAGTAATACCTACCTCCCCACATAAGCACAAAGCAAAATACATGAATATACCTCAGTCCTTTGTCATTGCATTCTTTATTTAAGTGTGTTTTGTCTATAGTTAAATCTTGGAACATTTTACAATGTCAGCATGACCTCTGGAGGAAAGAAGGGGCAAATCTCTGAACGAGCTATTGAAAATTATAGGAGGAATTTAGGAAGGATTGGCTTTCAACAGGAAAAGGAATGTGAAAGACGGCTTTGGTTTTCAGGTGACAAGACCCAGTCATCTAGGGTTTAGCCCTGCAATACAAGTAATGGACATTCTTTCTCCTGCAGCCCAAAGCAGGAGGGAATAGTGTGAAGCACATCATCCATTTTGAGTGAGTAGCATGGAGAGCTAGTACACCTTAAGGCCAAGACAGGGACACTTCAGTCTCCTCTCTCTGGCCTTCAGACAATTTCGGTTCATAGTGATCTCTCTCTCTCTCTCTCTCTCTCTCTCTCTCTCTCTTTCTCTCTGTCTCTCTCTCTCTCACACACACACCCACAGACACACACACACACACACTCGCACAAATTCTCTTGCTCATATATAAATAAATTCCATGATCCTTTCCCTCTCTATTCCACTGCTTTTTTTTCCTCAGGTGACCAGTGGAGTGCATTTACTTTAATCTACTCACTGGTAAAATCATATGGACAGGAAGCCACCATTTTGGACTCTATTACCAGGAACTGTGATTGCTTCCTCCAGCGGGAATATGGAACATAAAGAGTCCTTCCAGAAATCGCCCAGAGTGAGGATCAAACAAGCCCCAGAGTTCCTCAGCCAGGCTGAAAATGCCACATCAAATAGCCCTCAGTTCTGTGCAGGGCTTAGTGTGCTTGTCCCCTGAGCTAGTGGCCAGGCCAAATGACCCACAAATGCAGTGCATTTGATAAAACGAGACATCTCGATCTCCTGGCCATGGCCTCCAGTCACACTTGGCATGGCTAAGAGGGCACTTGTTCTCCACACTGCTCGCTCCAAACACCTGGCACGGGAGACATGGAAGAGGTCTGCCATCTTGGAGTGCCCAGCAGTCGCTACCTATCACACAGTGAGAGTCATCAGAGGGGAACAGATGGAGATGCTGACATTTGCTGCTATGCTAAGCCAGCAGTGTGTGTGTCTTCCATTACTGCCCATTTATGTGTCACATTCACCTTTTTTCTCCAAAACTACCAATCCATCTGTTTGTGGATCACAGGAAGTTATAGTAAATCTAGAAACCAAAAAGATAGTGTCTGGATTATCATCACTTAATACTTAATACTTGGCACCATACTCCACAAAATGTCTGCTATTCTTTATGCCAGCTAGTTTCCTTTTACTCAGATTCGAATAAAAAAAATTTGCAAAATGCAAATTAGGATGCCTCTTTAAGAATAAATTCCTTTAAAAAAGTTGGAATATTATTTTAAAATGCAATACAAAAATATGTGATTTGGTAATTCATGAGAACCTTTATGGGAATTTACTAAGCTCACTCTTTGTGCAAAAATTTCAAAAGAAAAATGTCCCAAGATTGTAGAGAATTTAGGCGATTCAACACAGTAAATAATAGTGTGAAAAGATTCGGGGAATTTTGTACAATTCAATGGTGTAAAATGCCAAGTTTAAAAAAACACTGTGTGGAACATCAAACCTTCAGGTGGCACTGCAAGGGAATGGGATTAATTTGGAAAACTGTTTTTACATAACAGAGTCCGCTGCTGCATCCAGAAATGCCAATATCTGTGAGGTTATGCAGTTACATCAGTGCCATTGGCATAGGTAAGTTTAATGTATGTGAAAGTACCTTTTTCATGTAGGCATATATTTATTGACATAAGTTGTTATCAAGGCATCGCTTCCTGGGAAGTCCATGCTTATTTCTTCAGGACAATACAAACCTCATTCTGCACAGGATATAAAATCATGGCTTTGTAGTTTGTTTGCTGCCAATCCAGATGTGTCTACTACTGAAAATTAGACTGAGAGTAATGCCAACCATGGACTGTTGGGCAGCTCAAGTTTTGTATCAAGAATGGACAAAATGCCCAATTGCAAAACTGCAACATTTATTATACTCCTTTCCCTAACAAAGTTCATTTGAATGAGCAAAATCAAAGATCTTTGTTTTAATTAAAAAAATAAAAAATAAAAATAAACTGGTCACAGCAATTCCTTTAAAATGCAAGCAGGCCATTGGCAGGCATTATGTCGATTAAGGACTGTTTTATGCTTCTTCTCCATAACATGAAAATTGCCATTTGCAATTTTTTAAGTGAGTTTCAAGCATGCCATCACACAACAGGATGCTAACACAAACCTATGTGGTATTTCTTGTGTGCTACTTCAACTTATGCCAGCTGATGTCTTTTATAATGAACCTTTCTCAACATTTAGGCAAGCTTATGTCAGTTGTCATGTAATGCTTGTGAACTCTGTAAAGTGGATAGTGACACTTAGCTTTTTTTAAGCCTTATAATTATCTTTTTTTTTGCAACGCATATGCTATGATGCTGACATTCACAGTGATACATAAGGGCATTCCTATAATTGACCAATTTTGTTCAGCCTAAAGTAGTTCAGTGTTCATAAACATTACACATCCTACTTTAGTGAAATATTTAGAATATAGACTAATCCATATAAATCTCTTTCTCTCTCTCTTTCTCTCTCTCTTTCTCTCTCTCTCTCTCTCTCATTATATCCAGATCTCAGTACATCATTAGCTTACTACTACAAGTCTCTTGTATAATGGTGTACAGTTTAGCTACTGAAACCAATAAAATCCTGTTTCCATCTCCACGTTTCCTATTCTTGTTGATGTAGGTGCCATTCCAAGCTGGACAGCTGTTATCAGCTCTGGCCACACCATCTGCTCTTAATGCGAGAGCCTTTGGAAATAAGATTTCCACTTGCAAAAATGCATGGCTATACATGGGTGTGCAGGCTGGAGACAGCAAACATTTTAAGTGCTATTAACTGTGAAAAGGAAGCAAATCCCTTGCGATAATGAGCTGTCAAATATGGCCAGTAATGGAATTATGCAGCAAAGAGTAGTTACTTAATGACAACATAACATACTGTGTATGTGTGCAGATCATATATTATGTGAATGCATATAGTTTTTTTTAAAGCAAATTTTTGACTCTTTTTGCATGAAAACAGTCTGACATAGCACTAAAGACACTCATTCACTTACTCATTTGCTGAATTGCTTTATCCTACTAGGGTTGTGGAGAGACTGGAGCCTATCTCAGCCGATATTGAGTGAAGGCGGGGTACACCTTGAACAACTTTTATTTTATCTTATACTGTACACTTATACTGAGCATACATGACAATAAATGCAAACTCAATGTGCATTTTGTGAAAATCCAAAATTGTCCCTTTCCACCTAAACTGTCCTTACCATGCTTTATAATACCCACTATTCTTCATTTTTCATGCCCTCTGAGACTGTCATTGACATTACTTAAAGCTGATGACTTCAAACAGACCCTGAGAAGCTTTGCACCAGGGCTGAAATTGAGTTGACCCTTTGAGAGCAGGGCAGGATAAATGAAACAGGCTCTCGGTCTCTCTCAGTCAGTGTCATGATTCGCTAATTAAACACATCACTCTGTGGACATGTATGCCATCATATCCACTTAAGTGTCTTTAAAGTGAAGGCAGCCTACTATGCACTTCAGTGCAGCTGCTGTACAGACCTTTTTTTATTTTTTTTTAAACCAGTGCACGCATATACACATATATTATTTGAAAGTGACATTCATTCTATGTTCCTAATACGGTACAATGGGAACATTTTAGGAAATGAAATATGTAAAATGTATAATTTATAAGCCAGAGCACTATTTAAAAAAAATACTTCTTGGTGATCAAAATTGCATATTTAAATGCAGTTATAAATACACAAATTAACAAATCCTTTATCATTAGTGGGTGTCCTGAATTGGATAGTGCTTGAGGGAACATAAAGAAAATGCTTTCTATAGTATGAAGAAATAATGATAACAACAATAAACACTGATGAGGGAAAACACTAGAACTTTAGCTTACATTTGTAATTTTACTGCATTAAATTAGCATTAAATTAAATGCAGTTAAAATATTATAATTTTTTTTTAAAGAATATTAATTTTTAACTTTTCATAACTGTATAACTTTTTCATAAATGTACTGGACATCTACATTTTTTTACCCAGAAGAAAAATATTGTATGCAAGTCCCAGGCAAGATACACATACACGCTAACTGTGGTAGCACCACAGTTAGCATCACCTTGACTTCTTGGCTGCTTTTATGGCTAATGCCTGCCTTACGTGGCAGCTGAACTTTGGTGGGTGGACACTTTGTTTGGGAAAATTGCACTTGAGCCATTTTTGCTTAATCATCCTCTGAGGAATGTTCAAAACATTTTCTATTTTCAGTAACAAAACTGAAAGTCGTAATGTTCACTGTAACCCACAGAAAGCCAACCAAAGCTGGCATGCTCACTCACAGGTAATATATATATATATATATATATATATATATGTAACCCTTAATCAATCAATTAATCAAGCAATCAATAGATTCCAAGTTTCAATATATCCCTTCAAGCTAATGCACTTGATCTGGCCTGGATGTTTTTGATTATGAGTTAAAATCTGACTTGCTTTCCAAATGTCTAAAATATTTGTGACAAATTAAAGCAATTTAAACTACATGCCTCACCACATGTAGGTGAAAATTCACTTTTCCACGTATTTACAAAATGGGTGGGCTTGAGCATTTTTGTGTTCATCTAATTATATTTCCACTTATCAGCACATACAATCAATTCACCAACAGTTTTTAATGAATTATTTTAGAGAATATATTCTCCACTAATATAATTATTTTACTTTAATACATGGTTTTGGTCCATCTAAATACATAAGGGAGGGGGGTAATTTGGGTGTATGACACCCCCTCCCGTCTGCCTCTTTTAGTTTGAGTCAGACGAGTAACTGAAGCTCAGGTGTTCTCCCTTGTGGCATTTGCATATCATCACTCATCATCCTTATCATCCATCACACATTGCACAGACGCAACCACACTCCCACACCCATGCACACACAGCAGGTGTAGCCGAGCATGTAATGGCTCAGCGGCAAGCTTTACATGTTCTCCTTATTGTTTTGCTCAAATCTGTTGTTCATGATACCCATGCTGTTTAGCCTGAGTGTCACAGTGAGGAGGAGAGATATATTTTGGGGCAAAATTGAAAAAGATAAATAATGCATATGGCCAGGTTGTCTAGATGAGACCTGGTTTGTCCCTGTGGATAAGAGTGTATGGTAACTTGTTTTTCAGTTCTTCCTATGTGGTAGTTAATGTGCCAGAGGCAACGCTTCACTCCTACACTCTGCTCAAAATACCAAAATTGTTGCCTGCCAGCCATTTTGCCCCTTCTCTCTGCCTCATAAAATATGATGACATTACCCTTCTGTTATGATCTCTCAGCAATCCCAAAACTTCATCCAAAACGGCTGCCTGCCTGCCTACCTCAGCTTTGCCCATCCTCACTGGCTGGTAATATGGCTCTATCTAGACCAGAAGCTTCAGCCAGGAACATGAGCTTCTGCTCACTGACCACATTTAAATTGGTTTGTTTATACACCTAAGCTTTTGCTACGAGGCATGACAGGAAGAGTGTTATTGTCTCCCCCCAACCCTGCAGCTCCTTCTTGTAATTTGAAATTCTAATGAGATTTTATGCTAATGAAATACATTTCAATGTACATTTCTCAATTCTGAAATTGGGAGCTAAATCACTTTTAGCTGACCACCGTATTTGTCTTACACTACAAATGGCATTTGAAAGCCATACACAGATGGGTAGTTAAATTAATTTGGTGGAAATTTACATCTCATATGTAGATTGTATCCGGTTTAATGACTGGGATAACATTTACTGTTTGCCTAGTGGGTGTGTGGACTTCCTTGCATTTCTCTACAATTGTGTATATGTGTGAGCTTGTGTGAGATTGACTGAATGGATTCTCATTGTACACAGCATGCTGCCACTCCACTGTGAGCATGTGTGTGTCTGTATCTCAGTTGAGTGTAAAAGCCTGTGCCCAATGGCCCGGGCCTTGCCTTCTTCTTCCTCTGGAAGCTGTTCAGGCTAAATTACTCAGAACAGAACACCTTCTTCTCCACCCACAAACACTCCAATTTCCTCCCTCTTATGACACAGATGCAAGCTATACTTTTGGCCTGCAAGCCTGGCAATCTGCAAGAGAGGTGATAGTGATGGAGTGAAAAATAGAAGAAACGTAAATAAGTAAAGAAAGGAAGGAAAAATACCCAAAAATGAAAGTGCAAGAGAGGAACACTGGAGGAGAAAATGGAACAAAATTGGGGAAGAATGGAACATGCTTTTGTATAGTTAATAAAAAAATTGCACACAAGATAATGGGTTGATACATGAGACTTAGAAAATGGCTGTGAATAGGAAGAAAATAAAAAAGAGAAAAAAAGAAAGTACAAACATCCCTTCAGAATATCTTAAAACTTCCAAACTATCATAGTAAAGAGTGAGAATGTTATGAAATTGCCATAGCTCCCATGGGGTGAAAAAACAACAACAACAACAACAACCTTGATATATAAAGATGAGGAATGCTGTGACCTTGACTAAGAAACACTAGCATTATTTACCCTCTTTCTAGGTGTCTCTGAAAAAAGTAATAAGGTTCCCTTCCATGTTTTCAAATTACATCAGGACAGCTACTGAAAATCTGGCAATACAAATCTATATTGTTCTCTTTTGCAATGCTGGGTAGCCAACAAGCCAAAAACTGGCTTTTTGTAAATTCTTAGAGGCTCCTTTATTAACTTATATTATTTAGAATAATTTATGACTTAAAGCTTCACTGAGATTCAGTAATTCTGCCAATAAAAGTTACAGCATTCAGTAGTCTGGCTGCAGTGTGCTCAGTACCAGCCAAGCCAACTAACCCTACATTCCTCTTAGGAGTTGAGCAGTGTGGGTGTTGAGGATAGGGGAAGTCTGTGTTCATTAGACCATGAGCAGGCTAACTAATCAATACTATCAGCACTGGCAGTTTTTGTCAGAGGCAGGGCCAGGCTGACTGGAAGTTAGAAGCTGGGTGTTAAACCACTCATTAGTAGAACGCTAATATTGACTGGATGAAATTTATAGAGGATGTAGTGTTACGGCATAGACAAGTTAGAATATGCATGGTTTAGAAGAAAGGATGAGGTACAATTCTTTATTCTTCTTGTCGTCATCCCCCCAACACACACACACACACACACACACACACACACACACACACACACACACACACTTCAATATATATACTTTTTGATAGTAGAGTAAGAAAGATTGCATATGGTTTGATTTAGGTAAAAGTCAAATATTGGTCATCAAATTGTTTAAACACTGATAATGAACTTAAAAATTCATTAGCAACAGAGCAAATACCACAAATTATCAGTCTTGTACTGGTAGACTGAAACCATGAAATAAATGCATGAATCAGAAAGAAAAAGATTGATATGTTCAAATTTCACTCAATTCCTTACATGTAAGTGAAGTTTACGGATAATGAAGACTTGATATTCACATTTACAGCATTTAGCAGACACTCTCATCTAGAGCAACTAACAGAAGTTAATTAAAATCTCTTTGATTTTCATTTACACTATCTGTACACTAGTATAAACAGGCCACAGCATAAGAATACCACAAAGCTATAAAGCCATAGGAATTCCAAAGAAATCCAAGATGTTTGACTTGACAAAACTTGAACTCGGTGTTTTAAAAGCAGCACATTGCATTAATCTGTCATGAACTTTCTTCTGTCCCCTTCATTGTGATGAATAGTGAGTAGCTTATGGGTGAGTCTCAGTGCAATATGTTACCTCTTCATCAAGAAAGAGTTGCAGTTGAATGTCACCCCCCCAGTGGCTAAATATCTGACAAATGACCTTGCAGAGTTCATGATGTTTGTCAACATTGCTTTATGAAAGAAGTGACAAATAGGATAGCTTTTGTGTTCCTTCCCCTTTTAAGCCGTAGTGACAGGAACCTCCCACGAACTAATATAGTGTGCAATGGTTCATTCAGACCCATGGGGCTGCTAGATAAAAAGGAGTCATACTCACTGTGTTTTTAGCATGGTTATTATTGTTACATGATTACAACTGGGTATTTGAAACAATATTATACCATAGAATGGATTATATTTGTGTGGGCGGTGGTGTAGTGGTGAGAGTGCTGGGCTTATGATTGAGAGGTTGTGAGTTTGAATCCCTATTAGACCCAGGAAACCAGGGATAAGATCTGGCCTGAAGAGCCAGTAGGCTATGGTGTAAAACC
>JAOUQZ010000041.1:9309213-9344780 GCA_028564935.1 Neosilurus hyrtlii
ATATAAAAACAGACTGGATTGGTCTATTCACCAATGGAATAAAACTACCAGTTTTATTCAAAGATTTATTTACATTACTATTCAAATATTAAAATGTAAGCATTTTACATTTTTTTCCTTGCTTCAGAAATGTAGAATTTATGTTAAAGGAATTAAATACTGTCTTGCTGGGTGCATTTGTTCCCTGCTCTTTCAACCTCCTCTAATTTCTCCCACAGCTGAGTTAAACTTATATCCAAGATCCTCCAACTGATTGAAAAACTTGCCTATTATCCTCCCCCTCTAATGGCCCCCTTCCTGGGTTCTAATGAAAGTCTTCAGTCCAGGCCAGGGAGCTTTGCTTGTCTTAAAATTTTCCAGCTCGGAGTTCTCCTACAGCTCCTCCTCCCAAGGAAAAAAGCAAGACTATAATGAGCAATAAACAAGTACAATTCATGTTATAAATAACCAGCAGACTGGTCTTGCATTGGTCAGATGGGGACACCTTATTTCCTTCGTGTGCACTCAAGTATCCACAGCACAATAACAAATTATGCCCCAATTGTTTAGTTTGTTGGCAAGGGTTATGTATTGATTGTTGGTACAGCCTCTAAGAAGGTGAATGGGGACTTAAAAAGCACTCGAGTATGAAGCTCTGTCCATATAAAATAATAGGAAGAAAATGGAAACACACATGCTACTAGACATGAGAGTATGGAATTTTCATGATCAAACATTAAGTATGCAGTTTGCTTTATTGTGCTGCATACACTGATCAGCCATAACATTAGCAAAATTAACACCACACGCTCTGTATTCTGTAGATCCCCTTGTGCTGCCAAAAAGCTCTGATCCATCATGTCATGGACTCCACATGGCCTCTGAAGGTTTGCTGTGGTGCCACAATTTTATCAGCAAATTCTTTAAGTCAGGGGTATTCAACCATATCTGCAAAGAGCCGATATGAGTGCAAGTTCTCATTCCAACCAAGCCAGAGCCACACTGTCCACCTGAATATATCAATTGATCTTCACTTTTAATAAACTCTCAGGTGTGGCTCCTGCTTGGTTGGAATGAAAACCTGTGCCAACACCAGTTCTTCATGGAAAAGGTTGAATGCCTTTGACAAGTCATATTAGTTAGAGGTTGGGCCTCCATGGACTAGACTTTGTTTGCACATGTCACAGATGCTTGATTTGAACCAGTTAGTCCTTCCTTGGACCACTATTAGTATGTTCGTACCACTGCATTCCAGGAATATCCTATATGCCTTGCCATTATAGAGATGCTCTGACACAGATATCTTGCTATTACCATTTATAAATGTTTTTCAGATTCGTATACTTGACTATTCACATACTGCCGAATACATATATCCCACCTTGTCATAAGCGCCATTGTAATGACACACCAGCTGTTAGTGGTGTTGAATCAATGGCTGATTAATGTATATTCCTAGACAGAAAGCATTTTTGAATAGTAGTTCAATGCTGTAATCCTCATTGCCCTATTTAATGCTTGCAATTTTCAAATAATGTTTTAAATATAATGTTAAGGACTGGCTTGAAACATCATCTCTTTGTGCTAGTTTAAGTTTGAACCAACACCATGCCAATTTAAATATTTTCTTCCTACAAATGGATGTACAGTTGTCGATGTTTTCTTTCTTTCTTTTTTTTCCAAGATATCAAGACAAATCTCCTGACAGCATTATTTGAGACTACAGAAGATTTTATTTTGCAACATGTTTTGTATAATGACAATGACATCCACAGACTTGTTCAGTGAAATTGCAAAGATGAATTGTGAGCAGATGGTAGTATGCTTAAAAAAAGAATAGAGTCATTTGTTAAATGGAGAAATCAGGTAGTTTATCTTTCTGTCTCCATCTCTCCTCATTTCATGTCTTTCTATCACACCCATAGAGTACTGTACTGTCAGTACGGAATCCATAACACTCTTGACAAGATTGTTTGCGTTTTCATCCTCTCAGTGTCTTCCTCTACCCTTTGACTCTTTCTTACCCGACACACATGGTTCACATTATATTGCAGTCTGATATTAATTGTGTTTCAAGTACTTTCTTCTGAAACCCATCTGCTGTGATTCAACCTTTAACCTCCTCACAATCCTTGTGTACTCCAGAATCAAGAATTTAACCAGCAGGTCCCTGTCTATAACACTTATTGTACAAGCCTTCAGCGCTTTTTCTGATGTACCAGATATTTTCCCTATAGCATTTTTCTTTGGCATGGTTTTTGTTTTAGTGAGAACAAAATAGATTGGAATAACTGACAGTTTTGACCTTGTAGAAATAGTTAATTGGTCCCCATGAGTAGAACCAAGAGCCAAAATTATTCCTTTTGGTTACTGAGGTTAAACTAAGCTTTAGGTGCAAGCATGGCATAAGTTGCATTAATAATTACTGTTCATAGAAGGTCATCCTGAAGATAGATACAGTACATGCATGGTAGTACATAAGACCTACAGTGTGTGTGTGTGTGTGTGTGTGTGTGTGTGTGTGTGTGTGTGTGTGTGTGTGTGTGTGTAGTATGTGGACACCTGAGCACCACACCAATATATGCTTCTTCATCAAACTATTACTGTTCTTCCATAATAGAAATAATATAATTGTATAGGAAACCTTTGTAGGTTGTATCATTACAATTTCCCTTTACTGAACCCAAGATACACAAACATGTTTTAAGCATGACAGTTTGTTATGACACATTGTTATCATCACATGGTTTTACAAGTGTGTAAAAACTCAAGTGGCCTGCACAGACCTTTTATATCAACCCATCTGAACACCTGCCTGGTAACTGCAACCTTCATATACAGCATAGTAAGGGGCACCTTTAATGCTTGTGAGGCTGATATCCCCAGCGAATCCTGGCCAATGCACTCTAATATTTAGTGAAAATCCTTCCTATAGACATAAAAGATATGATAAGCATGCTAAATGAGAGGCCAGGTGTTCACAAATTTTTGGCCATATACTGAAGTATAAGTCAGGGATATAAATACAAACATGGCATGTACATATATAGGGAGATAACCGTGTAAGCTGTAAAAAAATATCTGGAAACAATGGTGATTTGCAGACAATTTGTATGATTTCGCAGACATCTACATGATCGCTATTGAAGCTAATTAAAAAATATATATGTTCAGTATTCCTGTTATTGTGAGATATTGTATTTCAAAGCAAAATAATAAATACAGAACCCCTCCTCCATTATAAAACATATACAAAACATCTGAGTGATTGTACTCTTCCTGTTGTTAAGTTACATTAATAGTGCCCTCACTAATGATCACTGCTAATGTTAAACTCATAATGATCTGTGTGTGTGTGTGTGTGTGTGTGAGAGAGAGAGAGAGAGAGAGAGAGAGAGAGAGAGAGAGAGAGAGAGAGAGAATGATAACCCATCATAGCCCAGTTTGATGCAAGTTATATACTGCACTTTTTAGATTACGACACTGGGTCACTTAAACAAACGATTCAATTCAAAATGTCAATATGACTTAAAGTCTGCCTGGCAGCAACGTTAATTTAGGGCAGTAATCTTATCATGGCAAATCATTTAAGCCAGGTAATGTTTATTGAGTGGAAGGAGAAAGGGGTTGTTAATATGAGGGAGCTTATGGTTGTGATAGGACCAATAAGAAAGGAACTAGGAGTGATGTGTTAGAGCAGGGGGATGTGTGCTTACAGATGAGTATGAATTAAGGGGAACCTAGCTTGCATGTGGGTGGCTAAACACGAGAATATTCAGTATATGCAGCAATCCAGGCATACATGAGATCATATGCAGGGTTTTGTGTGTGTGTGTGTTTCTGTGAGGGCATGAACTTTAAGATGGCACCTTTGCACAAGGTGGGTCATACATTCTCTTAGCCTTGCAGATGATGCCTTTATCCTCCTGGCCTTATAGGCCACACCAGCCAAGTGCATGAGGCAGGTGCAAGCTGCAGTAGTACAGAATGCCTTACACAGGTGTTCCACATCCAACAAAGGCCAGTGGGGAATATTATATTTTGCTGTGTTAGTTCTAAAGTCCAACAGGCAACGACTTAATGCAAAAAAAAGATAACAATCAGCAAGTCAGTTTGTCCAGTGAGGAAACAAAATTGGCCCAGGCTGACCGTGGTGACATAATGCTACTGTTGTTTCATAATAAGGAGGTTGTGCATCATATTGAGGTAAATAAAACACTTTTATTTAGTTCTTCTTCTTCTTTTGTTTAAAGAATAACTCAAATATAATATCTTGATCTCTTTTACCTCTTTTGATCTCTGTTGCTCCTGGTGATCTATGGATGGAGAAATAAATTAAGTGAAATAATACATACTGTTCCAAGCAACATATTCACCACATGCACTGGGCTGATTTTTCACATGATTCAGAACTATTAACTATGTATGCCCTTGTCTTCATAAAACCCATTTCCCCACCTGCAGTAAAACACTTTCAGCACAAAACAGAAATGCTAGTGTGTGAGGTCTACACAGCTGGATTTTTTCAGTCAATATTTTCAATTAGATTTTTGAGAAAATGCATGCTGTCTTAAGTGTAGTGTAAAAGTTCTAGTTTTCTAGTTGTAAGTTTGGGCAATATGGCAAATTCTCATTATTAAGTACTCATGGAATCACCACTGAGATTAGTGTTGAGTCTTGGAATACTGTGCTGACCTGCCCAGGGTGTACCCCTCCTACTTCATGATGACAGCTAGCACTGGCTCCACCTCACCCATGACCTAGACAGACAAGCAGTCTTGAAATTGGATAGATGGAGTACTGTCACTGGCTTTCTTTTTCCTTTTTTGGCTTTCTAGTGCTTTTTGCAAGTTTACAACCAGCAAATGACATCAATATAAAAATTGTTTGTTAGTCTTTCATTAAATACTTAGTAGGCTTTGAGAGGCTTTAATCTCCCCCACTAATACCTCAAGATGTAGTGCAAGTGAACTGTTTTTACTCTTTTCATTGCTTCCCAATTGACAGTTTAATTTCTTTTATTAAAAAGTCCCCATTTATGTATGATGTCATCAACGGAACATTTTTGCCCCTTCACTGAAAGCATATATTCCTCGGATTACTCAACTTTTTGAGAAAATCAAGAAGGAAAATGTGACAGATGAAACAGAAGAGACTTGATGATTGTGATATAAATATACATCCATATAGATTCGAACCATATTTTCCAGAATCTACTAGCACACATAAGCAAGTTTATGACACCAAATCTGGTGATTGGAATGGTGACACGTACATTCAGCAGGCTTAGAAAATGCTAGCCAAATTACATAATATTACCTGGTGAGAATAGTCTAGATTAGTTGCATGTTCAACTTTTAAATTTTATCGTAAATATATGCATATGACTTGCAAATACTAGACACTTGAAAATCCATGCATTTTTCATGCAAAGTACACATACCTTGCAGGTTTCCATTATATTTACAGAACTGTTGTATAGCAAATTAATGGTATCTTAACTTCATGTACAATTTAAAGATTAAAGATTTAATAAGTTAAAGATCAAATAATAATGTTTTGAAGCTATTACCTCTAAATGTTTTCATTTCTCAGCTGCTTTCCCTGCACATGTGGATGATGTTTGTGGTTAATGTTTTGCTTTTCTTGCTAAGAAATAGAGGATCTCAAGAAAATTGTTGGTACAGCATCAGATAACTACTTTTTTGTGTTGGATTGTGCTTCCATATGAAACTTTTAATTTCTGATATTGGAACAAAACACCTGAAATTAACACTACATGACATGAACATGACACTACATGAAAATGCATGCATGTCACATAATACATGCACATAATACGTGTTTTTCATGTGACAGATGCTCCTTAATAAATTAATGAACATGATTACCTTCACAAACAATGATTATGTTGAGTTTTAAGATGTTTTAAAATGTCATTTATTTGTTTGTTTGTTTGTTTGTCTATTTATTTATTTATTTATTTCACTGATGCTGTTTAAAAGGATTTATCATTTGCTGTGATGCAGTTTATTTATTTATTCATTTATTTATTTATTTTTACTGATGTTTTTGAAAGGATTTATCATTTGCTGTGATGCAGGAATGTGCAACATTAAAAACCTCCAAAGACACAACATAGAGGCAACAATCCCTGGAATATAAGTGTGAAAATATATTCTTTTATGCTTCTTAGACTTCAAATAGATACATAGCACACAACAAACACATACAACAAAGAAATAGACAGAGAGAGAGAGAGAGAAAGAGAGAGAGAAAGAGATTTTGTGTGATGAGCTTTTGTAATACAAAAAAAAAGTCCCTGTGCGACTGATGTGGCAGGTGGTTTGCTTGCTAAATTGTGACTTTACCGTACCATAACACAAATATTGCAGTGATATTATACACTACTGCTAACAGCTCTAACCTTTTTTAATTTCCCAAGGGATATGAAGCTTTTGATATGAAACTAAATCAAGGTGAGATGTTTTGCTCTGCTGCACTGAAGATGTGATTGATGGACTAGCAATTGGCTAGTAAAGCAGGTTGGTTGTTAGCACATATAAATGCATGCTTAAAACTCTTATCCAGTTTTTAGGATCCACATCGTTCTCTTTCATCAGTGATAGGGCTAATCCTCGAGGGAAACAGAGCACCGCAATCAACATTAATTGCCAGAACTTTTGATCCTTTCTCTACCATTTTATGGGAGAGATGGCATGAGGAGGGACATAATAAGGGAAAATGAAATATGTCTTGTAATATGTATTGGGGAAATTGTTTTTAATGAGAAGGTTTAACCTCGCCAACAGAGTAAATGATCTATGCTGAATACATGCTGTTTTAATTATTTACAGATACCATGTTAAAAGGTTTATACATGCACTTTTTTAGAAGGTCCTTACTGTGTCTTTTATTAATTTTTATAAACTTACCTCTCATTTGTAATAAGAAATGATTGCTGCTGAGCATAAAGCAATGTCCAGCGATGTTGTGTCAAGTTTGCTGTGGAAGAACTTCAACCTCACTGAACACAGTGAATTTAACACTGACCTGACATCAGTATCTGATCTGGCTAATGCTCTTGTGGTTGAGATATTCAGCAAGCCCACATGGTGTATTTGATTAGGTACCCACAAACTACCTCCTCTTATTTATAAAATGAATAATGCAATAGAATAAATACCCAGTCCAGTGGCATGTTGTTGTAGTAGGTGGGATTTCTACCTCACAGCTACAGGCTCATGTGTCTCCCTTCATTCATTCATTTTCTGAACTGTTTATTCCTAATTAGGGTCACGGGGAGGCTGGCGCCCATCTGGACGAGGGCAGAGTACACCCTGGACAGCTCGCCAGGCCATCGCAGGGCAGAAACACGCTGACGGCTATGCAGCCTACTCTTGCCGAAAATCAGCAATGGTTCTTTTACATGTCTCACTACAGACAGTGAGAGACATGGCCGGCATTTGATAACCCAGTTAGCTGCACTGGGGACAGCAGTGACAACAGCAGTGACAAACCGCTGATAGTGGGGCTTGAACCCCCTACCTTGGGATCAATAATTCAGCACCCTACCACCAGGCCACCACTGCCACGTGTCTCCCTGTATCTATATATCCTTTCAGGATGTCCAGTGTCTCTGTCATACCAAAAATGTGCCAGCGGCCCAATTGGCTGCACTAAATGCCCCTTATCTTGAAGTTAATTTGTACACGGTGCCCTGAGATAGATATGTTCCTGCCCAGGGTATGTCTCTGCCTTATGTCCCGGATTTCGGGTGATGGACTTTGCATCCACAAAGACACTGACTTAGTGTGAATGACTAAAGTAACCAGTCATTTTTACTGTATTAATATAATTTGTGCTCAGAATCAAGTTCGGGCCATATTAGTGAATTTATTATTTATTTATTTATTTATTTTCAAATTTAGAAAGCTTCAAATGTAGTGCTGCCCTCTTGGCTGGTGGTATGACAATGATTTTACTGTCATGTGGATACCTGCTGTGGTTGTCATAAGTGCACTGAACAGAAGAAGAGCAATGTCTCTACATTGTACCCTTCCTCCTCTGATTGCCCTAATTCCCAGTTGGGTATCACTCTTGAAGCTATGGGTTGATAGGGTCGGGCTAACTTATCATGCATCCTTTCATGCATGAAGGACAACAGTAGGGTGGGGTAATAGTTCAATGCCTTTTTTGTTGTACACTCATAACAAATGGTTTCTTGCTAACATGATACAATGCAGTTCAGTACCTCATACATGAAAATTAAGTTCGAAATAAAGAAGCTTTAAACAAACACTACTAGTTTTACTAGTTTAACAACAACATAGTTTTAGTGTGGGCAGCATAGTGGCGTAGTGGTTAGCACATCCACCTCACAGCAAAAAGGTCTTGTGTTCAAGTCCCAGGGCTTGGCAAAGGTGTTTCTTTGTGAAGTTTGCATGTGCTTGCACAGGTTTCCTCTGGGTAGTCCAGTTTCCTCCCACAGTTCAAAGACATGCATTTTAGGTGGATTGGCTATTCCAAATTTCCCCTATGTGTGTGTAAATGGCTGTGTGTGTTGGCCCTGTAATGGTCTGTTGAGCTGTTCAGGGTGTACCCCACCTTCGCCTAGTGTCAGCTGTGATAAGCTCCAGCATCCTTGCGATCCAAATAGCGGTTCGGCAAATGAGTGAATGAGTGATTTTTAGTGCTTGGCTAAAACTATAGTAAAAGTTAATCATCACGCTCTTTTCTTAAAAGGGAATGTACCAGATTGAACTGTTAATGCTCTCAGATGATATGTTTGTAAAGGTAGGATTCTGAAGCAGCATGTGGAAATGCACTTCAGAGCATGTCATGTTCATTCATTGCATGAGGAAACAAAAGAAGGAAAAATGGAGACACTTGTTACTTAGCCTTTTCATATTGTTTCAAAGAGAGGGCTGTGGTAAATGCCAAGGACTCTCAACAGGATTTTGAGCCTCTGATATCTAGGGCTTTTATCTGGCACTGAGAAGTGCTACAGCCTGGGCAATAAGGTTACCACACAAAATGCACTGTGGCCATTATCAACATGGGAGAACTGGATTCTCTACTGTGATAATGCTATGCAAATCATCAGACCTCTCAGGAGATCAGTTGGCCAGGATGTCTTATGAGCAGTTAAGCAAAATCCAGGGCCTTTGTTCTGCAGTTTCTTGTACTCTATAAAAGCTTTGAATGCCTTATAAAAACAATGTACAATGTGTCTAAATGCTGAATGTAACTTGTAGGTCAACAGTGGATTTCACTGTATCTGGCATGCAACAAGGGCAAGGCAAAGGCTATTCAAATGGTCTCTGTAAATCTTTTTTGTAAATAATGTGAGATGAATAGTTTCATCACCTCCTTTGGAGTAAGACCTCACTCTGAGTCCTTTACAGTTCTTGGCCCAAGAAAGCCTCTTCTTATCAGGATTGCTCCCAAGGTTGTTTCCATTGACATGAATGCCCATTTTGAAATACCATATGTCCAGCTGGTCATGGACATAATTTAGCGTATGAGAGGTCTGATGTATGGTCGGCATATTCTTTCACTATCAATATTCACACCAGAGACAGTGGTCAACATTCATCTTCACTCACTTTCTGCTTAGCACAGACTACATTAATTTCCTCTGGGAAATTAACCACTGATTCGATGCCATATAAATTCACCTTGTACAGTGCACCAAATTACCCAGGAAACCCTCTCTTATTTACGGGCAAAGATATATTTTATTGTTTTGCCAATTACAATATATTTTGAATGAAAGAATGGGCCTGTTTAAAGACTTTGCAGAAGACCATTTATATCCATGTCCCTGGCATTGTTTTGAGGAATGGGATTGGAATTTTTATTCCAGAAGCATTCAGGATCACACATCTTTATTCTGTTTGGATTGCTCTGTAAATCAGATTCAGGTACATTAGGGAGAAGCACATAATTCCATTTTGAAATACTGCATTTTTTGATGGAGAGTTATTTAAAATTATATCTTGCTCGAGCGCCTACATACATAGCGTATTGATCAGTGAATGGAAAGAGTAGCACATTTAGGGATATTATTTGTGCATGATAAATTTAACATAGACCAAAAGGTAAAGCATGCTGGAAAAGATGCTCACTGTGACAACTATTTGCAATAAACATGTGGGAAACAAGTGTTCAGGAGTGACTTTAGTGGTGCTCCTTCTGTCACCTGCATACAGTAGATTTCTAAAATGCATGTCCTGGGTATGTACAGAGTGCTAAGAGCTGCTATAGACAGCACATCTAAAGGATGGGCTAAATTACTCAAATCAGACCACAATCTTAATGTGCAAGATGTGTGTGAGATGCAATACCAACATGAGCAAATATTTCAATACACCAAATAGAAAGACCTTCGAAAACATACTCACCCTGTAAGATAACTGAATTTGAGGGGATGACTTTCTGCAATCTTTTAAGACATCATAGAAGCTGTAGTGGTCTGCCCCTAGCCTTTGCAATCTTTAGATGATCATGCAGCCTTCATATGTGGAATGTGGACAATTTTGGTGGCATCCAAATTGGTATTTCAGACAAAGTTTCAAAATACCCTGTAATATTTCCCCAAACAATCATTAAAGAGAAATATACCTATATGAATCCAGCTAAGATTGTCATGGTAGTGTAGTGGTTACACTATTACCTCAGAGCAAAAAGACCCACTACACAGAGATATGCGGATTAGGTCAACTGGCTACCTATAGGTGGGAATGCTAGCGTGAATGGTTTTATTTATTTAATTTTATTATTATTATTATTATTATTATTTTTGTATTTGAGTTAGCCCTGTAATAAATTGGTGACCTGCGACTCTAAGTGACATTCGGTAAAAAAAATCGGATGCCTTGGTTTTGATGAATCATAAATCCTCCAGCTTGGAGTCAGCAGTTGTCATATTTGTAGAGTGGGAAAGACTAGGAAAGAGAGAAGAGCCAAAAGCTTGATGAAAACTGACTATGTATAAGAAACCAGTAAAGGGTGTGATCATATGATCGCCTTTACTTTCACATTCAGACTGGCTTTGACACAGTGGGAAGAAAGTTGTGAGCACTGAGTTGCAGCATGGGCACGCTGGAAAAAAAAAAAAAAAAGAATAAAAAAATCCACAAAAACCACATTGACTCCCAGCAACATTTACTGCTTGTCTCCATTAGCAACAGCATGGAGAGGATGGTAAGCACAAAATTAAAAAGCAGTCCACTAAAGCACCAATGTAGTCTAACACTAATGTAATTTTTTTTCACCTTTATCCATTAGACTGCTGTTGTCATAATCTAGGACCCCAGTCAATGAGCAAGTCATTGAATTAGCAAGATATAGTATGACCTTTAGTTATGTGATATAACCTATTATGTTAAAAGGTTTTGATAAATATTCAGCAACAGCATGGCTTTGACAGTTGTGTTGGTAAAAACTCAAATGTTTATATTAAAATGCCTGTTCTAACTTTTTATTGTTTCTATGGCAACAACTCATTCACAGGGACTTGGATGGAGGGATTCAGCAATAAATTGATATTTTTAAAAAGAATAATGGCCAGCATAATGATGCATCTATCTATGATGGTTACTATATTTAATACTTACTGTCCAACACAACAGTCTTCATGACACTTCAGTATGTTCATTCATTCATTCATCTTCTGAATCGCTCATTCCTACTTAGGGTCACGGGGAGGCTGGCGCCCATCTCAGCTGACTCTGGGCGAGGGCGGGGTACACCCTGGACAGCTCGCCAGGCCATCGCAGAGCCTCAGTATGTTCAGTTCCACTATAATATATATTTTTTTTGCCTTGTTAAAATCAACAGAGAGGGAGAAAGAAGGGAAGCAGAGGAGAGAATGACTGGTCTGCATCAAGGCTTCTGTATAAAATACAAAGCTGCAATGCATTTTGTGTTCTGACACCTTTGTATCAATAGTAATTTATCTATCATAATTAATAGTTTAAGTCAGTTTGTGCTACACTAACTTTTCTGTGGGATCAGATGAAATTTATTAGTTTTCACTCCCCAAACTCATCAATGAGCCTTGAGCACCCATGACATGCTTACCAGTTCACTGGTTGTCCTTCCTTAAACCATATTTGGTAAGTACTTACTACTGAATACCATGAACACCATACACCCCACCTACATAATACCTGTTTGGCCCTATTCAAAGTCCCTAATCCTTACATTTGCTTATTTTACTTGCTTCTAGAACATCAACTTTAAGAACTGACTGTTCACATTCTGCTTAATACATCCAACAGCTTGACAGGTGCCACTTTAACACAATAATAAGCAATTATTGAATGAGGAAAAGTATGATATGGAAAGGTTTTCAGTTGAGGGAGTATTTTCTTCACAACACAACTAACAGTCATATTTCTATGTTTCTATGTAGTTAACATTAATGTGCTTTGTGAAGTTAGTCTGCTATACACCTGGTACCTTTCTGATCCATACTAGAAAAGCAACAAAATATGGACTTGAAGTGTTGGATGCTATGAACCTATTTTTATTTTTCCATCAGACATGGTGTTTTGCAATATTCCTTTCTTGATAGTTCCAGCCAAACAGCTACACTATTTCCAAAGCACTTCTGTCCTGAGCTGTAAACTTCCTTTAGTTTCTCCTAGTATTTATGCTGTTGTAGTCCTCTATCTCTACCTCTGTGCTTACAACAGCAAAAAAATGAAGAAAATAAAATAAAGTTCACGGCTCAGGGCTGCAGTGCTTTGGTAATCTGCTGTGCCGTGTTGCCTATCTATCTTATATGATATCTCACATTGAACATTGGTGCATGCAAGTCATGCAATAATCATTACAATCCAACAATGGCAACTATATAATATCAAGAGTTATTTGATGCCTTTCCATCAATTAGAAAACAGAACATTTCCTAAATGAATAATAATCAATAATATTTACTTCATCTGCCAGTGGACATAATGTTTTTATTGTTATGGTTGATTGGTGTATATCAGTGCACGCCACATAATATAATGTATAAATGACATGTATTTGGTGTATTTTTATTTGCAATAATATGCTGAATTTTTTTGCAGTATGTAACACCCAGGATACTGGGAAATCCATAGATATCTCCTGTTACCTGCTGAGTGCCAAAAAGCAAATAGATTTAGGTACTGTGTGAAGCAGACAGGAGCTCAATGCATTTATGACTAAACTGACAGCATCCTGGGGCATACCAGCAATAGTTTTGAGAGGATTCTGTAAATACTTGGTAGTGGAGGAAATTTTGTACATTTATGCTACAATGTACCGTCAATGGTGTAAAATTTCAATGAATGAATGATATCATTTTCTGATAGACCCCCCCTGCCTGTATCTGCACTTCACTTAAAAAAAGGATGCCTTTTATGTGTTATTCCCCACCTGTGTCCAGAGTTTGACCTTTCACCATAAATTGGTTTATTATTTATTTTTATTTGAAAAAGGTTTTTAAAAAGTTCCTGATGGACTAAAAATGCAGGCTTTTATTCTTCTGTTTTATTTTTATGTGTTTGTTTGTTTGATGTTTGTTTGTTTTTAGGAAAATGCTCATCTGATCAATTATCTTGCAGCTCTGTGGCTAAGCTATAAAACTAGAATGGAAACAGAGTGAGGGATTTAAAGAACATTTACAAAAGTAGTTTTTTTCTTACTGCAAAGCCAGAGTTGTGGCAAGCAACTTCACATGTACCATAGAGATAAATATTAAAAACTTGTTTCAATCTTTGTTGTTGAAATAATACAAGCTGATGTCTTTGCCTAGTTTCATTGAGTTTGTGCTTCAGATGCCTCTTCTTGGATGACAAGAGTGGAACCAGATGTGGGCTACTGCTATCAAAGGCTGTTTGCCTTAATAATTGACATGCTGGGCATTCTGATATGTTTTCTGCTCAATATGGATTTGAAGAGGAGTCATTTAAGATATTTTGTCAGCTTGAATTAATCTAGGAATTGTCATCTGATGTTACTCATTTGAAAGGCTGGACTTGGAGTGGCCCACCATTCCAATCTAGAATTAGAACACCACATAAGAAAATTAATTTAAAATAAATTTCTATTCATAAGCTTAATCTGCTGATTTCGGAAAGTCTGTGGTGTGCCATAAAAACTGTGGTGTGCCAAAAATTGAGAATATCCATCTCAAATCAATCAATTGTTATTGATTTTTCATCTGTGGACCATAAACTATCCCGAACAACAGTCTCACAATTATAAAATGTTTTTGTGATTGTCAAAAAAAAAAAACATTATTACAATTGTTCTTTAAAAAATAGCTTTTTTTACCTTGATGTAATTAAATTTAGCTTTATTAAAAAATTAAATTATGATGAACGAGTAAAAATAATTTAAGACAATTAAAATTTATGCTAAATTAATTAAAGTGTTATATAATTAATAGAGTGTATTGTTTTTTTTTTAAATAATATTGTCCAATTATTTGTAGTTCATCAAAGATCTCATTTTATAAGCATTATTTAATGTATAAAATAATCAGCATTTTTGTGCTTAATGACCTTCCATTCCTTCCTTACAGACATTTGCTTTCTCTGCAAAACATTTATATTTTACATATATGGCATTTTTTATACACTCTTATCCAGAGCAACTTACATTTATTATTTTTATACTACTAAGCACTTGAAGGTTAGGGACCTGAGGCCCAACACTGGGAGCTTGGTGTTAATTGAACCCTGACCTTTGGATCAGTAAGCCATTAAATGTATGCAAATGTGTAACATGATGCATCATTAAACAGGTAAATGTCTAGATTGTATTTATTTTAATATTTGATCAGCATTTAAATATAAAGAATATGATTTTGATACAATTAGGCACAACATATAAAAGTATAACAAAATGTTGCCTGTGAACTTTACATAAGGGACAACAAAGTCCTCCTTAATGAACAGCTTCTATTTTGTGCCATGATTATCATTATAGCATGCATGCATGCAAAAAAGCACACAAAATGAGATATGCCACCTCACTCTTTCCGGTCTGCCATCATATAGTTACTCCTTACTGATTTAGCTACCCTCTCCTGCTCCTTATCCTGTCTGTCATTTTGTCTCTCATCACTGAGAACAGGGCATGGCTGCTCATCTCCATGACTCATTGTCATCATCAGCTACCTGTTGTTCTACACTCCTTTGCATGGCCCCTGTTGATGTAGAGCAGGGGTCTCAAACCCTGTTCATGGTGATCTACCTTCATCAAAACCCACAATGCTGGAAAACGCCTGGTATGCCGGATTGCTAATCCAGCCATGCTCCTCAGTAGAACCTTACATAAATGTCCCCCACTGAATGTTTCTTTTCTCTTTCTTTTTGCCGTGTTCTGTGTAAAGTCTATAGACTGTTCTGCAAATCCCAGAAGACCTGCAGTTTCTGAAATACTCAGATCAGTCCATTGGACCATGGTTGCATATTTTCCCCCATTCTACTGTTTGATGTGAACATTAACTAAAGAACTTGACCTGTGTCTGGCTGATTTTATGCACTGTGATTTACACCTCCTCCCTACTGTCGTAATAACCTCTACTTTTCTAGGAAGGCTTTCAACTAGATTTTGAAGTATATAGCTAGGAAGATTTGTGTCTATTCAGCCACAAGAGCATTAGTAAGTTCAGGCACTGATGTTGGCTGAGCAGGCCTGGGGTGCAGTCAATGTTCCAATTATCCAAAAAGTGTTCAGTGGGATTGAAGTCAGGGCTCTATGCAGGTCCCCTCCAAACTTAGAACACCAGTCTTTGATTTGTGCACTTGGACATGGTCCCTTTAGGGTAAACTCTAATTCTACAGACCATACAGAGACATTTGAAACAATTGTGTGGCAACAGACTAAAGAAGGCCCATATATGGCCAGGTGTTCACACACTTTTAGCCATACAGTGCAGGCTGTGGATCAATCTATGACCTTGAAAGAAATAAAGTACTTATTGAAGTGGACTCAATAAAAAGCTTGACAAATAACAACCAACCAAAAAAAGAAAAAAAAGAAAAAGTTATACTGCTGTCATACCCTACTATTAGAATAGTCTGCTAAGAATAATAACCAGTTGTACTTACAGCACATTTTCAGCAATCTCGTCAAAGGTCGATGAGTTCTAATTCATTTTATTTAGTAATTTTCTAAGCCACTTAATCCTAATTAAGGTCCTGGGGAGGCTGGTGCCCTTCTCAGCTGACTTTGGGCGAAGGCGAGGTACACCCTGGACAGCTCGCCAGGCCATCACAGGGCAACACGCACACACACACAACCATTCATGGTTACACTCACACCTACAGGTGATTTGGAACAGCCAATTAGCCTACTTTGCATGTTTTTGGACTGTGGGAGGAAACCGGAGTGCCAGGAGGAAACCCATGCAAGCACAGAGAAAACATGCAAACTCCACACAGAAACACCTAAGCCCGGGAATCGAACCCAGGCCTTCTTGCTGTGAGGTGGACGTGCTGGTTTTAGATCATGTGTCCTGAAAATACTAATATGATAAAACCTAAAAGACAATATTTTAGGCATTTAAAATAAACAATGCCTGTCATAATTTGTTGGTTTTCTGTATAGTGCAACTGTAGCTCTGATTTAATTTTAAGTGGATATATAGACTCTCCCACTGTGATCCGCTGGAATCCTGTCATTTTATTCTATGCTGTTTCAATCAAATTAAGGTAATCTAGTTAGCATACACGCAGAGACACACAGGCACGCCCCCTCTCTCAAATACACACACAAGCACACATCTTAATCATGGAAATGCTAATTGTATAATTGAGTTATTGTGCTCATGATTCACCTCTTGGAGTGAGATGTAATTATGGGTAACTGGGTGTGTCAGTTTAATACCCCTACAGCATTAAGGTTAAAGGAGATATCAATCCCATGCCAAATTGAATAAACCTATCCTACGCCTATAGATGTTAGCCCTGCAACAGCAATGCCTGTGTTGGATATTCTGTAGTCCAGTTGCTGGTGCATTTTAATTCAGATTTTATAGCATGCAATAAAAGTAACACATGAAAATGTCTAGTCTGAAGTAGATATTAAACATTTAAAGCCCAACACATAATAAATGTGCTCAAAAAAGTCATAATGCATAATTACCTAAACCTCATAATTAAACCTTCCACTGGCCCTGAATATGAAAAAGCTGATACACTGTTTAGCAAACATAACTTTCATCATCATTCATTTTCTGAACGGTTTAATCCTAAATAGGGTCGCGAGGAGGCTGGCGCCCATCTCAGCCAACTGTGAGTGAGGGAAGAGTTCACCCTGGACACCTCGCCAGGCCATCACAGGGCAGAAACATGCTGACGGTGGTGCAGCCTACGTTTTACAAAAGTAAGCACTGGTTCTTTTACATGCCTCTCGCCATAGACAGTTAGAGACATGCCTGGCCTTTGATAACCCAGTTAGCTACACTGGGGGCAAACATAACTTTGTTCTAACAAATTAAACATAATGACACCCAGTATTGTTAAACCATCCACAATTGGTAGCCATTGAACTTGACCTACAATGACCTTTTCATGAAGTCCTGCCAGTTTTTGAAAATCTAATGGTAATATGTCAAGCAGTTCTTGAGATTTAGGCATGCGTAGCCACACACACACACACACACACACACACACACACACACACACGGTTTCACCCTCTTGAGATCACACTGTTCATATAAGGACATGATATTTACTCCCAACTACATTGTATGTATATCCTTGTAAGGTTCTTATATGAAACATTCTTCTATTAAATAAACATATTATCCATATTTTTTTGACCAATTTTCACATTGCTTAAAATGTAACAGAAACACATTTTCCTTGTAATGCTAAAACTAGCAATTCCCCCAAAAGTGTCAACAGGTGGTGAATTAATTCAGCTTTATTGTGGAGATGAAACAGATCAGGCCTGTGCATCTAATTGTTGAAATTGGACGCAATAGTGGTCATTTCTGTCGGCAGGAGAGAAGCCTGGGTGTGATGCACCTGTCTTCACTAAATGTGAGAGTAAACAGGACACATCACGACTGCTTACACTATTGTCTCTCAGAAAGGTTTAATTGTATTTTCCTCCCAAAAAATTCAAATAGTAATAGTTAATATAGTGTGTCAGAATTAAATTATAGTGTACAATTACAGTGTTAAAATTGAATTGCTGTGTGTGTGTATGCAGTCATTCAATTTCAGTTTAGTTTAATTTTAAAAAGGATTAAGTGTTTTCTAAATATTAGTACCATATCGTCTGTTTTTAATATTTCACACATTTTCTTTTGAATGAGTTTAGCTGGCCATATTATAATTTAGCCTTTCCCCGTTATAACTGTCTGATGAATAAACTTTTCTGAAAATGTTAACGAATCGATTACGAATATCATCTCACCCAGTTATTATTTCTTTTTTAATATCATTTAAAAAAGAGGGGGGGGGGGGGGGGTATTAGTGCTCCTGTGTGTTGGTCAAATGATGAAATCTGCATGTAGTTAACAGTAAATTGTTTGTGTCCTTGAGTAGGGAATAAAGCCTTCCTAGTACTTCAGGTATTTCCTGTGGACATAAAAGTCCAATTGCAACCCACTTGTTCCTTCAGTTACAATTTATATACAGAATCACTCATAGATTCATGCTCAAAAAATTATCTCATAGACTCATGCTCAGAAAACACTAATGTTAAGGTTCAGACTGTTTTAGAGAGCTTCTCAGGTTCAGGCTCTGAGTAGAAATTTGTACTATTTGCAGAGCAGATCCCGAACTGGCTCACTCATTTCCTGCAGCTCATGGTGTGCTCAGATAAGCCTATCCAAGTCAGACTACTGACCCGGTGTGATTTTTTTTGTTGTTGTTTGCAGGAAATTATCTGTCCAAAGACTTTGCCAGCGTGAATCCCCTCCTCAGTAGGATGCAGTTGGATGCCTTTAGAGAGCCTCATTTCTTGTTTGCCGTTATGCTTGAGCCATAATGATTCTCATGGCACTAGACCTTTAAAAGAAAAGAGACAAAATGTGTACAGAAGCTTGCTCAAATATGAAGAGCAGCAAGAGTAAGCAAAGTCTGATTCTGTCTTGCTGGAGTAAACAGTTGATCCTCTGAGAGCTGAGCAAGTGGCTCATTCAGGTGTTGCAGAAAGATTAAGTAGTAGCTACTGCTGGGGACAAATAGCCTTTCTCCAGTAGCCTTTCTTTACTTAATTTGTCTTACATTTGTATAACCCTTTCAAAAAACTGTCATGAATGTCACTTGTGGATAATCACGATTCACATCTAAAATGTACACTTGCGGTTTCACTTGCCATGCATGCCTGTGTGAATGTGAGTGAATGTTTTTTCTTCGTGTTAAGCCTGTAATATACTGGTGACCTGGATTTATTCTGCCTCTTACCTGAAGTCAGCTGAGATTGGTTTCAGCTTCCTTGATATACATTTTCAGGGCATATTATATGGAAATGCAGAAATGATTTGTGGGACCATTTGCTATTCACTTAATAAAATTCCTCCATGTAGTAACTACAGTAATCATTTAATCAGTAAATATATTTTAACATAGTTTTACCAGGACGACGGTACAACCATGTACCAGGACCATGTACCAGGACCAACATGTAGTTTGATTAGACTGGGGAGAAAAACTGATGTGAGATCTAGTGATAGTGCCAGGGATGCTCCTGTTCCTTGTGTCACACGGTATGAGGCTAAAATGTCCATGAGGAGAGTCTTAAGGCCTTATGAATGCCATGATTGTGGTAGGTGGCATTAATATCTGGTAGAAAGAATTGGTGGTGATTAAATTGTCGAAAAACTGTTGCAAACAAAATTCTTCCCACACGGATTTTTACAGATTTTTACCAAACTTGGTGGAGAGACGACTCTACTTAAATCTCAAAGATACTTTGGCTTTGGAATATCAAGGTCAAAAGTGAAGGTCAAAGCAAGGTCACAAAAGTTTGAAGGTAGCGCGTTTATAACTTCAAAATGAATATTCATAGACATAATGTTTCCATACAACACCCAAATGTGACTTTCAAATGAGACAGTTACCTATTACGAATTATTTGTCCTTGAGTGACAGTGAAAGGTGAAAATCAAGGTCACAGGACCTTATAATTTTGAGACAAGTGCTGATAGACATGTCGTTACAATGAAAATAAAGAGAAATCCATATCTGGACTTTCAAATGAGACAATTAGCTTGAGTGACCTTTAAAGGTCAAATCTTAGACATCTTCCAAAACATTCATGTTAGGGAGTTTTTTCTGTAATTTTGTCACGTTCATGGTCTATAGAACATACCATAAGACAAGAACATGGGTAATTAAAACCGGTAGCCACATTAAGCCTTTTTGCTGCATTATTATACTACACCATAGTGTGTGATAGAGGTATAGTGCTTCACTAGTAGGAAACTTGTAACAAGTGTGTGCGGTAAGTGACACCTGAAACCATTCCTAAATCATTTCATACATATGATGATATTCTACTACCAAGTAGTTAGTCAAACAAGGAGCAAGAAAACCAACTGAATAAGCCTTAATATACTCTACAATACAATTGTATAATTTGTAAAACTTTAGTCTTTAGTAGGAAATGAACTATACAAAAGCATGGAATTTACTGACTGAAACATTGTAATTCTTAGCTCAGGTTTCTGTTTTGTGTGTGTGTGTGTGTGTGTGTGTGGTGGGGGGGTGCTTCAGTTGAGATAGAAAAGTGGGAATGTTTTAAATGTAGATATGTTGGTGAATAATGGCCCTCTGGAATTTCATTCTTTCAATCCTTTATAGTTGTGAACATATTGAGCCAAAGTTTCGCTCTCCTGTCAGTGTCTGTAAATGATTTTAATCAAATATGTCATTGCATGGTGACTGACACTGACACCTTCTGACACTTTTTGAAAGAAAGAATGCTGGCTGAATAAGGTTAGAGACTTTGCATGACTGTCAAAGATACAGCCTTTCTGAAAATCCTACGTGTATCAGCTTGTATTGTAATCATATTTCACACACACACACACACACACACATATATATATATATATATATATATATATATATATATATATATATACATACACATACATACATACATATATATATATAAACAACTTATTATTATGACTGTTATTTAACTATTTGTTCACAACAAAGTCATGCACAAAACAATTTACCTATATTCAAACCAATTATTAGCTCATGTGATCTCACAGTTAAAAAAAATGTAAAAAAAAAAGTATAACCTTGTGTCAAAACTGACATGTATATGCAGATTAAAAGGCAGAGGGTAATAGGAAGCCAAAAGTCAATCGAACAGGTGAACAAAACAACAGAGATAATCCAAATACAAACTTGGTAAAGCAGGAAGAGATCATACATACAAACACTATGTCAGAGGTAAGGAAGATAATCGGCAATAAAAAAGCAAAACCAGTCTTACAGAATAAAGACAATATACAAACAAATGGCTTGGTAGAAACTGGCATCAAGTGACACAGGGCAATACTTTCAAAAACACTGACAATACCATTTTTTCAGAAAAATTTAAAGGTGTCACAAATTAAAAATTTTTGACTTTTGCATAGCATGAATGAAATTGAAATCATTTGGAATGGTTTAGCAAGTGAAGAAATTAAAAATATGTGAACACTATGCCTGAAAGGTTAAATGCTTTAATCAAAGTAAAGCATTGCCACACTAAGTATTGACCTTTTTTCCCCTCAAAATTATAACAAAGTATTTTTGTTATTACAATATATTGTTGTTTGTTTACTTATTTTCATCAGTATGATCCAATTTTTCATGAAATAAATACTTGAATAGAACTTGGTTTCTTATTTATCTTCATTTTGTTAAGTTGCATAAGTGTACTGTATGTTTTTATTTCTTCTCACATCAAACCATTCCATATGGTTTGAAGTTCACTCATGCTATGCAAAAGTAAAATAAATAAATAAATAAACAAACAAATAAATAACTTTAAAATTACAATAATTAAAAAATTATTACCCTTTATTACCTATTCTTGTTGGAATTATTATTTTTTGGTTCTCATTGCCTACAACAGCATTGTTCAGTACATTTTCACCCAAAAATTATAAAGAAGTAATTTTGTACTTCTTTTTATTAGGAGCCCTTTTAGACAAAAGTGGTAGTGTATAATCTTCACTGCACACTACTGTGTATTTGAAGTCCCCTAGAAATCGGCAAAGTTGTTGTTGAATAATCAAAATGTTTGCTTGAACAATGTAATTGGACACACCTAGGCAGCAAACACGACTGTCACATGTTTGAACAATAATGCTTACTTAAAAAATGCATGGGTTCACAGAAAAGGTCTAGATGTAAATACTTGGTGTAACACCTATAAGGGGCTCAAACACTGATGCTGTATATTATCATATATATTGGACCAGTGGTTTTGGGAACTTGAGAACAGTAAAATACTTAAATGAGACTCAAGAAACTAATAGTTAGATGTTCAAGCTATGTTTAGTAACACGTTGGTGTAGATTCTCAATCATCCAGGTCATGGTAATCAGCAGCATTAACACAGTCACCTACAACATCATCAAATGCCTCACTACCATCTTCGCGCCACTAGTAGGAAACACGCCGCACCACATCCAGAACTCCTCAGATTTTGTTAAGCAAGCTCAGCATCTTAAGCTGGCTCCCAGAGAGACTACTGTCTCTTTTGATGTCACCTCCTTTTTCACCTGCATTCCGACAGGGGAAGCAGTGGAGACCGTCAGAAAAAGATGGATCCTTGAACAACAGGATTTATTTCACTCCAGACCAGATCTGCAGCCTGCTGGACCTCTGCCTTTCCACCACATACTTTAAATATAAAGATGGTTTCTACAAACAAAACCATGGATGTGCCATGGTTTCTCCAGTATCACCCATTTTTGCCAACCTTTACATGAAGGAAGTGGAAAGCAGAGCCCTCAATTCCTACAAGGGAACAACACCGAGTCGTTGGTTTAGATACATGGTTGACACATGGGTGACAATCCAAACCCAGGAAGTCAAGTGCACCAGAGAAGACATACACAATAACAAGTTACCTTTTCTGGACTGTGTTGTACACATAGAAGAGGATGGAAGTCTCAGCATTGAAGTCTACAGGAAACCAACACATACTGACCAGTACCTGCTTTTTTGATTCACACCACCCACTGAAACACACACTGTCTGTCATCAGAACTCTGCAGCACCGGGCTGAAACTATTCCCACCAAGACAAAGGAAAAAGAAATGGAACAAAAACACATTGAGCAAGCTCTGCAAACCTGCGGATATTAAAAACTGGGTTTTTGTCAAACCATCAAAGGAATCCAGAAGTAACAGCACTGTATCCAACAGATAGGAGAAGAAGAGCAGGGGCATAAATGTTGTCATTGCATATGTGGCAAGAGTGTCGAAGAAACTTCGAAGATTTTTCTCTAAACATGACATTCCAGTAAATTTCAAACCTAACACCACCCTCAGACAAAGACTGGGTCACCCCAAGGACAAAACTTCCAAAGAGATGCTGAGCGGCGTTGTGTATGCAGTCCAGTGCAGCGAGGAGTGCTCAGACGTGTACATGGGAGAAACTAAACAAAAACTGCATGAATGGATGGCACAACACAGGAGAGCCACTTCTTCAGGTCAAGACAAGGGACAAGGACAAGGGACACTCATTTGAGGACAGCAGTGTATAGATTCTGGGCAGGGAAGAGAGATGGTTTGAAAGCGGTGTAAAAGAAGCCATCTATGTGAAGAAGAAAAAACAACATTAAACCGAGGAGGCCGTTTGAGGTTTCACCTTTCAAGCCCTTACAAGGCAGCTCTGGATCGCCTTCCCAAGAGGTTTCACTCCACTTCACACCTTTATTCAGGTGACCAAACGAACCCATATGCAGACCAGGTAAACAACCCTAGTGGACAAAGGACCCTAACAAGCAATGCAATGGATGGGGGGGACAGTGATTTGCATTTGACTTGAGAGTTTTTCCTCAGCCTATATAAGGCTGGAACTTTCCACCAGAATTTTTTAATTGATGAAGCTTTTTTAATCAAAAGCGAAACGTTTAAAAAAAAACACAAAAAGAAGTCCAGTTGCCTCGACTCAAGCTTTTTAGGATATGTTTGGTAACATTTAAGCTGACATACTTGATGACTTATGAGGTCACAAAATGGACAGAAAAAAAATCTGTCACCTGTAGCCATTGTAATCCTGTAAAAACATAAACCAATCAGCCCAACTGGCCAATGGAAAATATTCAGTCAAATGCTCCAGTGTCCCCTTGCTCGTGCATGAACGAACACACTGTGAACAAAGCTGCAGTCAGTGCGCATCCCGCAGATGTAGCTGATGCTGCCGCTGATGTTGACTCTTCCAGAAAAGTTGTACTACAGGTTTACTGGAAAATAGAAAAAACCTACAAACAAACAAACAAACAAGCAACCAAAAATTTAAATCACCACTGCAACGGTTACTTGTTAGCAGTTGCCTTCTAAACAGATGACGTAGAGAAAAACAGAAGAAACTAGAACTGCTAGCAGTTTTGAACCAGGTCCAAGCTCATCTGCATAAGTCCCTTTCATTGGCCTGGTGTTGCACATTCCCTGTCCATTTTTGGTAATTGATCTATTAGGCTATGAAGCACTGTCTGTCTACTCTGTACATTTGACTTTATTTATTCAAATCTAACTGGAATTTTTTAAACATTGCTATTTTAAGCATATTAAGCTGAGCCCAGTTTGAGAAATCATAACACCATGGTTGGACACAAGAGTAACCCAAGATTGAACCCTAATTCCATATAAAACGGAGAAAGCACTCGAGATATAGACTTGTCATATTTGTAGTGCCTCCTAGTGGCCAATACCTGCCAGATTTCTTCCAGACTATGAAAATGTCCTCTTAGACACGACTTTTAAGTTAGATGTTAATAACATTTACATTGGCGAAGATATGCAAGACTTTGTATTTTGTATGCTAACTTCAAAAATCTGTTTGTTAATTATTTGCGCAATTATGAACATAGAAAAAAAAATCCTCTCAAGTTTTATGCAGATCAGTCAAAAACTTGAGGAGGAATTTGAAAAAGTATGTTTCACATAATATACAATTTTTTGAAAACTTTTGTTTGGTGTGGCATAAGTCACGCACTTCAGCTCAATTCAGGGAATATGGTGATGCAAGGGTTTTAGACCTGGGAATTATTGGTCAAAAGACATTTACCTTGATTATAGGGACACTTAGTGATGCATATGTACTATTTTTGGTATGTGAGGTCTTGGAATCATTGTTTGTCCACAGTGTAAATTAGCATAATAATCCATGCCCACTTGAAGCAATCACAACACCATTAAACTGCTGGGCAAAGGACTGGCCCTTGATAATGTCAAACAATTTTTTAGAAATCAGAGTAAGGAAGTGATCACACTAGAGGTGTGATAGAAAAGCGACGGATGTGAATGGCAGTGTTCTAAAATTTGTTTCGCAACATTTCCTGCATCACATTTTGGCCGCCTGGAATGTGAACTGGGTTGAAAACATCTTTTAAATTTCCACAAATGTCATAAAATGAGGCTCTGATGTAGTGTAGTCTCAAACTCTTCTCTACTAGTTTGCACAGGTTGTAAGAAGGTCACAAAGTTGAAAATTGCTTGGTTTTTGTTTGCAAGGAAAAGTGACAAGTTAGAGACTTCCACATAGAACGTTTGAGAAAACTTTGAGACTTGATGTTATTGGCCATATTTCGTGTATTTTGTCATCACTCGAATTTTATTTGCATTATGTTCATGCTAATAATGCATCAATAAAAAGCGAATGATTTGACAACAAAACCAATCACAAATTACTCACAAATTAGTCGCAAATTGTCTCGAGAATTTCTCACGACTTTCCCCGCGGAATATGTATTTAAGCTACAAAATATTCACTTCCATGTGGAGTCACAAAACATCTTGACGTGAATTTCAAAATTTGCAAAAAACAAACAAACAAACAAAAAACAAACAAAAAAAACCCCACAAAAACATTACCCCCTAACAAATCTTGAGAAATAGATGTCATATTTGTGCACCCCTAGTAGACAATGGCTGAAAAATTTTGATCCAGAGCATCAAATTGTTATCCTAATCAAGAATCACAAGTTTAATGTCAGTAGCATTTACCATGGCCAATATATGCAAGGCTTTTATTTAGCATTCTAGCCAAAAGTTTGCTCTTAAAAAGTGCATTTGTGAACAAGGAAATTTTCTTTTAGAAACTCAATCAAAACTCTATATACAAAGTTTCATGCAGTAAAACTGAAGGAGATCAGAAAAGTAGGCTTTGCATATTTTGTAATTTTGCAAAATAATAATAATAATAATAAAAAAAAAAAAATCAAGGCAAATGGGTGTGGTCAGCTCCCGAGTGGTGCATCGACAAGGTGCGCAACTATTAACCCAGAGATTGCAAGTTCGAATCCGGGTTGATGCCGCAGCCATCCGTGATCCGGGAGTCCATGGGAGCTAATTGGCCGAGCCCTCATGGGAGGGAGGGATGGCATACGCTTACTTCCCTGTCACTTACAGCGATCACCAGCCAATCATGGGCGTCTGTGAGCTCATTTGTACGAGGGGGCGGATAGCGCTTTCCCTCCGAGTGTGTTAGACCGCCCCCAAATACGCATGCGCAACAGTTCGAAAAGAGGCAGGCGGTAGCATCGCATGTCACGGAGGGGGCGTGTGCTTGGTGGCGCTTCTCCATGGTCAGTGGTGGTCGTGTGATAGGGAAGGCAAAAGTTGATCTGTGGTAATTGGAAACGACTAAATTAGGGAGAAAAATGGGGGGAAAAAAGAAAGAAAGAAATGGTGGTCTACAGCAATCAAGTGATGATAAGGTTTTCGAATGTGCAACATGCGGTTTGGGAGAGTTTTTTTATTTTTTATTCGTATGTCACTGAGATCTCTGTGGAGATCTGTAATATTTTGTAAAATTATTATTATTATTATTATTATTATTATTATTATTATTATTATTATTAATAATAATAATAATAATAATAATAATAATAATAATAAGCTCTAAGCCATTTCAAAACTAAAAAAAACATTTGGCCATCCAGACTTAGTACTGCTCCAAAAAAACAAAGCAGTGTGGAATCTTGGACTAATTTTGAAAAACAGGTTTTTAATCAGGAGGAAAGGAAAAGGGAAAGGTAACCACACATTTAACACACACCGAGCTAAAGTTATCTGCCTCACCCAGACTTACCGACTTTGCCAGTGTGTGTGCAAACATACTTGTTCAGTATTGACACACATATCCATATATGGAAATTTGAAAGAAGAATCAATTGGGGGCTTATCAGGGGTCCTTTCAAAGTCACATACTTAGGGACACAGAGACAGAGATTTATTTTTAAATCCTTTTACAATAGCTGTTTTGCAGAACAGAGTTACTGGACAATGTTGAAAACAGGTAGGAATGTCTCTTAAGCATTCTGAGTATATATATATATATATATATATATATATATATATATATAATTTTAGCTTCTGAATTCTGAAGTTAACACACAGTGGTTTGTTTTGACATCAAGAAATGACTCACTGCTAGAATCTATTTTTGGCAGCAAGAAACAAAGGCTCACTGGTCACAAATTCTGGCAGCTGTATCAGCTCAGTATCTGTATCTCAGGATCTCCAATCTTCACAGAGTACAATTCCCACAAGTCTCTTTCTCCACAGAGAGTGAGTGTGAATGCCTTTGATTATTCTCTGTCCAGCTTTAGTAAGATGATTCCTGGAACACCTTCAACACATTTTCCCATTGCACTGCTCATTCCCATATGGTGTAACACCCATACCTGCCCCATCATGAGCATGCATTTCCCCTGAGCCCTTCTTTAACTGGGCCCTGGTTTGCACAGACGCTTATCAATTGATTCCAAGTGCCTCGTTATGCTGAGGGACTTGTGTGTGTGTGTGTTTGTGTGTGTCCCTAGCAAAACTGATACATAATGTGTAGCTAGGGTCTCAAGGGATAATGAAGTAACCCTCTTGAGACCTCAGCAGCTGAACATTATCTATTAAACAACACTGTTGAAAATATATCGAGTGTACCCTAGGTAACTTTTATTTATTTATTTATTTACTTATTTATTTAGGGCAGCATGGTGGTGCAGTGGTTAGCTCATTCGCCTCACAGCAAGTAGACCTGGGTTTGATTCCTGGGCTCGGGCGTTTCTGTATGGAGTTTGCATGTTCTCCCTGTGCTTGCATGGGTTTCCTCCGGGTACTATGGTTTCCTCCCACAGTCCAAAAACATTCACAATAGGATGATTGGCTGTTCTAAATCGCTTCTATGTGCCAGTGTGAGTGTGAATGGCTGTGTGAGTGTTGGTCTTGCGAATGCCTGGCAAGCTGTACAGGGTGTACCCCAACCTTGCCCAGAGTTAACTGAGATAGGCGCCAGCCTCCCAATGAACCTAATTAGGAGTAAGTGGCTTAGAAATTGAATGACCATGAATGTATTTATTTGTTTGTTTGTTTTTATTGGTCATGTGTAGAAAGTTGTCAAAAAAACTGTCAAATTCTAAATATGGAAATTTGTTAAGATGAAATGTTGGTAACTATTCCCTAAGCATTTCATCACATTTGCCTCAGCACAAATTATCACACCAAATAACTGAAATGAAATAATATTATAACTACTTGGTTTAAATTACTAACAGAAAGGCACTGACCTCCAACAGTGGCTAAGTGGAAATGCAGGTTAAATGACTAGAAATCTGCATTGAATGAAGCAAACTATTGGTAACCTTGCTAGCCTGTAGTCCTTCTGCACCGTCTGGCTGTACATGCTGTTTATCGCTGGTGCAAAAACAAAGCCAGATTGTGTAATTATCAATTCTAATTCAGGATGCAGACATGGATGTTTCTGATGTAGTACGTCAGTGTAGCTGAAATGTTTTAAAGTCACATTCACACAAAGGTCGAATCTTTTTGGCCTTTGATTCCTTGTCATACTAGTTAACATGCAGCTTTAACTCAGCCTTTCATACTGATTGTTTTTTTTTATATAATTCATTCGCAGAGTATAGCAATGCACAGTATCTTAGTTTTTAAGATGAGTTGTTGCACTTGCCAAATTAACTTAATTTGAATGATAATGTCATTTTAGAAATTGTGTACTTGCTGGGGGTTTCCAGTATTATTAAGATTTTTCAGTAATGCAGTAGGTATGAGTCAGAACAAGGCAGCATGTCCTTCTTAATGCTCCTTGTTAGTTACTTGGGTGATCGGAGGCTAGTTTGCATTTTAAAAGTTTCCTTTATGTTCATTTTAGAGTCGTTCTTATATCTTTAAGGACATCAGAGATTATCTTGGACTGAGAAATTATTTCAGATTATCCCCAAAACAAGATCAAAAATAATTTTTGGCTGGAGATAAGATTTTAAAACTTGATTAGATAGCAACGTTTTGCTGTGTAATTTTGTAAAGATGCTAGATTTATAACAGGTGTGTTCAAAAAGTTTTGAACCAACAGAAAGTGGCACATTAATGCATGTGCAGCAGCAGGAAGAAGTAAATCTCATGAGTGTGTATGCCATGACAACTTGCTGTCAACATCAGGATTTGCGTTATATGTACTTTTGTGACAATATGCACGTCAACATTTCTGATTTTTGCAACGCTCATGGATTTGCAAATAGCAGTAGAGATTTGTGAAATGCTTTTCCAAGTCTATGCCAATAAAGCAAAGAGCCTTGAATGGCATAATTCACTCCTCCAGTGACATTCATACTGATGCACAAATGCCACTCAAGACACCTTGTTTAGATCATTGCTTTATTGCTCTATGTTTCCTAAAGTATTTCCAGGGTATCCCATGCTGATTGCCCAAGTTTGACAGAATTTAATGTTTGCTTTTGGGTCAAAAAAATTCATAAATGTACTTATGCACATTGACACCAAAAATGTGTACCACAGATCTTAATATTGAGAGTACCGTGCCATGTGGCTTACTTATTCATGAAAGATATTGATCATTTCTATTGCACACACATTAATGTGTTGCATTTCATTTGTTCAATGCAGGAATAGTCCCAGAAATGTTTGATCACTGATAACACCTCATGTACAAATAGTCTGTCGCATTTTTTAATTGAAAGAGTAGAAAATAGCTGAACTTTTTAATTTTATTTTATATATTTTTTAAATTTCTCTATACTTTATTAATCCCGCAAGGGAAATTATTGCCTCTACACTTAACCCATCCAAAGTGAGCACACACACTCGGAGCAGTGGACTGCCACACACATTGGGGCACCCGGAGATCAGTTGGGGTTAGGTGCCTTGATCAAGGGTACTTCAGCCATGTAGGTGGAGGAAGGGAAGGTTCTGCTCACTCCCCACTTCCACACATTATATTTTAATGTTTTTAGTTTTATATATTTATATTGATGTTCTACTTAAACATTAACCAGTTGACCAAATTAACAGAGCAAGTTAAATATATTTATATATTTTAATGATTTTTAATGAATATAAACCATTTTAGCCATCTGGTTTTATAAAGGAAAACAAACAGCAACTTGCTGAGCGAACATCTGTACTATTTCATTCCTCATAATCATTGGGGTGGTAAGCAATACCTAGTTATCTTCTCATACATACACAAATCCTCAAAGGGATGTATAATGCAATATTTACAATGAATACTGTGGTAATGTGGCCTTATTTGCTTGTCTCTCCGCTATCTGTTCAACCCCCTAATAAACAAAAAATCCTGTCCAGTAAGAAGGCATGTGCCTACAGAATTGTAGTGTGGCTGAATAGTTTTCCATACATGCCATACCATGCCTTATTCTAGTTTTAGTCTGATAAGTTAACTGGGTTTGCTGCTATCACATACTTAAAGTAGTGACTGACTCAGACATCCCTGACCTGGCTTCAGCAATTTTAATGCAGTGAGGCAAAGCTGATGTCAACATGGCATATTTGACAAGCAGATTTAAAGCCTGATTCCGAGTTGAATCAGATAATAACAAGCAATCTAAGTCACTTTCTAGGCAATGTAATGATTTGGCAACAGACATGACTAAATTGATAAATTCTGGAAAAACTCAGAGACTAATGCCCTCTAACAAAGCCCTTTTTTATATTCCAGACTAGTCATCCTCCTCATTCATCATCAAAGTAGCATGAGAAGGGTATGTTTACATGTGGATCTAAAAGATTTTCCTGGACAGATATTGACCTAGATTAGAGCCTAGAGCTTGCATAGGCTAACCCAGCATGGTGGTTCAACTAATAAATCATGATCAGCATGGACAGTTCTCTCAGATGCACATGTAGACAATGGTGGGGACCAGTCATTAGGTTATTATGCAATCCTACATTTGAGATCCTTTGTATAATATTTATAAATTTGAAATATATTATATTTAATATTGTATATAATATGCAATTTAATATTCATATAATATGCAAACTTCCCCTAGGTATTTGCTGAGAAAGAGGATGTGGGTGTTATCTAAAAATCCCATCCCATAAAAAATATTTAAAAAAAAAAATAATAAAAAAAGTTTGTTACTTATTTCCATTGCATTATATCACCCATTTTTTGATTTTGTTTAGACTTAAAGCTGTTGGATATAATACTTTAGAATGTGGGTGGTGCCATGTCACATAAGTTTAAGCTCATTGCTCTGAGTGCTAAATCAATTCTCATTCAAAGAGAATTTAAGGCCGTGTTCCAAACAGCATACTGCATTCCAGAAAACATTCATAATAAACCCTCATTCTAAGTAATACACACATGATCATTTATTTATTTGTTTGTGTATTTATTTAATTATTTAATTAATTAACTTTGGGGGGGGGGATAAAACAGAAAAAGCTATATAGGAAAAATATATGCTAACCTTGTGCTATGGTGGAAACACACACACACACACACAGGATAAATGATTGTCAGACAATAATCACAACGCAGAATGTAATTGATCGGTTTCTCCCCATCTTTTATAGTAATGATTATGGTAAATGGATAAGTAAACATTTGTCTGTAAAATTATTAGTAATGATTCATCTTTATATATTAAAAAGCTAAAGTATGTAAATGTATGTTTAAAATAAAGCTACTGAAAAGTTGTTTTTCCTCCTAATCAAAACAATGGCACTTATTTGTTTTTGAACTCAAACTCTTCACTTGTAATTTGAGGTAGCACAAAAATCACAAGGGGAAAGGCCACCAATCCAACATAGCCACGCAACAAGATCATCTGATCTGGAAACATTTCCCTCAGCACTTCCAATGATCTTCAAGCAGCGTGTGCCATCTTGCTGAAAAAAACACATCGAGTTCATCAAGCTCAAGGTGTTCAAGTACTTAGCACCACCTCTCTTGCCTCACTAAGTTTCATGTGTGCAAATAACGATGAATTAAAAACTAAACCCTCTATAGTGTATATGTAATTTGATTAAGAGGTCAAGTTTATAATATTATATTTTTAACATCTACATACAGTGCCCTGCAATGGCCTGGTGAGCTGTCCAGGGTGTACCCCGCCCTCGCCCAGAGTCGGCTGAGATGGGCGCCAGCCTCCCCGCGACCCTAATTAGGAATAGGCGGTTCAGAAATGAATGAATGAATGAATCTACATGCAGTATGTGGCACATGTGCTATAGCTGTTTACCAGCAGTTATTTGATTGTATTTTGTTGATTGTATTTGATTGCACAAAACATTTAAGCAGTTAGCAAACACTTAAAAAAATACAGAAGTCCATATGAATGTATAGCATAAATTATTTTTAATGTTGTTTGATTACATTTAACTGTTAGCTCAATTGTTGAACAATAATCATTAAGATACAGAAAATAAAGTGATACAGTTCCTGACATTTCTTCAGAGATAGCATCTGTGGTAACCATATTGTCTTTTTATTTACATGCACACACATATTTGAACTAGCTTTTGGCAAAAGTCTGTCTCTGGTTGACTGCCATGGAGTTTGCAACCATTTCACTCACTTTGGCCTGATACGACTGTGACTTGACATCCCCATTGATTTCTTTTGCACTGTCTCATAGAGCACATAGTGATATTGGTTTGGCATGGATTTTCCTTCACATGGGGTCAAAAGAGCTTCGCTGTAATTGTTTTTTATTACTTTTTTGCTCTCTGGCAAAATATGTACATATATCATGTTACTGTCAGGCAGTCAATATTCTATGAGACTGTATTCATTTTATTTTTTATTTTTTTGTCTTTTATATATTGTCTGTGCTTTGTGGCTGAGGTGGAGGTGAACCTTCAATAGCTGATAGCTGTACAGCTACAGGCTACGCTATTTCCTCTTTTGGGAATCAGTGATTTATATCACTGTGTGTGATATAAATGATTGATCTATATTATAGTGATGAAGTAAAAGCTTGTAGTGGTGTCATCTGACAATTGTACAAAACACGGGAATCCTAATATAGGTTTCTGGACAACTGAAGCAACATAAGTGTAAACTTTATAAAGTTGTGTTGAATAGAGAATTTTAGGAAAATTGAAACGGAAAGGGACTGGTAAAAGAATCAAAAGGAACATGCTTCTACATGCTCACTCTGGTCTGCTTTGCTCCAAACTGACCTGTTCTGATTAGCTGCAAGTGTGGACGAAGCGAAGAGACAAAGGATGTGAAGGAACGAGTGATGGAAGGCACCTCCGCAAGAGCAGGGTGCTGGCCCTGTGCTTGTCTGCCAATTAGATTGAAAGACGAGTGTTAATGAAGGTTTGATTAAGTTTCAGCAACTTCTGAGGAATATGCATTGTGTGACAGTGAAGCAAAAGCAAGAGAGCAAGAAAGGAGTGAGGAAAAGATCGTCTGGTGTCTGTCAGAAGCATGCAGCGTGAAATTAGATTGCCGGTTGCTCTTGTCCTTTTGACCTCTGAATATGCCTACCCCCAGAGAAGAGGTGGGGAAAAACAAGACTAGAAGCTGAAAACCATGTGCTATATAAATAGTTACCTGAATAGCATTAATTCATATGAGTCTATTTGCTGCTTTGATGCATGTATATGAGTACATTTTCTTATTCTATAGGGCAGCTCTGTAGAACTTTCCTCTCTAAGGTATACCAGCATAGTTTCAAACCACTGTGCCTACTTTCACTGCGCACCTAGAAGCAGATCTGACATCCGTGGTACATGGGGACAAATTATTTATTCATGAGCTTTCACAGGATGCACTGGAATATTAATAAGGAAGAACTTTTCTGGTGGTGAGCATGCATATGCATGTGGGTTGTGCCTGGCTTTAGTCTTTTAAAAGTGCATGGACAGGTGAGAGTAGTAAAGTGGAAAAGAAAGACAAAAAGGTAGTGGGTTATGATAAAGATGGGATACTGCTCAGAAATAAAAATGCCATCTGATGTCATTCATTCATTTTGCATTTAAACCACATAATAGTTCAGCATTCAACACAATCATTCCTCAGCAGCTGATTGAGAAGCTAAGCCTGCTGGGCCTGAACACCTCTCTCTGCAACTGGATTCTGGATTTCCTGACTGGGAGACCCCAGTCAGTCCGAATCAGGAACAGCATCTTCAGCACCACCACACTGAGCACTGGAGCTCCTCAGGGCTGTGTGCTCAGTCCACTGCTGTTCACTTTGTTGACTCACGTCTGTGCAGCAATGTACACCTCCAACCACATCATTAAATTTGCCAATGACACGACCGTGGTGGGTCTCATCAGCTAGAACGAGTCAGCTTACAGAAAGGAGGTGCAGCGGCTAACAACCTGGTGTACAGCCATCAACTGTCTCTGAACGCTGACAAGACTAATGAGATGGTTGTTGACTTTAGGAGAGCACAGAGCGACTGTGGAGATCATCAAGAGCACCAAATTCCTAGGTGTCCATCTGGCAGAGAACCTCTCCTGGTCACTTAACACCAGCTACATCAGCAAGAAAGCCCAGTAAAGCTTCCTAAGGAGGTCTGCCCTTCCCCATCCTAACTGTGTTCTACAGAGGGACCATTGAGAGCATCCTGAGCAGCTGCATCACTGCCTGGTTTGGGAACTGCACCGTCTTGAATCACAAGACCCTTCCGCGGATAGTGAGGACAGCTGAAAAGATCATCGCAGTCTCTCTTCCGTCAATCTCGGACATTTGCACTCCACGCTGCATCCGCAAAGCTAACAGCATTGTGGATCACCCCACACACCCCTCACACACTCCTCACCCTCCTGCCATCTGGAAAGAGGTACCGGAGCATTCGGGCCCTCACAACCAGACTGTGTAACACTTTCTTTATCTCAAGCTGTAAGGTTCCTCAACACCCAGGACTGAATGACACTCACTTCTCTCACCCTCACACACACACCCAGAACTGTACAAGACTAATAAGAACTGAATGGTACAAAACCCTATGCCCCTCACACACACACACACACACACACACACACACACACCCACACGCACACGCACACACACACACACGCACACGCACACACACACACACACACACACACACACACACACACAGTCTCGTTTCCATAACTTGTGGGGACAATACATAGACTT
>JAOUQZ010000041.1:9374080-9386527 GCA_028564935.1 Neosilurus hyrtlii
GGGACATGGAATGTCACCTCTCTGGCGGGGAAGGAGCCTGAGCTGGTGTGTGAGGTTGAGAGATACCGACTAGATATGGTTGGGCTCTCCTCAACACACAGCTCCCACCTCTCGGTGCCCACATGTTGGGGTTTTCTCCAGTGGACAAAAGGGTAGCCTCCCTCCGCCATCAGATGACTGCATCAGGTGCCTCCGCCATCATCCTGACTGCTGTTTGTGCTTATGCACCAAATAACAGTTCAGAATACCCACCCTTTTTTGAGTCCTTATGGGGTGTGATAAACAGCACTCCCACTGGGGACTCTCTCGTCGTCCAGGAAGACTTCAACGCCCATGTAGGCAATGACAGTGTGACCTGGAAGGGTGTCATTGGTAGGTATGGCCTCTCCGATTTGAACCCGAATGGTGTTTCGTTGTTGGACTTCTGTGCTCATCATGGTTTGTCCACCATGAACATTATGTTCGAACATAAGGGTGTCCATAAGTGCACATGGCACCAGGACACCCTAGGCCGCCGTTCAATGATCGACTTTGTAGTCATGTCATCGGACTTGTGGCTGCATGTTCTAGACACTCAGGTGAAAAGAGGAGCTGAGCTGTCTTCCGATCACCACCTGGTGGTGAGCTGGCTCAGATGGCGGGAGAGGCTGCTTTCTAGACCTGGGAGACCCAATCATGTAGTTAGGGTCTCCTGGGAACGTTTGGCAGAGTCTCCTGTCAGAAGGGATTTCAACTCCCACCTCTGGCAGAGCTACCACCACATCCCAATGGAGGCCGGGAACACAGAGTCCGAATAGGCCATGTTCCGTGACTCCATTATTGAGGCGGCAGCCCAAAGCTGTGGTTAGAAGGTCATCGGTGCCTGTCGTGGAGGCAATCCCTGAACCATGTGGTGGACACCTGCAGTGAGGGGAGCTGTCAAGCTGAAGAACGAGGCCTATCAGGTCCTTTTGGCCTGTGGGACTCCCGAGGCAGCAGATGGATACTGACAGGCCAAACGTGCTGCAGCCCGGGCTGTCACCGATGCAAAATCTCAGGTGAGGGAGGAGTTCGGTGAGGGCCTGGAAAAAGACTATCGGTTGGCCTTGAAAAGGTTCTGGACCACCATCCAGCACCTCAGGAGAGGGAAGCAGTACTCCACAAACACTGTTTACAGTGGAAGTGGAGAGCTGCTCACCTCAACTAGGAATGTTGTCAGGAGGTGGAAGGAATAGTTCAAGGACCTCCTCAATCCCACCAACACACCCTCTGTGGAAGAGGAAGAGCCTGGGGGTTCAGAGGGGGGTCTGCCTATCATTGGAGCTGAGGTCACCAAGGTAGTTAAAAAGCTCCTCGGTGGCTCCTCTTTCACTGTGAGGTTTAAGTAAGTCTGTAACATTCATTTTAGTTTTTACGGCTTGGGCTTTTCACAGTCTATGGGTCTTGCTTATGCATTTGGCTTTTCGCATTATCATGCCAAGTAGAGGAATTACCCTGCTGATGAGATTTTTACTTTCAGAAACAACATACTAGCTTTTCCATGTTTTTACAAATCTGAATGCAGCTCATTACTTGAAATATGCCTAAATCACATGCTCTAGTCATCATGGTTACCTAGCTGAATCAAATTGCTTTAGCTCCTAAAATTCAACTTTACAGTGTGGTTCTGTTAGAAAAAAAATATTTAGATGTACAGCATCTTCCAGGTGTAAGTGTAAAGCATGCCTGAATCATTTGCCTTGTCTCTCCACCTACTTGCTGGGATCAGAGGGCTGAATAAAGAGCTGCTATCAACCCCTCATGCTTCCTGTCAGCCTACTGCAGATTTATTGGATGTAATGGCTTGGTGATGGAGTGACAAGCACACAGTGTTTATCACCAACGCTAAGGAGAGTAGAGACAAGCTCCGGCCTGGCTATATGAATCATTTTATACATACACTTAGTTCCTTGTTTATTAGTCTCTGTATAGTGTACCTAATAAACTAACAACACTGTGTATACATAGGTTAATAAACATAAGTGAGAATACAGAAGTGAGAATAAGTGATTGAGAGTAAAGACAAGTATGAATAATATTATTTTGTGTGCCATTAAAATCCACGTTGACAAACTGCTAGTGAAGTGCAATGCTTTGCCAGCTTCCATAGCTCCAGCTGTCCATCTGCTGAGCTGCTCACACTGTCTTCTGGCGAACTGCTATTTTTACATGCAAGTAGCTGCTTTTTCACATCGCTGACATAAAAAATAAAGAGACGGTTAGACAAATGGCTGGATAAAGACAAATGACAAAAAGTGAAAAGAAGATAAATCTTAGAAGTTTAACCTTAACTTTTTATTTTGAATATATACATTTGCCATTGTGGACTTATGTATACACCACAAGTTTAAAAAATGTCTCCTATGCCCAAGATTTTGTCCAAGACTTTAATTCATATAAAATGTCTTTAAAGGTTAAACTTTGGTGCAGGAATGCCATGGAATCTTAAACATTGCTAATATGTACAGTGGGGCAAAAAAGTATTTAGTCAGCCACCAATTTTGCAAGTTCTCCCACTTAAAAGATGAGAGGTCTCCAATTTTCATCATAGGTGCAGTTCAACTATGAGAGACAAAATGAGGGGGAAAAAATCCAGAAAAATTACATTGTCTGATTTTTAAAGAATTTATTTGCAAATTATGGTGGAAAATAAGTATTTGGTCAATAACAGAAGTTCATCTCAATACTTGACAGAGGTCAAATGTTTTCTGTTGTCTTCACAAGGTTTTCACACACTGTTGCTGGTATTTTGGCCTGTTTCTACATGCAGATCCCCTCTAGAGCAGTAATGTTTTGGGGCTGTCGCTGGGCAACACGGACTTTCAACTCCCTCCGAAGATTTTCTATGGGGTGGAGATCTGGAGACTGGCTAGGCCACTCCAGGACCATGAAATGCTTCTTACAAAGCCAATCCTTCATTGCCTGGGTGGTGTGTTTGGAATCATTGTCATGCTGAAAGACCCAGCCACGTTTCATCTTCAATGCCCTTTCTGATAGAAGGAGGTTTTCACTCAAAATCTCACGATACATGGCCCCATTCATTTCGTCCTTTACACGGATCAGTCGTCCTGGTCCCTTTGCAGAAAAACAGCCCCAAAGCACGACGTTTCCACCCCCATGCTTCACAGTAGGTTTGGTGTTCTTTGGATGCAACTCAGCATTCTTTCTCCTCCAAACATGCCAAGTTGAGTTTTTACCAAAAAGTTTGATTTTGGTTTCATCTGACCAAATGGCATTCTCCCAATCCTCCCAGTCATCCAAATGCTCTCTACCAAACTTCAGACGGGCTTGGACATGTACTGGCTTAAGCAGGGGGATATGTCTGGCACTGATGGTAGCCTTTATTACTTTGGTCCCAGCTCTCTGCAGGTCATTCACTAGGTCCCCCCGTGTGGTTCTGGGATTTTTGCTCACCGTTCTCGTGATTATTTTGACCCCACGGGGTGAGATCTTGCGTGGAGCCACAGATCAAGGGGGATTATCAGTGGTCTTTTATGTCTTCCATTTTATAATAATTGCTCCCACAGTTGATTTCTTTACACCAAGCTGCTTACCTACTGCAGATTAAGTCTTTCCAGCCTGGTGCAGGTCTACAATTTTGTTTCTGGTGTCCTGTGACAGCTCTTTGGTCTTGGCCATAGAGGAGTTTGGAGTTGACTGTTTGAGGTTGTGGACAGGTGTCTTTTATACTGATAACGAATTCAAACAGGTTCCATTAATACAGGTAACGAGTGGAGGACAGAGAAGCCTCTTAAAGAAGTTACAAGTCTGTGAGAGCCAGAAATCTTGCTTGTTTGTAGGTGACCAAATACCTTTTTACAGAGGAATTTACCAATTAATTCATTAAATATCCTACAATGTGATTTCCTGGATTCTTTCCCCCCATTCTGTCTCTCATTGTTGAAGTGAACCTGTGATGAAAATTTTTTTCTCATTTTTTAAGTGGGAGAACTTGCACAATTGGTGGCTGACTAAATGTTTTTTTTGCCCCACTGTAGTAAAATGTAGCTACTGTAATGGATCAATTAAAAAATGTGTGTATCTGAATGTGTGCTTGCATTTAGATATTAATAAATTGTTCCTTTATTTCTGTCACTTTGAAACATTGTAAGGACCGAGTGCACACGTAGGGGCAATTTGAAACATTCAGTCAGCCTAATTTGCATGTTGTTGGACTATGGGAAGAAACCGGAGTACCCAAAGGAAACTCCACACAAAAACACCCTTGCTTTTTGCTGTGAATAGGATGAGTTATCCACTACACCATCCTGATTACAGGCTCCGCCCTGATTGGCTCACCTGTTCCTCATCCCCACCAGAGGATAAAAGGGTGCTGCATAACGTGTCCCGGTTGCCAGATCGTCTTGGTCTGTCATAGTATCAACGTCGTGTATTCACAGTGTGAACTAAGGCCGTCACTGCATGTGCGTCGCGCATTCACGGAGAATACTTCATAGTGAGAGGACGTATCTCAGTATACGCACTGCGATCCAGCCCACAGTACCATAGAGTGTTTATGTTCCACGTTATCCTTGTTCATAATAAAGGATCCTTGTTTGCACTTGAGCCTGATCATCTCGTCTCTGTCCTGCATTTCGGTCTGTCAGTTCATAGTATCGCCCCAACACCGGTTTATTAACAGAACTTTTTTAAAAACTTAAATGCGGCATGCATTTAAAAACAAATTTTAATTTTTTCAAAAGAGAAATGAGGTCACAGTCAAAGCTCAGAAATGTAGGAAGTGACTAAAGCTATACAATAAACCCTACATGACCAGTCTTTTACATGTACATTTAACGTGTATTAAACTGTGAACAACTGTCTATAGAACAGCACCCTTGCAGTTCCAAAAAGTCTTTAAAAATCATTTCAAACAGAACTATCACAATCACAGTTTCTAACATGGAATCGCGTTCTGTGTCATTTTAATCTTGTCTGAGGTGTATTTTTAAAGTTTTGAGCATAGATTTTCAAGAAAAAAAAATTTGATGCAACGCAAATTTCCGGGTGCAGGCTCTGATGAGAAACTGGGAATTTTTTTAATCCAGCCTAATGTAAATTTTTGTATTTCACTGTACTGTAAATTCAGTGATTAATTTTCAGTAACAGCTCTATTTGCTCCTAACAAAATTTCATAGCTACACCACTTACCATGGGTGGCACAGTGATGTAGAAGCCAGCTTGTCTGTCACAGCAAAAAGGTCCTCAGTTTGAGCCTGGCAAGGACGTTTCTGAGTGAAGTTTGAATGTTCTCCCCATACTTGTGTGAGTTTCCTCCAGGTACTCCAGTTTCCTCCTACATTACCAAGAAATGCAAATTAGGCTAATTTGACATTCTTGATTGGCTCTATGCATGAATGTGACTTTGAATGATGTAAATCTGTGTTGCCATTCAATGGACTAGCGAGTTGTTCAGAGTACACATTTCTTCCACATGCCTCTGTATACTACCTGATGGTAATATTATTATTATTATTATTATTATTATTATTATTATTATAAATAGTTTACTAAAAATATAAGCAGAAAAAGGTTACATGATTTCCAGAAATTGTCTTTTATATAGTAAAATATGCAAATTTACTTTCTTCACTTTATGCCATCCTGTCCTTTATTGACCAAGCGAATTCATTATCCACGCTAATGCTGCATGCACACTTTAACATTATCCTTGAAATGTTTCCTCTGTCCCCCTTGTGATCTTGTGCTTGAGTCGAGTTCCCCATAAAGGATTTGCTTGGGAAGACAAGAATCCTCTATCCTGAGAACACGTCCTGACCAGTGCAGTTTTGGATCACCATGGTCTCAATGCTCGTACAGTTTGACTCATTGAGAATGCTATTATTTGTTCATCGATCCTGCCAGTTAGGACCTAAAATATGGCAGTGCTGATAGTACTTTTCAAGGGCCTTGAGATGTTGTTTATAGGTTGTCCAAGAGTCTGCTCAAAATCTCTCTCGCGCATTTGAAAAAAGGCAAAGCTGGCAGCCTCAAGATGGTGTTGAATCCCGGCATCAATGACAGCAGTACATTGCTAACAGTACAAAAGCACTTACCAAACACACATCTGCAGAACGTTTGTGTATAAGTCTGTAGCATAGCTCCAAAACATCTCATAAATGATTTAAATGGTAGAAAAAAGAAAGAGAGGCACCATTCCTCAGAAACTCCTTTATGATAATCATGACCATACTGCATAAAAGGTAAGTAGACTTAAGTTGTAACATAGGAAAGATTGTATTATGCTAAAACCTTCTTAAATTACCACCATATTCAGCATGTTTCACATTCAGGCAGGGATGCAAACATGGCTGTGTGTTGTGAGTTAACTTTTTCCACCAAGAAAGTTTTGAATGTTAAAGGGGAATAGCACGGTTAAATAGATGTATTTATTCAGCTTACAACTAAATGACCAACTCATATTCATCTGTGAGATAGTAAGATAGAGAACTTTTCGCTGTTTTCACTTATGAGAAGTTAGACTATGAGCAATTGGAATGGAGTTCTTGAGTGAGAGTGCTGCTATGTGTAATCCTAAAGTTTCACCTAGTGTCTTGAGGAAAAAAAGCATTGAAATGTGGCTTTTTTGCATGGGCTGCTCCAGGACGGGAGGGGGCGCTAACTCCACGATGGGCGGCAAAAAAACTGGTGAACCAGGGCGAAGCTCTCGGCGCGTGAAGGTGGCCACGGAATTCCATCCGCAGTCGGCGGCCAACGTGCAGAACTCTATTGTGTAATCGATCACCCTCTGAGAACCTTGTCTCAACCCGAGCAGCGCCCTGGAAGCATCGCGAGCCAGGGAGGAGTGATCGAACATGCGTGTGAGTGTTTCTTTGAATACCTGGCAACCTTGACATACCGTTGCGCCTCGAGCCCATTCCGCTGTGGCCCCATGGTGGTGAAGGCGGCTGTATCATTCTGGAAGTGCAGCTCGCACTGAACTAGAAAGGAGCGGCATCTCCCAGACTCTCCCGAAAACCTCTCAGGCGGGGCGAGGCGAACAGGACGAGGTGGGGGGGTTACTGGAGGCAGGGTGGCAGCGGCCGGGGGGGACACCGGCGTGGTCGGCGGAGGTGAAAGCAGCCACTCCAGACTCGCGGTTAACTGGCTCAGCTGATAACTGCGTGGTGTGGGCTTTGATCTGCAGCTCCTGTGATTCCAGCACCTGGCTGATCGGATCTCTGTCCATGTCCATGTCTGGCCAGATCTTACTGTTAGGGCGATACTATGAACTGATAGACCGAAATGCAGGACAGAGACGAGATGATCAGGCTCAAGTGCAAACAAGGATCCTTTATTATGAACAAGGATAACGTGGAACATAAACACTCTATGGTACTGTGGGCTGGATTGCGGTGCGTATACTGAGATACGTCCTCTCACTTTGAACGGCACAAGTTCTCTCCGTGAATGTGTGACGCACATGCAGTGACGGCCTTAGTTCACACTGTGAATACGCGATGTTGACACTATGACTGACCAAGACGATCTGGCAACCGGGACACGTACGCAGCCCCCTTTTATCCTCTGGTGGGTATGAGGAACAGGTGAGCCAATCAGGGCAGAGCCTGTAATCAGAACACACACACGGCTAAGGAGAGAGCAGATCAAAGAGACAGACATGAACTAGAGCCTTCGGCGGGACCTCACAACCAGGACTTTTTTTTTATCTGGCCTTGATGGTGTTTTTATTTTTTTTGTAGGAAAGGGCACAAGCCATGTCTGTGTCATAAATAGGCACTCAAGATGTCACTGCAGCCAAGGATGTTTGCAGTCACAATAACTTTGTACCACTGGACTTGAACCTCTAATGCCAAAAGAGTGGGACTGTCTCTGTGCAAGGGCTTTACCACTTTTAATACATTCTCACACAGGTTTTTCTGTATAAACCTATAAGTATTGAGGGGATGCAAAAGAAAAGCAGTGGTGGTAATACTTTCTTTCAGTGTGGGAGTCCAGAATCCAGACGCTAACTATATGGCGTAGGATTTGCGTTCAGAACTTACCCTACCATTTGGAGTTAAGGGATGTCTTATAAAGCTGTGCTTTTTGTTGGTCAAGTTGCACCAGGCAACCATCATTAGCTTTTATGCCTCAACCCTCATGAGCACTATTAAGGCCAAAGATAAGTTCTTGACCAGCTCATCTATTCTTCCCCTGTCAGCAACAAACTGATCATCCTGGGTGATTTAAACACCAGAATTTGGAGACTTCCCTCCTTGAGTTGCCACCTTATCGTGGTGGAGGGGTTTGCATGTCCTAATGATCCTGGGAGCTATGTTGTCGGGAGCATTATGCCCCTGGTAGGGTCACCCAAGGCAAACACATCCTAGGTGAAGGTCCAGACCAAGCGCGGTTCACAAGACCTCTATGAGCACAAATACTTCAAGGACACAACTTTCTTTGCTGGATGCGGGTTACCAGGGTCCACCCCTGGAGTCAGGCCTGGGCAAGGGGCTCAAAGGCAAGTGCCGGGTGGTCGAGCTTTGGCCCTTGGAGCCTGGCCGGGCCCAGCCCGAAGAGGAGACATGGGTCTGCCCTCCCATGGACCCACCACCTGTGGGAGGGGCAATAGAGGTCAGGTGCAAGGTGAGTCACGTAGCAGTTGAAGGCGTGGGTTCTGCCGGACTGATCCTCAGCTACTGACTCTGGCTCTTGGGACATGGAATGTCACCTCTCTGGCGGGGAAGGAGCCTGAGCTGGTGCATGAGGTTGAGAGATACCAACTAGATATAGTTGGGCTCACCTCATTGCATAGCTTGGGCTCTGGAACCACCCTTCTTGAGAGGGGATGGACCTTATTTTATTCTGGAGTTGCTCATGGGGAGAGGCAGCGAGCACGTGTGGGCATCCTTGTTGCCCCCTGCCTTGGTGCCCGCATGTTGGGGTTCTCTCCGGTGGACAAAAGGGTAGCCTCCCTCTGCCTTCAGGTGGGGGGACGGGTCCTGACTGTAGTTTGTGCTTATGCACCAAATAACAGTTCAGAATACACACCTTTGTTGGAGTCCTTAGGGGGTGTGCTAAAGAGCCCCCCTGGGGACTCTCTCGTTATCCTGGGAGACTTCAATGCCCATATGAGCAATGACAGTGTGACCTGAAAGAATGTGATTGGTAGGACCGGCCTCTCCAATCTGAACCCGAATGGTGTTTCGTTGTTGAACTTCTGTGCGTGTGTTTGTCCATCACAAAAACCATGTTCGAACATAAGGGTGTCCATAAGTGCACATGGCACCAGGACACCCTAGGGCGCAGGACACTTGGGTGAAAAGAGGAGCTGAGCTGTCACCACCTGGTGGTGAGCTGGCTTACATGGCAGGGGAGGCTGCCCTCCAGACCCGGGAGACCCAAACGTGTAGTTAGGGTCACCTGGGAACGTTTGGTGAATGTTTGGCGAAGGTCATCAGTGCCTGCCGTGGAGATAACCCCTGAACCAGGTGGGAGACACCTGTGATGAGGGAGGCTGTCAAGCTGAACAAAGAGGCCTATCAGGTACTTTTGGCCTGTGGGACTCCCGAGGCAGCGGATGGGTACCGACAGGCCAAACATGCTGCAACCTGGGCTGTCGCCGATGCAAAATCTCAGGTGTGGGAGGAGTTCGGTAAGGGCTTGGAAAAAGATGGTCTTGAAAAGGTTCTGGACCACCATCCAGCACTTCAGGAGGGGGAAGCAGTACTCCAGGAACACTGTTTACAGTGGAAGTGGGGAGCTGCTCACCTCAACTGGAGACGTTGTTGGGAGGTGAAAGGAATACTTCAAGGACCTCCTTAATACCATCAACACACCCTCTGTGGAAGAGCCTGGGGGTTCAGAGGGGGATCTGCCTATCACTGGGGCTGAGGTCACAGGCTTTTTAAGAAAGGGGACCGGAGGGTGTGTTCCAACTATCGTGAAATCACACTCCTCAGCCTACCCAGGAAAGTCTATTCAGGAGTACTGGAGAGGAGGATTAGCTGTACACATTCTGCAGGATCCTGGAGGCGGCATGGAGAAGAGGGAGCTAAGCCAGAAGGCAAAGCTCTCAATTTACCAGTCAATTTACGTTCCTACCCTTACCTATGGTCACAGGCTTTGGGTAGTGACTGAAAGAATGAGATTGAGAATACAAGCAGCTGAAATGAGTTTCCTTTGCAGGGTGGCAGGTCTCTCCCTTAAAGATAGGGTGAGAAGTTCTGTCATCCGAGAGGAACTCAGAGTAGAACCACTGCTCCTTCTCGTTGAGAGGAGCCAGTTGAGGGGGCTCGGGCATCTGATTAGAATGCTTACCAAACATCTCCCTGGTGTGGTGTTTCGGGCATGTCCAACCGGGAAGACAATCTGGAGCCGACCCAGAACACGCTGGAGGGGCTATGTCTCTCAGCTGGTCTGGGAATGCCTTGGCATCCCCCCAGAAGAGCTGGAGGAAGTGGCTGGGGAGAGGGACGTCTGGACCTCACTGCTTGAGCTGCTGCCCTCGCGACCCAACCCAGGAAGAATGGAAGAAGATGAATGATAAATGACTTTGGAGGCTGTGTCAGGTTCAGGGCAGTGAGCAAATAAGGATCCAGAGCACAACATGTAAGTTAAGGTGATTTATTGACAGTAGAGTTAGATATAATTTCACAACCAAAGGAGGCAGAGTTTCAGTGAAGGTCCAGTTAGTTCACACTCTGCAACTGCTCAGATGACATTTCTTCGGTGGAGTTAAGGAACTTTGTTCTCCAGGAAGCATAACAGAGTAGGGGTGGTGACAGAGTTTGAGAGCAACTTAGGGAAACTAATGGGGCACTGGTAAACTGACACAAGTTTGTGATCCAAAATCTAAATCCTGAGACAGTTCAAGTTTAATCGCATAGAGGTACTCGGTGACACACAAAAAAAAAAATCCAAAAAATGATCCCAAAAACCAAAGGGTCCACACATATCAGGCAGGGAAGAGGCAAAGCAGCGAAACCAGGAACAAAACACTTGGAAGATGGCTGGAACGCTACAACTTATGAGAGAGACAATACAAACTGGCAGAGCGAAGCACAACAGGAGAGTAATGTATAGACAGGAAAACAGCTGTCTCTAATTACCACAAATTTCTGCAGTTGGAGCTTAAAAGGTTAAAGGTGCAGAATAGAATTTTTAGAACTCTGGGCAACAGAATGTGACAGACTGTTGCATACTTGGCCCATATTTCATACATTGGTTGTAGGAAAAAGAACAGCAACAGCCTGCTCCTTCTAAACAAATGGGCGTAACACACACAATGCATCATCAACATCATCTTTCACCAACTGACACAAACAACCTTGATGCACCTAAGACCAAAGGAATGGCATTTGATTGTCTACATCACTGTCAGGCAGAAGGATGTACATGATCTCTGCATTAAATGCATCAAGTGAGGGGCAGAGTGCTGGACAGACCTCAGGATTGTGCATGCTCTTTTCAAATCACACATCCCATGCAGCAAAAATGTCCAAAAGTTATAGGAACATCATTTAACACAGCAAGACTCAAGTACTCCTTCCACTGCAACAGATTCCAGGAAGTTCTGGACAAAAACTTCAAGGTCAAAACCCCTGCTAAGGATAATGGTGGGCAGATTGGACCAGTTCAAGAATACTGTCACTGAAACTTGAAGACAGTCCTGGGAGTCATAACTTGTGCTCACAAGAACTGGCTTGATGAGAATAATGACCAGGGGCCTCATGTACAAAGGGTGCGTACGCACAAAAACGTTGCGTACGCACAAACTTCATGGCTGGGGTACGCATGTTTCTGCAGCTGCTGGTGCTTTGGCGACACTTAGAGGTAATTCTGGGAAACTGTTTATAATGTGAACTTTATTCCTCAGAGTTGATTAAAGCTCATTTTGCAGCGAGACACGGTTTTCATAATGTAATCGGTGCTGTCACTGCACACACATTGCTATAAAAGCGCCATCACAGGATGGATTTATATCAACAGGAAGTATTTTCATTCGATCACGGTACAGATCACATGTGATGCACAAATGCAGTGAACTAACATTGTGGCGAGGTTTCCTGGTTCAACCACGATTCCTACACCCTGAGTTTGGGAACTACACGCTGGCACTGTGCGCGATAGTGATTTCCACCATTCACCAGTGCATTTATTGAGTCAATGATATTTGTGTGGATGCCTGTGAGCAGACGGTCATTTATGCCACAGATTGCACAGCACAGCGTGAAGAGGACACGGTCAGTCGGGCGGGCAGCAGGAATCCCCCGTTTCTGTGACCCAGAGCCGCCGTGAATGACGGAGGAAACTCCGAGTCTGCAGCTGCGTGTCCTCCGTCTCACTGTCTGTTTTAAAAAATAAATAAATCGCACTTAAACATGAGTCAAGTCTTGTATATTCATTATCTTGTACTGGCATGTTTAAATTTGCCAAACCAAATAGCATGCACACATTTCCACATGAACCTCTATCTTACAGGGC
>JAOUQZ010000041.1:9411116-9421116 GCA_028564935.1 Neosilurus hyrtlii
CACACACACACACACACACACACACACACACACACACACACACACACACACACACACACACACACACACAAATGCACATTTTTTTATTATTTTACACACATATTATAGTTACTTGTCCTTCTTACTTTCTTCAAGCTATATAAAAACTGTCCTGTGGTTAATTTACCAAACCTTGTGTATTAGGTATCTAATACACAATTTAATTTAAATCATCTGTATTTGTATACCTCTTTTTACAGTTGACATTGTCGCAAAGCAGTTTCACATAGTAAAATAATTTTGTTTAAGAATTTAAACAGTTCTCTATAAATCCGATGCATTTCAAAGTATCTGCAGTATGACCTTTATGACTAGTTATCTGTGAAAGGTATGTTAGTGCATAGAAATTATTGCATAACTGGGTTTTTTTATTTATTCATTTGCAAATGTAAACAGTGAGTTATTATTCAGCATATACATATTTTTGAGCCTTGTGCAAGAAGCATGCATAATATTTTTTTTTGTAAATAAACATCACATACAAACAATTTATATGAACATTGTGACATTCACCAATCATTATGTTATTTAAATTTTCATACAGGTACTAACAAAATTTAAATGTGGTGGAGACCAGTTGTAATGGTTATGTGTATACAGTTTGATGTTATTCTAACATTAGTTCATATATCTGAATATATTTAAAGAGTTAAAGCAATTTAAACTTAATAATTACTTGACATGATTTTATACTCTGATTATTGTTATGATTCTAAATGTATTTATATATGATCCTAATCAGTTTACTCAAATAGAAATGCTATTGTGTAACGATTATTTCAGTATAAACATCTCTGACTGCAAAATGGCTTAAATTAAGCTTAAGTCTGATAAGTACATATAAATCTACAGTTAAGTCTTTGCTTCTATATATCGTATTAATATAAGGTCAGTGTGAGGTGCACTCTTGCAGATTCATCGTGGCTGACTTGCTACTTTTGGAAACCTAGGGCATCAGGACCTGGGAAGAGATTGTGTTTTTCAACAGCATATTTATTTTGCAGAAATAGATGAATAGATGCTGTCATACTTTAAATGGCCATGGTTTGAACTTGAGGCAGGGCAGTGGCGTCCCCATGGTAGAGTGCTGGATTACTGATCCCAAGGTTGGGGGTTGAAGCCCCACTGTCACCAGGTTGTCACTGCTGCTCCCCCATTGCAGCTAACTGGGTTCTTATCTAAGGCTGGCCACTGTCCATGGTGAGAGGCAGGTAAAAGAATGTAAAGAGTAGGTGTTTCTACCGTGCGATTGCCTGTCCAGCTGTCCAGGGTGTACTCCGCCCTCACCCAGAGTCAGCAGAGATGGGTGCCAGCTTCCTAATTAGGATTAAGCAGTTCAGAAAATGAATGCACTTATGCAGATCTGTGACTACAGGTGATACCGTATTTACAGCTTTTGTTATAAGTTGCCAGTCTTTCATTTTAGCAGGTCCTTTAATTCCATTATTCACACTACTTTAAATGATCCCTTTGTGGATATCTGCTAAGACAACTTCACTTTCGGAGTTTGTGAAGTTTGGTTTTTTTCTTCATTGATGCAATTCTTCTGAATGAAACTTCCTCTCAGAATCAGTGGGAAGTGTAGCCTTATATGGTAGTAATCGGGCATGCTTAATGCACATCTTTAGTTCTCATTTATTAGTTCACATTTTCACATGACTTCAATATATAAACATAAACACAAAATGTAATAATTACCTGTTAGTGTTAAACTGTTGGTATTATCATAATATAGTATTAGTGATCCCTTTTATGAATGATACTATTGCATTTTCCTAATTTTACCCATTGTTTTGCATTTCTTAATTTTACCCATATGTAACCATTAACATATTATTTAGTTCATATTTATACACAGGTGCAATTCATCCTTTTTACACAGCCTGTTTTCACAGTTTTGTAGGACATATGAAAACTTAAGGAATCTGCCATGGCTTATTTGTACTAATACAGCTATTTACATTTACATATACATTTACAGCATTTAGCAGACGCTCTTATCCATATCGACTTACAGAAGTGCTTTAAAGTAATTATTAGTGAAAATATTCTTATACTGGTCCGTCATTTCACAGACTAAGTATACCATCAGTCAAGAACTCAGTGGATAGGTGTTGTGTGCAGGTGTTTTTTTTTTGGTTTTTGCTTTTTTTTTGTGTGTGTGTGTGTGTGTGTGTGTATAAAAACATAGTGCTAGTCTAAGTACTGCCGAAAAAGGTAGGTTTTCAGCCGTCGTTTGAAAATACCCAGTGACTCAGCTGTCCGAACATCCAGAGGAAGTTCATTCCACCACCTTGGAGACAAAACAGAGAAGAGTTTAGATGCATTTCTCCCTTGACCCTTGGTAGAAGGAGGGACCAGTCGAGCAGTGCTAGAGGAACTTAATCACACCATAGTGCTTTGTTGATCCTCTATAACATTTAAAGCATGTTTTTAAATATTTTGTGCTAGTAAATGTATTGCTTTTTTATTTGTTTATTCAGAAATTGTTCCATTCTGCTCTTACTATGAATATTGATCATTTTAGATAAATGTAAAATGCAAAGGTCTGAGCAAATACTTAATTTTGGAGAAATTGTTAAATTTTGTCACTTAGCTTTGCATATGTTTTAGCTTAATAGGGTCCAGAATTCCTGCGACAGAATTCAGTGTTGTTTTGATGAAGGTAAAATAAAAAAAACAAAAAAAAAACCAAGAGTGCATGGAAAAGTGAAAAAAAATATGCAGTTATTTATATGGCATGTAGGACATCTCTCTATAACCAGTGTTATTAGTCAGCTAGAATTGCGATATGTTCTGTCAGGCATGTGTTACAAGAGCTGTGCAGTAATTGGAAGACCTCTGGCATTGTCTTGGTGTGTTCCGGCATGGCATGGGTCGGCCGTTTATCACTGCTTCTCCACGATTGTTAATGTGATCATTCATCAAGAAAAGCTATAATGGTTTTTTTTTATTATTCTTCTGATTGTACTCACTCAATGACATACTATACACTCAGTGGCAATTTTATTAGTTAGAATTCCTTTGGAAATATGCTAACTGATCACTGTGTAATCCATATAGATCATTCGGTATGTTTACAGTTACTGAAGGTAGTCCTGCTGTTAGGCAATTTACATGCACTTTCCACTTTTTCTATCATATAAAGGAAAGTAACACCTGTATTTGATTGTTGATAATATGCTAAGTATGAGGTAAAGGCCATTCTGACAGGAGACTCTGCCAAATGTACGCAGGAGACCCTAACTACACGCTTGGGCCTGCCAGGTCTGGAGAGCTGCATCCCCCGCCATCTGAGCCAGGTCTCCACCAGGTGGGCTCCGCTCCTATCTTTACCCGAGTGTCCAGAACATGTGGCCACATTTCCGATGACACGACTAAAAAGTCGATCATCGAACTGCGGCCTAGGTGTCCTTGTGCCAAGTGCACTTAAGAACACCCTTATGTATGAACATAGTGTTTGTGATGGACAAACTATGATGAGCACAGTAGTCCAACAACGAAACACCATTTGGGATCAGATCAGAGAGACCGTACCTACCAAACACACCCTTCCAGGTAACACTGTCATTGCCCACATGAGCATTGAAGTCTCTCAGGATGAGAAGGTAGTCCCCAGGGAAACAATCTCTTACACACGCCCTAAAGACTCTAAAAAGGGTGGATACTCTGAACTGTCATTAGGTACATAAGCACAAATAAGCACAAATATTTCAAGACCCATTCCACACCCAGAGGCAGGGGGGAAGCTACCCTTTCATCAACCAGGGAGAACCCCAACATGTGTGCACCGAGACAGATAGCAACACGGATGCCCACACCTTTCACATATTCCTGGTGTTGTTATCGTCTAAGTGCTCCTCTATTAGTTGTTTATATTTGTGCTTGGCTTTTTTAATGCCTCTATGCAGAGTGCCTCTTTGTAAACTTGCTGGTCTCCTGACTTGAACGCATCATCCCATGCATCTCACTGTTGAACCACGGTTTCTGGTTCAGGAACACTTTAACAGTCCGTGTTGTGGTCACATTCTCAGTGTAGTAGTTTATTTAGGATAGCACGGCTGATGCCTGACCCTCCAGGTCTGTCTCCTCTGCGACTATTCCCTAGTCTGTAGAGTCAAAACAATCCTGTAGAGCTGCAGTGGTTTACTCAGTCCACACCTGGACTGTTTTTACATTTACATTTACATTTACAGCACTTGGCAGACACTTTTTTATTAGATTATCTTTTATTTATTTATTTATTTTTTAATACAACTGAGCAATTGGGGTTTAAGGGCCTTGCTCAACAGCAGGGAATATCTTTGCTTATAGCGCTGGAGCACCAGTTATTGTTATTGTAAACACACAGGCCTCCTCAGTGTTTCCTAACGGACATGCTGGTTCAGTCCTTTCTGAAGATAGCATGACCCACAAGGTCAATCGCTGCATCTGGGGTGAAAGTGTCTAACCAAGTCTCAGAAATTACCATTACACAATAATCCATGCGGCATGAATTAAAGCGCAGTCATAATTTATCCATCTTGTTGTTGAGTGACCTGGAGTAGGTGAGAAATAGAATGGAATATGGAATGGTTTAGCGAGTGAAGAAATCATGCCTGAAAGGTTAAATGCTTAATCAAAGTAACGGGTGGCCACACTAAATATTGACTTTTTTTCTCACAAAAAAAGAGACTGTTATTTTTGTTATTACTATATATTGTTGTTTGTTTACTTATTCTCATCAATAAGTTCCAATATTACATGAAATAAATACTTGGACAGTACATATATTTATTTAATATGTGTTTATGTGTGTGTGTGTGTGTGTGTGTGTGTGTGTGTGTGTGTGTGTGTGTGTGTGTGTGTGTGTGTGTGTGTCACAATATTATTTAGGAACTACTATGAGTGAATGAACTACTGTTAACGATTTACACTATAAGTCATAGGAATGGAACAAATGCAGTTATTCAGGGTTCTTTGAGGGCTCTTCAGATAGTTTAAGTGTGGAAAAGATTCACTTTGTCATTGTGTGAAAAGTAGTGAACTGTTTTTGTGCGCTTAATTGTGGGAATTATTTGCAGTTGAGGATTGTATATGCTTGTCAAAATGGTTAAATAATGATAAATTGTACCTTGAAATGGAACTTTATCTTATACAGCAATATAATGCTTAAATCAAAGCAGGCTGAAGGAGGTGGTAGCTTAGTGCAACCTAAAAAATAGGCGAAATTAATTGATATTCATTTCTATGGTTATAATTAATAAAAACACAGGAAGCATAGAAGCTAAAATTCTTCATAAAGTGGCAATTGTCTCTTAATGCATAGTGGGGCTTTTAACAGATTTATTTATATCCGCATTTAATTTTTTGACAGAAGTGAAATAAATGCATTTATGGTATTAAAAAAATGAGAAGGCTGGGAAAAAATACACAGTTCAGATTATAAAAGAGTTGGAACCTATGCCAACCATTTGAACACCATTCCAAGTTTGACTTGGCTAATGTAGTCAAGGGTCAGGATGTGCTTGGATAGCCTCTCCTAAAGCCTGATCCCAGAAGTTCCTTGCTTTTTCACCAAAAGCCCAACATCCCTCACTGATTTGTTTCAATTCAATCTGTTAACACATAAACAGGTCAGCTGCCAAACATAGAATTGTATGTCATGCTCAGAAAATCCGAATAGAAGGAAACCGTGGGTTTTAAATGCATTGTTTTCTCTATTTTGTAACCTTGGCCGATTTGATTGTTTTTGCCAAGCTGCAGCTTGGATAGAAAAGCGTGTGATGCCTGCTATCTCTGTTGCCTGCATCTTATGAAGGAATTAGCCACAGTTATCGAGAGGATATTTGAAAGCAGCTCTGTTGTTTTGTGGATGGATGTCTATGGATCTCAACGGCTTTCAGATTTCTTTCTCCTCAGTATCAGGAAAAAAGAACAACAGCCAGGATTAACAGAATCATATTTTAACATGGTGTGCACATTTTTTTTTAAAGAAATGACATAAAGGACAGCATAAAACAGATGCCTGGCAGGGAGTGATAGTCGCTCAAAGTCAATCGCTTAAATGCGTTAAAGCATTGACTAAACCACAGTGCTTTATAAGTATTGACTTAACCACAGTGCATAAATTCTTAAATTTGTTTGGTTAAAGATATTGATTCATTTTTAGTAACAGAAGCTTAAAAAGTCATGCCAGGCAACTCTCACGGACCGGCTTGAGCTTGCTGACGTGGAAGGTAGGACTCACTTGGTGAGACCTGGGGAGCTTCAAACGGACAGAGACAGGGTTGACAACCTTGGAGACTGGAAATGGACCAACAAACCTGGTGGCCAGTTTTCTGGTCAGGACATGTAGGGGAGGGTCCTTGGTGGACAACCAGGCCCGCTGGCCAGGGGTGTAGGTCGGGTATGGTTGGGGATGCCAATCCGCCACAGTCTTCATACATGCCCAGATCTTGCGGCACTTCATAACCAGGGCATAGGCCGAGGGAACCCTTACCTCCTCTTTGTTGGCTGGGAAAAGTGGTGGTTGGAACCCATGGGCAACTTGCAAAGGGGAGAGCCTGGTGGCCGCGGAGGGGAGAGAATTGTGGGCATACTCCACCCACGTGAGGTGCTCACTCCACGTGGACTGGTTCTGCACCACCAGGCATTTGAGGTAGGTCTCCAGTTCCTGATTCAGTCACTCTGTCTGGCCGTTGGATTCAGGATGGTAGCCAGAAGATAGACTGACGGAGGCCCCTAGGCCTAACCCTCAGGAATGGGGACCCCCTGCGTGGCGCCTCCTTTATGGGCCAGGAAACTGCTCCTATCAGATGGTCGGGAGGTAGAATGGGTTCCAGTCCCTTAACTGCCGGTTCAGACTCCCACAGGCGGAATAGGGCATCAGGCTTGGTGTTCTGAGAGCCGGGCCGGTAGGAGAGTGTGAATCGGAACCGGCTGAAGAAGAGTGCCCACCTGGCCTGCCGCGAGTTCAGTCTCTTGGCTGACCAAAGATATTCCAGGTTCTTGTGGTCAGTCTACACCAGGAAGGGCTGGTCCGCCCCTTCCAGCCAATGTCTCCACTCCTCCAGGGCGACCTTGATGGCCAACAGCTTCCGGTTCCCCACGTCGTAGTAGCTCTCTGCCAGGGACAACTTGCGGGACAGGAATGCACAGGGATGGACCCGGTCATCCTTGGAGGACTGCTGGGATAGAACCGCTCCCACCCGACATTGTACGCATCCACGTAGTGAACAGCCTCTTCAGCTTTTGGAATTCCCCTTCCACCTCCGGGCACCACTGAAAAGGTACCTTGGGAGAGGTTAGTGCGTGTAATAGCGCTGCCACGGAACTGAAATTGCAAATGAACCGCCGGTAAAAATTAGCAAAGCCTAGGAACTGCTGAACCTTCCTGCAGGTCGTGAAAGGTGGCCAGTGGGAAATTGCACTAACCTTCTCTGGGTCCATCTGGACCTGGTTCGGGGAGATAATGAATCCCAGGAAGGAGACCGAGGAGGCGTGGAATTCGCACTTCTCTGCCTTGACAAACAGCTTGTTCTCCCACAAGCAACTTAGAACTTGGCGGACATGGCATCGGTGGGTGGCAAGATCTGGGGAAAAAACAAGAATGTCATCTTAATAGACGTAAACAAAGTCATTAAGATAGTCACGTAGCACCTTGTTAATGAAGCCCTGGAAGACAGCGGAGGCGTTGGTCAGCCCGAACGGCCTTACGAGGTACTCATAGTGGCCCGTGGGAGTGTTGAAACCAGTTTTCCACTCGTCTCCCTCGCGAATCCTGACCAGGTGGTACGCATTCCGCAGGTCCAACTTAGTGAAAACTCTGGCCTGTTGGAGCAGCTCGAAGGCGAAGGAGATGAGAGGAAGTGGGTACCGGTTCTTAACAGTGATGTCATTAAGTGCACGATAGTTTATACACAGCCGAAGCAAGCCATCCTTCTTCTCCACAAAGAAAAACAGCCCCAGCTGGGGATGAGGAAGGCCGAATGATGCCCGCCTGCAGGGAGCTTTCGATGTACTCCTCCATGGGCCGAGAGAGCGTACAGTCGGGCCTTGGGAATAGGAGCTTAGTCCCATGGGGGGGGGGGGGGGGGGGGGCATGTCTCTGGACTTACTGAACACCTCCCGCAGGTCGTGGTAGCACGATGGAACTCTAGAGAGGTCGGAAAAATTGCCCAGGTCTGGTTCCGGCTCTGGGTTTGCACCCCCTCCCAGGGATCCGCAAGCCGGGGGGAGACGAGGCGAGGCAGGACGATCTGCAGATGGGGTCCCAGCTCCTGATCACCCCTGTCTCCAAAATGATGTGTGGGTTGTGGGCTCTTAACCATGGGAACCCTAATACGAGGGGCTGATGAATGCACTTTAGGAGGTGAAAAGAGATGAGTTCGGTGTGGTCCCCACCAATGGTCATCTGCGTGGTCTCCGTCCTGTGAGTGATCCGGCTAAGTAGCTTATTATTCAGGGCTCAAGCAGAGACAGGCTAGGGGAGTGGGTTCTCCTTGATCTCTAATATCTTGGCCAAGGAACAGTCCATCAGATTCTCGTCCGCCCCTGAATCAATAAGTACCTGTAGGGAGAGAACCTTGCCCTTGATTAGCAGAGATATGGTAATTAGTGTGCGAGGGGATACCTGTATGGGTGAGACTCCGCCTACCTGTGGTTTCTCCTTGGACCGGAAACCGGCCTTCTTCGCCGGGCAGATATCGGTCCGGTGACCGGCTTGCCCGCAATAATAACACGACCCAACTTCATAGGCCCCCCCAGGACAGGAGGGGGTGCTTGCTCCACATCTGGCGACGAGGACGACAGGGATCCGCGAAGAAACTCCCGGCACGCGGCAATCCCTCTGGTGGTTTGACGGAGCTCCGCTTCTCTCTCCCAAAGCCTCGTGAGGCGCTAGGTAGTCCCTAATCTTGCCGCTCAGCCCACTGACGAAGGCGTCCACAATGGCGGGGGAATTCCATCTGCTGTCGGCGGCCAGCGTGCGGAACTCTATGGCATAGTCCACTACCCTTCGGGAGCCTTGGCGCAGCTCGAGTAGGGCTCTAGAGCCGAGGAGGAGTGCTCAAACATGCGGGTGAGTGTCTCTTTGAATAATTTGGTATTAACCAAAGTCACCCAAGCCGCGCCTCTGCCCGAGAAGTGGGAAATCATGAACGCGACCTGTGCTTGTTCCGAAACAAAAGCGGCGGGGTCGTTATAAAAATGGAGGAGCTCACACTGGACGAGGAAGGCGTGGCACTTCTGGGATTCTCCCGCATACTTCTCCGGCGAGGCTAGGTGAATGGGACGAGGCGGGGGGGTTACTGAAGGCAGGGCAGGAGCTCGTGGTGGGGAGACCGGCATGATAGGCGGAGGTAAAACCAGATGGTTGGTGGTGATTTGACCTAGCTGCGAACTCAGCTGGCTCACCTGTGACCAAATGTCCCGTTCAAAACGGTCCTGGCAGTCCGCAAGTTACTGTTCCTGTGGCTAGCTGGGTGTCATGGGACTTTATGAGCTGTTTCTGTGCGCTCAGGGCCAGACTGATCGTGTCCCTGTCTGCTGGGTCCATGTCTGGCCAGATCGTAATGTAACAATGATAGACCCAAAAGCAGGACAGAACACGGGTATAAGCAAAAAACAAAGGTTCCTTTATTAAGGACAGAGTGAATAGGTGCTGTGACCGTGTAGGTACGGTGGGCTGGATCGTAAGTGTGCGACGAGAGACGTGAACACTGTGACGGCACAAAGCGATCTGGCACTGGAGCCAGATAAGCGTGGGGCTTTTATCCAGGGCTGTGTTGGGGATCAGGTGGGGATGATCAGGGCGGGGCCGGCAATCACTGCTCGTGCCGGAGGGAATCAGATAACCTGAACGGGGAGAGAGCAGAGAAGAACTTGAGACAGGCATGACACTAGAATCTCACATCCAGGATCAATGAAGTATTCTGTTTCTGATTCTGATTGGCATATGTAAAGTAAGAATTTGACTGTG
>JAOUQZ010000041.1:9426706-9437237 GCA_028564935.1 Neosilurus hyrtlii
TGACTTTAAAGCACTTCTGTAAGTCGCTCTGGATAAGAGCGTCTGCTAAATGATGTAAATGTAAATGTAAATGTAAGTTCTATGTGGAAAATTCTCAATAACCCTGGTTTAACTCAAACCTCTGTTATTAACTTTTATTGATGGATTTTTGATTCCTAGCTTGTCCGTCTCACAGAAGGCAGGACTGGGTTGGGTTCCTGGGCTCAAACATTTTGTGGGGAGTGTGCATGTTCTCCCCATGCTTGTGTGGGTTTAGAAAGAATGTTATTTTTCTTATAATTCATTCATTCATTTTCTAAGCCACTTAATCCTTATTAGGTTCATGGCCCATCTCAGCCTACTCTGGGCGATGACGGGGTACACCCTGAACAGCTCACCAGGCCATTGCAGAGCAACTCACACACAAACATTCACACTCACTCCCACACCTAGGGGTAATTAGGAACTGAAAATTAGCCTACTGTGTTTTTGGATAGTGAGAGTAAACCGAAACACCCGAAGGTAACCCACAGCAAGCACGAGGAGAACATGTAAACTCTACACAGAATGCCCAAGCCCGGAAATCAAACCAGGGACTTTCTAGCTGTGAGGTGGACGTGCTAACCACTGCGCCACCGTGCCGCCTATTTTTCTTATAATTACACCTCAAGATGATTTGGAGTATTTGGTTTATTTTTGTCTTTTTTTTTTTTTTTTATCATTCAGCCTCATCTGGAGATCCCTGTCCATTCATTGTCACAATAACCTGATTGTCAGCTTTCACTCAGTGATGTTTTTTTTTTTTCCACAACCACACAAGGCAGTTGGACTTGAGCTTCTATGCTTTTTCAACTTCTCTATCCTTGTCAGCTCCAGTGACATTATCTGCAAGTCTGCCTATCTTGGGTTTAGTGTATATTGTTTGTTCTGAAGGGTGGGCATAAGTAGAGGTTTGTAAGCATTTTGTTTTCTGTTTTTTTCCCCCAGTGTTTGTATTTTCATCATCTGCTTCATCTGACAAACTGACAATTCTGAAAGTATATTATTATAAGTTCCTACAGCCAATGAAGAAGGTTTAACTAAGTGAGTCCCTGGGCTTTCGAGACAACCAATAAGAATGTCAAACAACCTGATATGCATAAAATAATCATCTGACAGCCAACTAACAATTGGCATCACAAATATATTATAGTTAAAAAACTATAGGATAGCTGAAATCAATCCTAAGGTCAGATTTTTAAAAAATAAATAAATAAAAACAAACAAACAAACAAACAAACAAAAAAAACTATTTTCCTCACACCCTAGTTAATCCAAGACCAGGAGAACACATAGTGAACATAACTGGCACTGGTGTCCTACTAACCACAGAGTGCTATGTACAAGTGAGGAATATACAAATGTCTTTTTACAATATATACATTTAATGTTCAGATCCAAAAACGACACAACAAAGGCAAAGTCAACATCGGGTGCCAGGTCATAAACAGCACACTCGGCAGAGCAGAACAAAGCAAAGACAATCGGTGGTCCAAGCTGTGATTTTTTATTGTTTAAATACAGCATCAGGTGTGCATTCCACCACTCATAAAACAGGAGGCAGGAAAAAGCTCAAGTTCATATAAATCGTCCAACAGAGCACTCATTGCAGTGTTTTGGGTCTAAATATAAGAGAAAAACACCTAACCAACCACCCACATAGGCACACTTACACAAACACACACACACACACACATATAAAAAAAATAATAATAATACAGACAGAATAAGCAGAAGTACAAACGAGGATGTAACAAACAACCCCAGCTTTAATTATGGACAACCAAATTAAAAAGTGGACAACCTATTTAATGCCAAGTTGTCCAGTGGATAACCAGCTTTCCTTTCTTATTTCTAATATTGAATTATATATGTGCAAACTTAAATGAAAGAAAATTTCAAATGTATTTAATTATTAATTAACATAATATCCATATATATCCATGGACATATAACAATACTAATGTTAAATAAAAAGATATAAAACCCCTTCTTCTTCTTCTTCTTCTTTTAACAAATTTGTTTAAGAAGTAAGACTCCTACTGTGGTCAATTGGTTTCAAACCCATTGAGTTTGCATTTACTATCTGAAGTAACATTTAGTTCAGGCTGTGGGTATGAGAGCTCTCATAAAGGAACAGCATTTCTCTTTGATGCAGTTTGTTATTGTACAAATACTCCACTAAATTTGATGACGTTTGCTTTTCCTTTTGGCTTTGCAGTTTACACAGATTGAGGCTGGAACTCAGGTATTTTACTGTCTTGATCTATGTTATGTAATATATATAGGAACCAGGACTCAGTGCCTGTCGGTACACAAATTAAAATACCCTTTAGATGTTACATAAGACCTGATTTTAGGCAGTAGGATATGAATAACATCATTTCTGTTAACGCATGTGATGTCACATTGAGGATTGCAATATCCTTCAGAATGTTAAGCCATAACTGACATTATGAAGATAGTCAGGCCTGGACTATCTTTCATTACTTTGAATTATAAATTAATTATATTAAGCCTATGTAGGTGACATCATTCATGACTTTTCAGCAACACGTACATGTTCTGCTATCCACTCCACAAACACACTCATGAAGTTTTTGCAGACAACACCACTGTGGTGGTTCTCATATCGAATAACGATAAAACCAACTACTGAGAGGAGATCCAGCACCTAATAAACTGGTGTTCAACCAACAATCTCATTCTGAACACCAGCAAGACCAAGGAGGTCATAGGGGACTACAGGAGGACCAGGAAGACAGAGCATGCTCCTCTTTGCATTTATCAGAAGGTGGTGGAGCGTGTGGACAGTATTAAGTTCCTGGGTGACCACATTTCATCTGGCCCGTCCTGGTCTATCAACACCTCACACCATGTGAAGAAGGGCCAACAAAGGCTTTTCTTTCTCAGGAAGTTAACACGTACTGAACTCTCCTCTCAGCTGCTCAAGAACTTCTACAGCTCTACAATAGAAAACATACTCTGTCTCAGTGCAACGGAGTGGTATGGCAGCTGCACTGCAAAGGACAAAAAGGACTTGGCCTGGGTGGTGAGAACTGCTCAGGGGATCATGGGCTGCCATCTACCATATCTTGATACAATGTATGCTGTCTGGGTCCAGAAAAAGGCCAGCCACATCGCAGCAGATCCCACCCATCCAGGAAATGGACTGTTTGTACCTCTTTCTTCAGGAAAGCAGTACAGAAACATTAAGACCAGCATGACCAGACTCCAAAAAACTTCTTTCCCAGAGCTGTGAAAGCCACCACCCCCCCCACCCCCCACTCCCTCGCAGTCACACTCACACATGCAAACTACCTCCACAGTCCCTCATACCCACTAACACCCCCCCCCCCTGACTCTCACACTCACATTAGCTTTATGTAAAAGACACTAAATCTATAAACTCTATGACTGTCTTGCACTGCCACACTTTAATTCATTTACATTTACATTTACACCCTAGTTTATGTCCACTCTACTGCTGCTATTTTTCTATTTATCTATTTCATCTCAAGGTGCCTTCAGTGTACATATTGTATATCCCAGTGCTGCCATTGCTATTTATCTATTTATCTATTTCATCACATAGTGCCTTCAATATACAGACAGTATATCCCAGTGGTCAGTTTTTATTAATTGGTGCTTAAAGTATACATTCTATTTCATATTTCTTTTTTAAAAGTTTGTGTATATAATTGACTTTTGTTTATATTCTACTCTTGATGGTGTTAATAGCAGTTTATTGCCTTGATTGTATCTTTTCATAGCTGAGAGTCTCATACAAAATTTCATTATGTTTGAACATAATGACAGTAAAGACTCTTAAATTTTGAATCGTGAAGAAGTCCTGACGACTATTGGAGTACAACCATTTATGCAGTGTTCATTTTCTGATTCTGATTTGACTTATTAATCTTAAAGTTGTTAATAAATGTTATTAGATATGTGGGAATGTATCATGCATTGCCTTATTTTTGCTCGACATGCACCTAATAACGACCAAATCTATGTTCTATCTATGTATTATATATAATAGCATATATGCTAATTTATTCTGTTGTATTTCAAGTTGTTATTTAATTTTATATTTTTCATTTAGATATCCACACTACTCTTTTTATTTATCACTACTACACCAGCTCACATTATTTATATTACTTATAATAGTTTAGATTACTTTACTAATGACACTGTATTGATTGATTGATTGGTTCTTCCCTTCTGTTATCATTTTAAAATTTGTTATGGACCTCTGCCACTTATACTACCTCAGTGTCTTCAGTGTTTTTAACTTTTTATTTCTATATTTATATTGCTCCTGTATGGTATGCTTTTATGTATACATTATATGTATTTTTATTTTAATCATGTTTTCAGTTTCACCTTATATGTATGTTTTTCTACAATGACAACCATATTTTTCTCATGGGATTAATAAAATGATCTATCTATGGTTCCAACTTTAGCCAATTCATTAAGTTTCTTAACATGCAAAGCGGTTGTCATTTCCAATGTTATGGAACATGGATCCATTGTAGCTAGGGTGGCATTTCTACACTTTCAGATAAATATACGTGTACCTGCATTTCTCATGTACATCCCAAGGTAATTCTTGAAAGGTGAATCGTGGGCACACAACACTTGCAACGTCCATTTTCTTTTGTTTCACTTCCAGTTTTACTTCAGTCACATGACTGCATAAGCTCTATAGAACTACAGACAGTACAGCTATTATGTCAGTATCATATGTATGTGTAATGGAAATGATTAAAGAACAAAGAATTCCACTTTTATTAATTATCAGTTAACTGGGAAATGTATTGCAGGTAAATAATCTATGCCAGGATAGTGTATTATGGCCCCATATGCAAAACAGAAGGGTCTGGTTTATATTTGGTACATGAAGGAGCTATGCAAAAGTGAGCGGCATTGTTTACACCTTCTTCTGAAAGATATAAAAGTAACATTCTTTAGATGGCAAGTCAGAGCTATAATATTCCTGTCACCAGGTTTCCATGTCTAAGTATAATGTTTAGTGATTTTATGCACAGCAGTGTTGACATGAGTGACATCTCAAATGGAAAATTCTGACCTTATACGTTTTCAAAGTCTAGACTAATTTACAAACTTCAAAAGGCAACTGCACAGACCTTTCAGTAGGTTTGAAGCCCCATGCTTTTTAAGATTCAAACATCAAGTGTAATATATAAAATTGTGTTAGTATGCAATAATATATATATATATATATATATATATATATATATATATATAGAGAGAGAGAGAGAGAGAGAGAGAGAGAAAGTATGTGATTTGAGACAATACTGGTTTGTGTAGTTGTGGAAACGTGTCTTTGTTCCCTTCTTCTTCTAAACTATGTGACTATTTTCATGTTAAGGAAAAAACAAATTAACAAGTGAAAACAATCAAACAAACAAACAGACAAATAAATGTGACCTACTCCAGCATAATACGGATTAAATCACAATGTAGTGTTTTGAATAAAAGCCGAAGTAAGTTGAGATTGGCGTATCGGAAAATGCGATATCACCAAAGAGCATAATCTTCATTATTCAGAGCATAATCTTCAACATGACCAAGTTCAAATGTCCATGTGCATAATCTATCCATGCTAAAATACTTATTTGAGTATTTAAAGGATTCTGAGTCCAAGCTGTTGTCAGACAATGGAAATATCCAATTATTTTGTCAATTTTCAATCCGCTTTTGTGATTACTCAAGGTTTTACCTTATTTTTCATATACCGTACCAGAACACTCTTCCTACTTATGGAATCCCATAAGGATTTTCTTAATCATACAGCAGTAAACCAATGAGCAGCCTCAAACAGACATAACTCATCTGATGCTAGTAAGACGCTATGAAGATCGTGCTGATGGTCGAGAGGTGGATGCTAGTGAGTTTCAAATTCAGACATTCAGAAAATGGTTCTATTACTGTAATTGCTATTTTCTCAGAAGTAGCATTTCCTGATTAGTGACATACAAATTGATTTTATTGCTGTAATCGTGATTTATACCTCATTTTGAAGCTTATTAAATTCTCTTTCCAAATATCTCAGTATGTTAAATCTCCTACTTAATTCATATTATGCTGGAGTGGGTTACAAATAAATAAAACCCTACTAAAATACCATGTATCCCTTTAAGTGTCACATGTATGAAAGTGACTCCTAGTAACATGTCAAAAAAATTAGCATTCAAAATACATCGTTAGTAGACTTAACATGAAAAAAATGCATGAAACAAAATATTTGGCAATCCCTGGTTTCAACTAATGATACATTGTATAATAAGCTATGGTATTATTGTATGCAGCAGTATATATTCATATCCTTTATTTGCATGCCTTCCCATGTTCTTATTTACAATTGGCATATTATTGTAGTGGAGAAAAGCACATTTTTAATTAAGAAAGTGGGAAAGTTCCATGTGCTGCTTCTGTTGTTTGCAAGATTCCTGTACAGTTTTAGCCCTGACCCTGGTCAGAAAAATGTTGCATTGCCTCTAGAAACAACTGTAGTCAACCAACAGTCTGTTATACTGCATATGCCATACTGCATATGGCACAGACGTTGTGCTGCCTAATAAAAAAAGAAGAATTTCACAAAGCATTTATACTTGATACATGGCCAAGAATGTTTCATTTCCCACATAAGCTTCAGGCTTCTAAACAGTCATAGTAATCTATTATATGCCACAAATTACAAAACTTCTAGTTAGATGCTGATCCCCCCCGACCTAAGTATAGTTTATAAATTACAAAAATGATAGATTGTTGAAAATGACAACTTTTCTTGAGACTTTGTAAGACTTAACATATGGGATGTGTTTGCTCTTTCACAGGATGAGGGAACTGACAAAGGATCCCCACAAGTTTCCCATCTGCAACAAAGGATTAAGTCATCCATGCCCACTGACAGACTGTCCACTTTCTCCATTATTATCCTCCTGAGTGTGAGCATATTAACACACCAGTGGCATACTACTCATTTTTAAAGCCATTTGGGTCTCCTAGGGAGGCTAGTTATACATTTAGTTCAGTGAGCTACACTTCTCAGTGCATTTTTTGTCAGTCTTTAGCCGTTTTTGTGTCTGCCCTTGGGTCACTGGGTGGCATGTCTCACACAGGGATCACTTTACACGTCAGGATGATAAAGGCTTAACAACCAGATCTGGCACACAAAATGGCTGACAAAAATAACAGGCATTTACTCACAGAAGTCTGTCTGCTGCCTACTTAGAGCTTCTGAAACCTATTAAACGCTTCAGCAGATGCTATTAATGGAGGCAGCTTGGGAGGTCAAGGGTACAATCTCGATCTGGAATTGAATCAAGTTAAACCTTGAAATGGAGAGAGAGAGAGAGAGAGAGATGGTGGGAGCAAAAATTGTTTCCTGGGGTCACCTGTACATTTGGGAATAATTTAATCAGGAATGGAAAGATAGAGAGGGGACTTCACTATAGTGGCAGATCTGAACATTGATTGAACAGCTATGGTAATGATATGATGTCAATGTGTCTCTATATGACTTCTGTACATGTTCATGTCAATCCTGGAATAAAGGTCAACATTAACAATAGACTTCTCTGGTCTCTGATTATGCATGTAACACAGCTGCACAAGCAAAACATAAACTCCAAATGAGAGGGGGGGGGAGGAGAGAAAGAGAGACAGAGAGAGAGAGAGAAAGAGAGAGAGAGAGAGAGAGAGAGTGCACATTGCTCTCTTCATTATGTATGATACTATAGTCTGGCTGCTCTGTGTTACTGCAATGGAAAGACTTATTTATATTTTGTTGTCTTATTTTTTAGTAGGTTCTACTCAGCCATAAATTAGTCAGTTGTATTCAGAAAGGACACTTACATGAATACAGTTTCCCAGCAAACATTTCATATGAAATAATTATAATAACAACAACAACAATAATAATAATAATGATAATAATACTGCGATGGCCTGGCGAGCTGTCCAGGGTGTACTTTGCCCTCACCCAGAGTCGGCTGAGATGGGTGCCAGCCATCCTAATTAGGATTAAGCAGTTCAGAAAATGAATGAATGAATGAATGAATAATAATAATAATAATAATAATAATATTATACCATTATATAATTTTTTATTTATATAAAAGAGTAGGCCATTGGATTGCTGTCACCTTGTTTCTGCCTTAAGGCCCTGCGATGGTCTGGCGAGCCATATTATATATACTAAAACACTTAAAGAGAGTTACCTTTTTAATGTGCTTCATGGTCATTCATAAAGAGTAGGCTGCATTGACGTCATCGTCTTTCTGCCTTGCTGTCAAGGGTGTACCCCGCCCTCGCCCAGAGTTGGCTGAGATGGGCGCCAGCCTCCCTGTGACCATAATTAGGATTAAGCGGCTTAAAAATGATTGAATAAATGAATGAATGAATAATAATATTAATATTCATAATAATAATAATAATAATAATAATAATAATAATAATAATAATAATCTGGGGTTGCTAATGTAACATGGCCTTCTGTGTCATCATGCTGCTCTAAGACTTGTTTCTCTGACTCATCCAGCTCTTCACATAAATCCTATCAGTTTGCGAAATATGTTTTCGATTACTATTCGTCGACCTTCTTTAGCCAGGGGAATGCGTTAAAAATCGTGTTTTCCACAAAATTTGTCAGTAAACCAAAGAGGGCATGATTGTGTTCCCTGGTCAAGTCTGGGTCCTTAGCCATTTTTTAATCAATGTTTCATTAAGACTCCGTTTCCAATTAAGTCTAATGCTCACTTGACAAGACCCAGGCAAACAAACAAGAAATTAGGCTAAGGTATTACGACGTGGTGTTATCCATGGTCCATTGCTCAGCTCCATAGCTAAATATGTTTGTGGTTGTGTGTGCATGTATATGTTTTAATATCTTACTGGGGACCAAATTTCCCCACATATGTAGACAGAAGAATATGCGAGCTTTGTCTAAACATCTGGCTGGACTACATAATAAATGCTAATTTTTTTACCATTCTCAACAGCCACTTTTATTAAAAACAAACACAAAAATCACTGTTTGTGTGTGTGTGTGTGTGTGTGTGTGTGTGTGTGTGTGTGTGTGTGTGTGTGTGTGTGTGTGTGTGTGTGCGCATGCATTTGAGTGTGCACGTGTGTGAGTATGTGTGTGCGTGTTCAATGTTCCTGTGTAAACAACCACAAAGGAATCAGTTCTGCTTCACATGTGCAAATGCAGTCCAGTTCTTATTTGATTCTAAATCAAAATTTAACCAAGGCAGCTTTTTACACAGGAATACATATAAATAGAAATGAAAGAAGTATGTTAAATTTAGTGTTTAGGTCACGAATGGCATGTTGTAAACATATGCTGGCTCTTATTTTTTACCACCTTTTCCAGAATCATCTCATGTGATGACAAGGATTTAATTGCCTTCTCTGTTCTGGCAATGCTAAGTGCATGCATCAACTAATGAGAAATTGTCGGCTGTGGTTTTTCAACCTGAAGGTGGTTGTTATGGGTAACCATCATCTAACATAAACTGACATATTTATTTCTGGCTTTTAATTTAGAGTGTATAATTGTATTTATTTTTAATATCGTATCCTCAAGTATGAGTTGTGTTAGAAATAATGCACATATTAGTAGTACAAAAGAAAGGAAAACAAATTATGCTGCATTGTTTGCAGTAGTGTTATGTTTAGCATTATGCTTTATTGTATTATCCCATTCACTGCAGTTTACAGGCAGCTTTGGGGGGAAAAAGATTTAATTGCAAGATAGTGTCTATACTTTATTAAGTATGTGATGTAAGTGGCTTAAATGTACCTTAAACTGCTTGAAATTTTAAAGTGTGCTTTTTTTCCAGCCACCCCAAGCCAGTGGCTATAGTGTGTGTGGAATGAATCCTAGACCATTGCTCATCTCAGATGCACATGTTGATCTTTTCTAAGTAGGTGATGCTTAACCCAGACTGTTATATCATCAAGCATCAAGAAGTATAGTACTAGCTGTAAGGACTGAGGCTTATGAAAGAGTAAAAAATGTAAAACAACAAAAAAATACTCCCAAGAAATGTTTCTGTCACTTGAGGATGCTTAATTTATGGAGGTTATGTGTACAGGCATGTGACAGATTGAGGTCCAGAGGTACAGCATGTTTTCACCCTTGTGGAGGAATTGGGAATGACAAGTGTTGTCAGGAGTGTCGATTTAATTTGCTCTGGTAGTGAAAGATATGTTGCTGAGGATTTGTACCCTCTGGTTTTGATAGTCATAGGTTTTAATAAAATGTATTTGTTATTAATATATGTATGTGTATATGGAGATTCGTACGATTTTACAAATGGATTGCAGTACATAATTAATTCAACTAGTGCATCCATAGTGTATGGTCAATTGCCAATCCATAACAAAACACCAAGCAGAAGTGTACACACACACACACACACACACACACACACACACACACACACACACACACACACACACACACACACACACA
>JAOUQZ010000041.1:9445675-9456062 GCA_028564935.1 Neosilurus hyrtlii
ATATATATATATATATATATATATATATATATATATATATGTGTGTGTGTGTGGGGGGGGGGGGTATTTATTTTAGCCTTCATGTTCCCCCTGACAATTTAATTAATTCTTTAAGTCTATATGCACAAATGCACATCACTGAGGCACTGTTTTTTCTAACCATACCCATTGTATCTCACCATAATGAAGAACATGCAGAGAAATGCAAAACAAAGAGGGAACCCCCCACATAAGTGTCCATATCATATACATGATTTACTTATGCATGCACAAATGCAGGGTAAGGTCTGTGAGGACAATCTACACACAGTAAGGTAGCAATCTTATCCCAAATTTAGCAGATCTCACAAGCCACACAACAGGTCTATAATAATATAATAAAACCTGTAAAGACTTGTCTTCAGGCCCATGGGGGACATTTCCAGCATACACCGATCAGCCATAACATTAAAACAATGTCATCACTGACAGTTGCAGTGAGTAACTTGATTATCTCTGCCAATGAGTGGGACATACTGGAAATTATATCCCACTCACTACTTAGGAGGAATCTAACAGTTCTTTAATGTTGATGCGTTGAAAGCAGGAGAAATCAGTATAAAGCCTAAATATCTGAGTGACTTTGAGTGACTTTGGAAAGGGCCACTTTTTTTATTTATTCATTAATTTGTCAAGCCACTCAATCCCACTAGGGTGGTGAAGAAGCTGAAGCCTATCTCAGCCAACTTTGTGCAAAGCCATAGTACACTATGAACAACTTTGCCAGCCCATCACAGTCCAATACATTCACAACCATTCACACTTATACCTAGGGACAATTTAAAACAGCCTATTAGCCTAATGTGCAGGTCTTTGGAGTGTGGGAGGAAACCGAAGTACCCAGAGGAAAAGCATGCGGAGAGCGTGCAAACCTTATACAGAAATGTCTTTGCCAAGCCTGGAACTTGAACACAGGAGCTTTTTGCTGTGACAAGGATGTGTTAACCACAACACAACTGTGTCGCCCGGACCACATTGTGATGGTAAAACAACGGGGTCTAGTCATCTCCAAAATGGCAGGTCTTGTGGGGAGCTCCTGGTATGCAGTGGTGCTTACCTACCAAAGGTGATTTAAAGAAGAACATTCAGTGAGGTGGCAAGATTGACAAGAGTGGCTCAACGAGTGAAATGAAGGCTAGTATGTCTGTTCTGTTCCCTCAGAAGAGGAGCTCAAACTGATGAAAACTGTTAATATTGACTATGGTAGAAAGCAGCCAGGACACACAGTGAAGGCAGTTCGTTGCATATGGGGCAGCCTAGCTGCAGATGCCACGGACCAGTCAGCTGGTTTAAATGTTACAGCTGATTGGTGTTTGCTGTAGGAAGAACTGCAGTTCACATAAGTCGGGGAACATATTTTCTTTGTTTGGATGCATATGCAAAGAACAGATTAGATCCTACGATTAGGTTTTGCTTGCTGCACTCAGGGAGCTGTTGATTTTTAAAAGGAAGGAATTAATTTGAATTCCTTTCAGCCCTTTGATTCTCTTTGGTAATTGAAATTGCATGGTCCATGGGCAGCTTTAATGTTGTTCTGGAGCCCCTGTGTCCTGCATTTGCTTATGCTGAAGAGAAAGGGTCTAACTGGTAGAATTTACTCTCACGATTTATTCCCACTAGGTAAATGGGGACAAACACAGAGTCATTGTAACACCCCTCCTACTCTACACCTTCTATTAATAGCCTGTAATGAAAATAATTCCCCTTTTATATAAAATTTGCAAAAGCAGTTTGAAAGAACAGATATTAAAGTAGATTTTAAAGTGAGCTTAAATGATGTTAAAGGGAAAGAATAAGAAATAAATGGCAAAAAAAAACCTGCATAAAGAAGAATTGTTATTATAAATAGTCAGTTATTTTCTTTGTGACTTAGTTCTTTACCTACCATAATCCAAAGAACAACAATATTTGCTTTTCAAAATACTTAAGTATTCAGAAGTCCTTTTTAATGTTTACAGTAGTTCATGTGTTCAACATTTTCTTTTGAATGTAAATGCAGTGTAGTATTGTCATGATGTAATTACCGAGCCTAATGACTTACTGAATGCACAGCTTTGTTTATAGAATAGACTACAAAGTCTAAAAAAATTGACAAACAGACAGTCATTTTTATTTTTATTTTTTTTATTTAGTAATCTATCTTACCTCCACGAAAGAGCATGGTGCGTGTGTGTGTATGTGTGTGTGTTAGTGCACATGTGCATCAGGGGCAGTCAGTGGAGTTGCTGTGGATAACTGCAGCTACCCCAGAATATTTAATAAATAAATCCACTATAGTACTAATTTAATTTAAAATCCAATCTTATAAATGCACATCAGCACAGACGAAAAGCATAGCTTGGTGGAAAGATAGATTTGTTTTTGAGGCAGTGGTAAAGTTTCTGCACAAACATTTAGAATGATACAAATCTTTCTTCATTTCAAAAAACTCAAACATGGACTTCACATAGGCCATAGGTGCTCTGGTAAGGAATCGTTATTTTTATCTGCCATAGCCATCTTTCCACCATGTTCAAAGTGGAAAGCTTTAAAAAAAAAAAAGGAACAAGGCATTTGAACTTGAGTACAGGAGAAGCTTACTTTGGTAGGTTTTTTTCTGTGCTGTACACAGCATATGGCCTCATTATAAAAAACAAACAAAAAAAAAAAACAACCCAGTTTTTAAATTCAAAGCTATCCTCTGATTTATCAAGTAACATGAACCATCACAGACATGTAGTGATTTTAACTATATTTCTAACATAGTGGAGAAAAAGTCTAGGCAATGACACTTAAAGAATCTCAAATACAGTGAATAAGTAAATGTACTTCGCTACTCTCCACAACGGGTTATGGACTGTGCTGCTGCCACCTGATATAGTTCCTGTGTTCTTCTGTGTTCCATATTATCACTAGTTACATTTTTTTTTACCTTAATATAATAACATATACTACATTGAATGAATTTTGCTGTCAAGTTTTGGAGCATGAACATGTCTACAGAAGCCTGTGGCAGGTTTTATTGTGAATTTAGGGCAACAAAGAGTTCACTCACTGAGCAAACCAACCAGTTCACTCTTTCTGTGTTGCAGAAGGACACTTTCTAAATAGCACTTTAATAATCCATCAAGATCTTTTTACAAAGGGTTTTGTCCTATTTCTGATTTTTCCACATGCAGGTCCCAGTTGTGTGTTTCATAAACATCTTCATGGGCATATCTATCTAACATTACCCTGTTCTGAGTCAGTTCTTATGCTCCTAAATGGTGTTTGCATGCAAACACAGGTGTTGAAGACAGTGAAATAACCACTGATCAGGCAATATTGTTGATATACAGCTCCATACCAAAACAAAATGCCCCATAAAGAATACAGCAGCATGGAATAAATGGGCTTAGGTACTATGCTGGATCTGAATATTGTATTGCCTTTTTCAGCTTTCTGATATGCAGTATGAAGTACTGTGATATCTGATGGATATACTGCAAGGTTATTTATTCATAATGCCCAGGAGAGACACCTATACAGATCAAGATAGTTTCCTGCAATGGATTTATTTCGAAAAGGTTCAGGTTGCACAAGACCATAACAAATGGTGGCTTCATGAAATCCTTTTGAAAATGAACTGATGTCTACCATGTTCTATTTCGATTTCATCCACCTTTTTTAAAGTTATGGCCTCCAGACATTTTCCAGCCATGAAATAGCACTCTCTTTTTCTCCTCCTTTGTCCTTGCCTAAGTCTCGTCTCACTTGAATATGTTACAAAGTGAAAGGAAGCTGCAGTGCATGGTGCTCATATCTACACTTGAACTGTGAAATTATGCAATTTGTAAAATGCTTCAGCATCTGTGTGTATGTGTGACTATATTACATAATAGGTATTTTAGAGTTGCATGTACATTTTTCTTTTCAAAAAGAACTGGAATTAGCATATGTGTATATATTTTAAAGATTACTTTTAAGGTGTCAAAATAATACTTCATAGAAAAATCATACAGGCTCATTTAGACTGTAGTCAAACACACCTCTGTTAATTCCAAGACCAGGACTGATGGAGACCTGGTCCACAAAGGTTCTTATCTAAGTCAAACCTGAGTTCAGAGAAGTCCATGTCAAGATTGAGTCCAAAAATGAGTCCAAAATTGAGACAAAAGTATCCTCTGTGAGACCTGACTTGGTTTAACAATTTTGATTTGCTGCCCTTTTCTGCTTACTTCCATTTATGTATTTAATCATGCTGTTCTCTTTTTTTAACCTCACCTGCCAACATATATATATATATATATCGACGTATCGAGCACTGTTCTATGGAAAATCGACTCAAGATCTTATATATATATATATATAAACACACACACACACACACACACACACACACACACACACACACACACACACACACACACACACCAGGGGCAGTGGTGGCCTGGGGGTAGGGTGCTGGCTTACTGATCGAAAGGCCAAGGGTTCCAGTCCCACCATCACCGAGTTATCATTGCTGTCCCCCCAGTGCAGCTAACTGGGTTATCACAGGCCAGCCATGTTTTTCACTGTCTGTGGTGAGAGGCTTGTTAAGGAACCCTTGCTGTCATTTGTAAAGAATAGGCCGTTGAGTCGCTGTCAGTGTGTTTCTGCCCTGCAATGGCCAGGAGACCTGTCCAGGGTATACTTTGCCCTCACCCAGAGTCGGCTGAGATGGGCCTAATTAGGATTAAGCGGTTCAGAATTGAATAAATAAATGAGACAGATATATATATATATATTCAGAATGATTATTGAATCAAGATGTTGAGATGTTTTACGTCTCCACATGCAAGCGAATATTTTGCTGCTTTAAAATGTATATCGTGCAAAAGTCATGAGAAGGTCGTAGTACAATTTTTACAACTGTGATTGATATGCAGATGTTTGGCAAAAAAAAAAGTGAATCACCTGTCATAAATAAGTCACGTTTTGTTTGTTTTTGCTCTCAAACCATTCGCTTTTCTTTCTTTGGATTATTAGCGTGAACAAAATGTGAAATATGAATGATGACAAAATATATGGAACATGGTGGCTGCAAGCAAGTTTCAAACTTTCTGCATGGAAAACTCTAAAACCTTGTTGCTTTTCCTTGCGAACAAAAAACAAACAAAATGCGAGCAAAACATAAACTTTGCAACCTTCTCGCAACATGTTTGAACTGTTTGAGCAGATTATGAGACTATTCCGTGTCAGAGTTTTATTTTGTGACATTCGCGGAAATTTCAAAAATGTTTGAGTTCACGAACCAGGCAACCAAAATGTGATGCCTGAAATGTCGCGTAACTAATTTGAGAATGAAAAGCGACAGCCGTGAATTATCATTCACATCAGTCACTTTTCTGTCACACCTTTAGTATGATCACCCCCTTAATCTGGATTAGAATGCTCCGAACTCTCCATTAGCTCTATAGCACTGTTAACTTGGCTCACCTGCCCAGTGTCTGGCATGTTTAAAATGTGTAAGTAGAAACCATAAAAATCTTATTTTAGTTTGTTTTTCCTTTAATTATGTACTATAGCAATTATAAAAAGGAAACACATTTTCTTTCTTTATAATGCTTCACCAGGAAAGAAGGTTCATCAGGGTGTCTGGTTGATTCATGAACATGCGATGATCCTTAGAAGCTGCTTGACTACAAAAAGTTAATAAATAAATAATAACCCTACTCACATTAAGTATGTCAAGGTTGTGGAAGGGTTAGAGAGGAAAGTCATTCAGACCAAGAAAGCACATAAAAAAGAGAAAACAGACAAGACAATTTTGACACTAATGAAGCAGCTTATTATTGTGCTTTAGACAACATACAAACTGACCTTTCAAAAGTGTCATCTAGTGTATCAGTAAAGCCTATATGAAATTAATCTGAAATGGTAGTAGAACTGGGGAAATGTTAATAATCTACAGACTTTCCTAACAAGAGAAAAAAAATATAACAAAGTTACAGCATATATCTTCCGAAAACATTTCTTGTTGCACTATTTTTAAATATAATGCTGTTAAAATAAAATTATAAGTTTATAGTTTAAGTTCCAGAGAGATTAAAAAACACACATTAACAATAAACAATCATTTACTGGATCAATTACCCGATCCTTTAAACAAGAACACGAGAAAACAGCTTTTCCCTCTATGGGGTTATAGCTCATGCCCGTACCTGGGGGGTTGCTGTTGGAGGGGGTTGTTTGGGGGTGCTTTGGGGGGTTTGAACGAACTGCCCAAACTCCACCAACCACCTGATTAGATAACCCTATCTAGAGCCTCAGTGCCTAACCCTTGAGCCTCAGTGCTTCACTCAGCAAATGGTTGACATCATACTTGCAGCAAGCCAGGCTCGCTAGACAGAATAAAGGCGCTAGCTAGCGGGGGTAATGTGGATCCAAGTATGTGGATCCAAAGATCTTCATGTTTATATAAGTGTCAGGAATGGCACTTCATGTATCACTCACAAAGGGGGGAAGTGAAGCAGCATACCTTTCTGCACATCTCTTGCAAACAATGTCATCTTGTGCTCAAATACCAAAACCTCCTCCAGCATCTGCTGGGCTGTGCTTCCTTTCCCCTTTGCTTTCCAGAAGAAGTTTTTATGTGCCCCAGGCACATAGAAAACCATTTTAGCACCTCCAATCTGGACAGCCACCTTGGTTGTGCAGCCAGAGATCTCAATACTTCATTCAATAATGAATGGAACTTCATTCTGGAAATGTCTTTCAACATTTGATTTTTCTTTCTAATTCAAATATTTCTAATCTAATTTCTAATTCTAATTTCTCATCACACATTAATGCCGGTAAACCAGGCTTGTCAGCAGTGAAAGTAAGTGAACCTGTAAACGAAGCATTCCCTTTTGTTCAGAATTTTTTTTCTTCATAGATTTTATTGCAAGCTTACCGGGGGTCAAAACGAGTCACTTGTCTTGCGACTACATAAGCCATAGAAGCCACGGAAGAGGGATGATGGAGCTGCATGTGTCATCGTAGCTGCAAGTTGCTGAGCTCTGCCCTAAATGCTGCCAACATGCTAGGCATTCGTTGGTATAAGTACTATGTAGGTTCAAAGTATGCTAGACATTATATAACTTATGGCAACTTATCTACAACTTATAGTCAGCGTATGTGGAACCTATGAGCCAAAGTTTGTGGAACGTATGAGCCAACGTATGTGGAACGTATGAGCCACGTATGTGGAACGTATGAACAAGATCACGAATACAAGCAGCTGAAATGAGCTTCTTCGCAGGGTAGCAGGGCTCTCCCTTAGAGATAGGGTATGAAGCTCAGTCATCCAGGAGGAGCTCAGAGTAGAACTGCTGCTTCTCCGCATTGAGAGAAGCCAGTTGAGATGGCTCAGGCATCTGATTAGAATGCCTCCTGAATGCCTCCCTGGTGTGGTGTTTTGGTTATGTCCAACCGGAACAAGCGGAAGAAGATGAATGAATGAATGTTTAAGTTCTGGTAGTTATTGTACCTGTTTAATTGCTCTGCTAAGAAAAGCATAAAGCAAGTTCTGTAACATTTTATTATTAAAAAAAAAATCCCTATGCATGCTGCTCAAAGTAAAGGCACTGTACAGATATATATATATATATATATATATATATATATTTTTTTTTTTTTAAATTAATAAAAATGACAATGAGAGATTTTTAACTTTAATTACGTAGCCCCCATACCCCAGGAAGGACAAAAAGGTCCACCCTCCTGCCTTGAGAACCTCCCCCATTCAAAATTCTGGCTACGGGCCTGTGCAATGATTGGATTAGGCAAGATTTGTAGTACTGTTGCTGCAATTCCTGTGGCAGTGGAACACTTTGTCAGGAAAGACTTAAATGCATCATGCACTGCAATGACCTTGGGTAAAACCTGACCAGATGTGGTAAGATGTGGCTTTTGGTAGATTTTTACAACCAACTGGCAATGTCCTATAAAAAGAGGCATCATGAGCTCATGAATATTCCTTTACAATGTCTATAAGTCACTGGTTGATAATATCTGCCTAATCTAAACAATTTAAACTGTTGACATAGTACTTAAAAATGAGTGGACATGCAACTTGATGTCAGTCACCTTATAGGTGGTCAAATGTCTGTACATATAGATTTAGTCCCTGTTTGCTACATGCCCACTTTGAATCATCCAAAAAGAGAGTTTGGGCTTTTAATTACTTTCATGTGCACAGTAGGTAAGTCTAATTGTGAGCACAAGGTCATAATTGATTGAAGGCATGAAAGAAAGCATGCACATGCTGTTTTTTTTTCTCCTCTTCCTGCACTCTCAGCAAGCTCTGCTGTAATTAAAGCCTGTGAGTCTATAAGAGGAATTTTGAAGCAATATGGGATAGAGGAATATAATTACCCTTGTGAATATGTGTGACCCAAGGCAGTTATATTATAGTAAAAAGCACCAATTAGTACCCGTAGTACTGGGAATTTTCTGAAATAATTTTTATGTTGCAATGGGTTTTGACATTACAGATGGGCAATTGAACATACAATCTCTAATTAGAAGTTTAATAGTGATTCATTAATACATAGATTATTAAAATGTTATATGAATTTATGCATTTTTCATCAGAAAAGATGCTAGATAAATTTTACTTGCATTTACCTGTTACTTGTATTTAAAATGGTGTGGGATAAACGGTATTATACACTGAATCTGAATATATTTTGATTTGTTTGCCTAAGGTAAAAATATTTACTTATAAGCACTGTGTATTTTCTTCGAGGATATATTTCTTACTTTTTTCTTTTTTTCTTTCTTTTTTTTTTTTTCTTGTCTGTAGTGCCAAAAGCAGTTCACATGTGAATTGATGAAGGAAAAGGGAAAAATAAACATATAAATGATAGTAAAGATAGTAATGAAACCATAATGAAGGGGGGAAAAATACACACATAAGGCTCTGGTCTCTTGTGTCAGAAATGCAAAATGACTTTGTAACATTACTAACATTTGAAAACTTTTATCTGAATGATTAATTTAAAGAAACACCTAAAGTTTAGTTTCATTTCACAATACCTGTCTAAAGTGTCATGTCTTTTCCTTCTAAAAATTATGTGCATGATAATGTGTTCTTATCATGGAAAAGCTTTAGATCTTTCTGACATGAAAGCATTCCTTTGAGATTTTAGTTGAAGTTGACATGATTACATTCGATCTCCTTCTCTCTGTTAAAAATCCGGTGACAGCTGAGGCCAGGAAGAAAAACTAAACTTATTGTCATGTTCATAAAACCAGTTTAAAAAGATTTCATGGCATAGTGCTTTATCATGCTGGAAGTATCTCTTACAAGATAAGTAAACTGTGACCATAAAGATATGTATGTGGACATGAAATAAGGTTTTAAGTAGCCAAATGCCCATAACAAAACCTGTTCCACACCAGTATACCCCACCATCAGCCTAAATCATTGACAAAGAGCAATTTGTCGCCATGGATTTATGCAACTGATGTCTAATTCGACCATTTGAATGTCATGTTATGATGTTCCCTTTAAAGTTGCCAGAGAGGAAACTGATCTTAAGAAAGTAACCATCAACTGTAAAAATTATACCAAAACATTAAATCAGGGTAAATTTTGGTAGAGCAGTCCCAAATTAAAGTTTAGAAAGCCTGGATAATAATTAACAATTATTTATTCAAAGGAGAGGTAAATTTTGAATAGTCTATAGAAATCATCTGGCATCCAGCGAGGCTGAGGCGATTTATTGTCAGTCTGAGAGCCAAATGACTCTCAGAAAAGACCATTAATTTATTCATTTTTACAATTTACATAGTTTAACCTCACATTTTATTATTCTTTTATTTAAAAGAGCCTATTCTCTCTTTTTTTTAATATTTGAAGTGATTAAGAGTTCTTTGGTTTTGCCTTTGCAGGAATTAATGGTTTCATATAAAACTCTCCAAAAGAGTGTTTTCCTACTGGACAGTGTTCTAATCAGAGTACTTAATTATACCATGAATCAATTAGTTAATTTGCACTTTTCATTCCATGATCAATTGGGCAATACATTTTCTTCCACATACATGAACTCTCTTTATGCTGCTGTATTGTTGCATGTTTTTAATGAAAACTGTTTTTGTTGTGCCAATAGCAGAAGAATTTTTTATTTATAATTTTTTTACTTTAAGTTTTTAAGTTTATCTGATTTATATATTTTTTAATTGTATTATGGAAACATGTCACAATAATTAATAATAAAGCAATCTTGTGCTTGAACAGCCTATGGGGCCACCTATGAACCCAATAACTCTTGATGTCATCCATTTATATATATATATATATATATATATATATATATATATATATATATATATATATATATATATATATGTGTGTGTGTGT
>JAOUQZ010000041.1:9477714-9496920 GCA_028564935.1 Neosilurus hyrtlii
ATATATATATATATATATATATATATATATATATATATATATATATATATATATATATATATATATTTAATTGTGTTGCTATAATTGACAGGGTTAGAGAACACAAAGATATTATCAACTTTTTTTCGTTCGTGTGCCTCTCACGAGCCTTTTAAATAACCTTCTCTCAATTAAACTTTAATGCCCATTATACCACAGTGCTGGTGAATTCTTGATTCTGCTTGGTCAGACAATAGTTCTGGCAGCAAAGTTTATTTAATGCATGTGCTTAAATATTTGATCTTGTCTATAATAACAACCTACACAGGGACTTGTATAGTAGATGCTCACATGTTGTGTCAGATTTTGTTTGTGTGAAATTGCTGATATACTGAAGTTTTTGGGAAAGGAACAGTTATTTAGCATTTAAAAGAGTCAGCGTTGAAGTTAGTTATAATATTAAGTTTCAGGAAAAAAGTCTGTAAGAAAGACTTTTCTGGTTTCTTGTTAACATGAAAGGTGCATTTGTGTCTTATTAAGTACATTGAAGTACTAGGGAAGGTTGCACATTGAAGGGTTGAGGTCTCCACCCACGCAAGTGGGTCTGAAGCTTGACACTTTGGAAAATAATCTAGATAATCAATGAATTAATCAATCAATCTGACTAACTAACTAACTAACTAACTAACTATCTATCTATCTATCTATCTATCTATCTATCTATCTATCCATCCATCTATCTATCACACAAATGCTGCTAAATGTGTATTTTACATGATTTTTAGTGGAAGAAACAAGTACCACTTAATCCTGATTAGGGTTGCAGGGAGGCTGGCACCCATCTCAGCTGACTCTAGGCTAGGGCAGGCTACACCCTGGACAGCTCTCAGGGACTTCCCAGGGCAAGACAGTGAGAGACATAGCAGGCCTTTGATAACCCAGTTACTGGGGAGAAACAAGTCAAAAGGACATAATTTACATATAAACTCAGTGGAAGAGGTTAGGGAACTATAAGTTTGGAGAGAAATGCAGTCAGTTGCTACTGAAAGTCACTTGGATGACTGATGAAAAAAGTCTCACACCAAAAACCAGATGTCCAGATGAAGTGAATCAAAATTTATTTTATAAAAAGAAAGGGATTTTTTTACATGGGTTATTGAGAATGCCTCAAGATACAGTGGAAGTGGACATTGTTTGTCCCTTATTATTTTAACACAAACTCTAACCTCTACTTTCATTACAAATTTTAGTATGGATAAAATAGTTATACCTCACACTAGCCAGGCAATCACAACTAGTTAATGACTACAATAAAAGTAGCTGATTATATGATGGCTGACCTAAAAGTTCCTATTACATAATAAAATGGGAAATACGACTTTCATGCAATTATTTGACATATGATTAAAAGTGCCATTACATTAACATGCCTCCTGTATGGAGCCCCCCCATGAATAATTATATTCTGTGCTTGATAATTACATTAAATCAAGAAAACTTACCACTTTATAATGTTTAATAACAGTTAACATTCACCATGACCATATGAATATTTAAATTGGAAAGTTGTATTATTGCTTTTCTTTAAAATCCACAACAATTTATGATGATGATATAATTATATTGAACCTTAATTGCACAAACCACCTGAAATCAGCAGAGAAGTCCGTGACAGTATATAAAAGAACAGGGACCTGTGTACCTTGTCCTTCATGGGTTGACAAGAAAGTATTGTTTACTCACTGGACATGGCAGTGAATGAATATCCTGCTTTCATCTCCTGTTTTATCAATGACCCATCTTTTTAGAAAAAAAAATAAAAATGTAGCAAAGCTATGCACAGTCTTTCATTTTAATTTCAGACTGGAGTGCTGTTGTCAGCATGACAGCATAGGCAGATAGCCCGCCTAGCAAAAAGTATTGTAAACTTGATCACTGTAAAACATGTATAGTTTTCAGCACAAGAGAAACTGTGGTTTTTCTTTTATTATATTTACACTATTCTTTGTTTGTAGTAGGTTTTTTTTTTTTTAATTAAAATGTACTTTTTTAATTATTTACTTCTAAACACAACACACTGACAACCAATGTCACATAGTACAGTTTGCTCTAAACATATCTGTGGCAACACTGCTTACTAATCTTATTCTAGTAGGTGTAATCTTAACTACCTACTACATTATGATATTAATAACAAATTTCCAAGAACAATTTTGAAAGATACACACATGATGATTTTGCTATAATGAACAATTTATTTTGGATTTATGGAAGGAGTTTTCACTGTTAGTGGTTTATAACAGATGTGAAGTTGAAAATCTTCAGTACAAAGGGAGTAATCTATTTATTTATTTATTTATTTATTTGTCTTGTTATCAGGAAACAAATTTTTTTAATGTTACAACATAAAAATAAAATCCATGTTTGATTTTTAATAAATAGAACATTGAGTATTGGCAAATTCTTATGGTATAATAAAACTATAAAAATATGTGGTATTTTTTTTATTGGAAAAATACCCACCTTTATCTGCCTCAGCCAGTGGACAGTGTGATGTAATTAGAGGTAATAGGTAGACTGACCATATGAATGAATAAATGAATGAATGAATGAATGAATAAACAAATAAACACACAAACAAGCAACCAGGCAAGCAAGCAAGCAAGCTCTGAAAACTTTTTTTTTCCTGTTGGTAAAAGACATCCAAGTAATAACTATTAGAGACAGTGAGTGCGTTTACATGTAGAAAATAATCTGATAACTGGAGAGAATTTGATTTTGTTAATAATTCAATGAAGGCATTTACATGCATTTAAGTAATGTAATAACAAAGAAAATCCTCGGTCTACATGAGCCTGTCAGTAGTAGCATTTCGACAAATACGGCAGTGCAGTTATTAGTTTAATTCAATTTTCCAGTACTAAGGTGGAAGTGTCGCCACTTTTTAAAACAACTTAAACTATATTACTACTCAAGTTGCAGAGTAAGGCTGATAAATGTTACAGTATATCATTTCATTTTATTAATGTATACATTCTATATTTAAAATCCATCATGTCCTATAACTCTTGTTGGCTTTTCTTGTTGAATGCACAACCGACTTTAAGTTACTGGATGCAAAGTACAATTATTTATTTGAAAGTCACTGATGTTTGATTTGCTCAATGAGCACTGTTGTGGAACTTGGCAATTAAATACAGTGCACGCCTGTTACCTGAGGTCCATGGTAAGATCACTACATATGATTTACACTTAGAATCAACCTTTTTTATGAGATACTTTGTTTAAAGTACTTTAAATTTTGTCAGGATAATAATGTATGCTGAAAATGACAGATAACACATCATATCCTGTTTTACATCATTGTAAACTGTTGTTGTTTAAACGACTTTTTTATACCTTCTATAAAGTAATGTCTCTGCATATCTAGCAATGCATTATAACTTTACGATGATCTGCTTATTTCAGTTTGTTCAGTTTGACCACAAGCAGAATTACTTAGACAGCAGTCTAACTTTAAATAGCATCAGTCTTGTTCAGTACAATCTTCCCTTTGGAGCAAATAAATTCTGCCTTTAGAGTTTTTAACACTTAACATTTAGATGTTGACCAGCATTTTTATAATGTCAGTGCTACTATTAGTAGTAGTTGCATGTAAATAAAAAACCGAAGGGGGGAAGTGCCAGTAATGTTACATTTTACAATTATATGGAGGGCTGCACATCAAAAGATATTCTCACAATTATTTTTTTTTGATAACGGTGGTGGAGTGCACTGTTAAACACATTTGTGTAAAGTGTTCTAGATGTGTTAATTTGGGTTGAGATCTGATGACTGTCAAAGGAATAGCATATAATTTACATAATTTTAATCTTCATCAAACCAGTCTGTAAGCCTATGTGGAGTTTGCAAGTGGAGATCCTCTGGGTACTCGGGTATCCTCCCACAATCCAAAGACATGCAGAAATTGGTGGGAGTGTGAATGGTTGTATGAGTGTTGGCCCTACCATAGTCTGGCAAGCTGTTCAGGGTGCACCCCGCCTTCACATAGTTTCAGCTAAAATAGTCTCCTGGCTCTCTGGGACCCAAGTAGTGGTAAGAAGGTAAGCCCTTGGCTTTTTACCTATTTTGTTGCATTACAACCTCTAATTTAAATGTTTTTTAATCTGAATTTGATGTGATGGATCTGCACAAAATAGTCTAAGATGGTGAAGTTAAATGAGAAAAATATATATAAAAAATAAGTTTTACAAATAAAAATCTGAAAATTGTCATGTGCCTGTGTATTCACCCCTTTTGCTTTAAAGCCCCTCATAATCTGAAAGGCCCCAGAGGCTGCAACACCACTAAGCAAAAGGCATCACACCAAGAAGACCAAGGAGCTCTCCAAACAAGTCAGGGACAAAGTTGTTGAAAAGTACAAGTCAGGGCTGGATTATAAAAAAATATTAAAATCTTTATTGATCCCCTGAAGCGCCATCAAATCCGTCATCTTCAAATGGAAAAAAACATGGTACCACAAAAAACCTTCCAAGAGAGGGCCATCCACCAAAACTCACAGACCCGGCAAGGAGAGCTTTAATCAAAGAGGCAGCACAGAGACCAAAGGTAACACTAAAGGAGCTGCAGAGTTTCACAGCAGAGACTGGTGTACCTGTGCATGGGACCACAATAAGCTGTACACTCCATAGAGCTGGGCTTTATGGAAGAGTGGCCAGAAAAAAGCCATTACTTAGTGTCAAAAATAAGAACTGTTTTGAGTTTGCCAAAAGGCATGTGGATGATTCCCGAAAAGCATGGTGGAAGGTGCTCTGGTTAGAATAAAATTGAACGTTTCAGCTACCAAGGAAAACGCTATGTCTGATGCATACCCAACACATCCCATCACTTCAAGAACACCATCCCCACAGTGAAACATGGTGGAGGCAGCATCATGCTGTGAGGATGTTTTTAACAGCAGGGACTGGGAAACTGATCTGAGTCGAGGGAAAGATGGATGGTCTAAATACAGGGATATTCTTGAGCAAAACCTGTTTCAGTCTGCCTGTTATTTGAGACTGGGATGGAGGTTCACCTTCCAGTAGGACAATGATGCGAAGCATACGCTAAAGCAACACTCAAGTGGTTTAAGGGGAAACATTTAAATGTGTTGGAATGGCCTAGTCAAAGCCCAGACCTCAATCCAATTCTTCTGGGCAGTAAAAAAAAATCTCTGGGAATCTCTGGGCAGACTTTCAGAAGATTGCTGTTCACAAGTTAAAACCATCCAACATGAAGGTTCTGGAGCAGTTTTGCCTTGAGGAATGGGCAAAAACCCCGGTGGCAAGATGTGGCAAGCTCATAGAGACTTATCCAAAGTGACTTGCAGTTGTAATTGCTGCAAAAGGTGGCTCTACAAAGTTTTCTGTTATTCCGATTTGTTGTTTGCTTCACAATAAAAAAACAATAACATCTTTAAAGTTGTAGGCATGTTAATGAAACGATGCAAACCTTAAAACAATACATTTAATTTCAGGTTGTGAGGCAACATAACATGAAATATGCCAAGGGAGGTAAATACTTTTCCAAGACACTCTATCTGTATGTATACTAGGCATGCAATGGTGCATGGTATTTTTGGTACACCCCTTACAGTTCACTATGCACATTTGAACAGCAGTATTATGATATGCCTGCTGTTTTTGTATAATTTCAAATATTTGATTCTTTGGGAGGGATGTTGCTTTCCTTCTCTCCTCCTCACTTTTTCTAACTCTCACCACTGCGTTGCTAAGAAAATGATATTTGAGCTTTCTCTTTCTTTTCCAGCTCATACAAAGCACTGGTAGGTGCATACAAAGTGCTGGAGCCTATTACAATTTTCCTTGAGCTAATCAACATTCTGTATGCAAATATCAGCTAGAGAAGAAAAGGGAACCTCAAATATCATACTCTCAGTATGACAATGGTGAGTACTAGTAGCACAGAGAAAGGCAGATTTGTAAATTCACCATTGTTTTATGGACAATGACAAGGACAAGAGGACTGTAAGTAAACAATGTACAGTACTCTCTGATGAATGCCCTCCTTGCTGGGTCTGCGAGTTTTGGTGAGCAGTCCTCTCTTGGCAGGTTTGTTGTGGTACCATGTTCTTTCCATTTAAAGATGATGGATTTGATTTAGATATTTTTTTATTGGGGTGGAATACAGGCTAATTGGCTGGTGAGTACAGGAATTGCTGTGTGTCTGTTTGTCCTGCAATGGTCTGGTGAGCTGTTCACAGCGTACCATGTCTTCGCATAGTGTTGACTGAGATAGTGACTCTAAAAGGGTTAAGCAGTTCGGCAAATAGGTTGGTGAACGGACCTGTTAACACATGATAATTACATTTATCATGTATTTATGTTATTATGGTCCAACAATCAAGATAAATACTGGCCCAAGGGCCTGCTGTGGTGCTGCATTCCTAATGTACACCTATTTGTGTGTGACACATTGCAAAATTCCATACGTAAATTTTTATTCCACAGAAAACAAATTACATACTTTAGAATATTTTCAGTTTATTTCTTAAAGTCAAAGTTTGGAATCAGAACTAATTGAGTCTGTCCTTAATGAACCCATAGAGAACAACTATTTTCTCCTCATTTTCTCTCTTTTTTTCTCTATAGATATATATCTCTAGACTCAGGCTCTGGCCATCTGCTGTGATATTTCTCCAAGGATGAGGATGCCTTCAGCACAACCTTGGCATCTGGCGTAAGTTCAGATCATGCAAAAAAAAAACAAAAAAAAAAAAACAGCGTGTTCTTTTTGAGGAACCATGGCTAGGCAGGACTTCAAGAACCCGCATATGACTGCTTTGAGGAGGATATGAAAACTGATAACAATCCAGGAACAGCCTGACCTGTGAAGATGCTTTAGTGAGAAAGGCTCTGCGGTTTTGAAAATGTGTATTTATAGGCCTGTAAGCCTAATGCTTCGTTTTAGTGCTCACTCTGCACCCACATTTTCTCTCAACACAATAGTAGTGTCATGGATATTCGGCATGGAACAGTTGCAAAGTATCAACGGACTAATTATGCTCGCATGGTTCCTATAATTCCTGCCTATTGGTAGATTAATTTCAAAACCTATAATAAATTTGTCTATCTTCCACACTGCTCACTGTAATCATTCACTGCAGTGAACTGCATTGTTTATCAAATGCACAGGAACACACATACAGGATATTGAAAGACGTCTGCACACACCTCTGGTGTTCTCTACACACCTCTTAGCTGAGTAGCTCCACAGTAATTTTCCTTTCCCTAATTTGCATATAAACATTTTTCTTCTGCTCCCATAAATTGCCTGAAACACTTGCTTCAGCACAAATGTAAAATATATTGGGCGCATTAAAGGTTAGGGCTAAAAATCTTCATCAGCACTTTGTCAATGATGTGGAAGTCCTATGCACCTTTTAACCAGGCTCAATATGTAATTAAAACACACCTGGTTTTACTGTTTTCCATGCCCACAAACACAGACAATGCTGTGCTATTTGCATATGCATTACTGTGTTTACTACACCACAGTTGTTTAATCACTATCCTTATTTCAGAGCTTTACTTGGGCACAAATACTCTAGTAGAAAATATTACATTTGCATTTACCTTTTTTGTTCCTGTAAAAATAAATAAATAAATAGATAGATATATAAATAAATAGATATATAAATATCTATACGACATCTATATGACATTTTAAAATAATTTTTACATTTTTTCCTGCATGATAAATTATACACGAATGCAACTACATTCTACTTGCATAAGATCCCATTACTGTGTGGATGTCAACAACATTTTTTGCTCTGTTTTTCTTTGTGTGATCACAGCAGGACCATCTCCCATGAGCATCCACAACAATCACGGCATGAACCAAATAAATGGCTTTAATAAGACGCATGGCTCCCATGCTAGATATACTATTTGTGACTCCAAACCCAGACACACATTATCAGCAATCTACTAACAATGACAATGTGTGTTTGTGCATGTGTGTGCGTACATTAAGCTGACTTAAAAATAATTTGTAGAATTGGGATTTGCAGATGTGTCTGGTAAACATGAATATTCAGAGTTAGTTTCCTTTTAAAGGTATGGAAGAACACATTTAGTGAACTCAGCCTGGCCTTGGCAATAAATATATGTCCCAAGGTGCCAAGAAACAATATTATAGGCCATCAATTTATTTTGTATGGTTCCCTAATAGGGCCTGGGATGTTAGTTGACAATTTCACAATGTTCCAGTAGCATCTAGGGGACATTCTTGTAGCAGTGAAACAGCTAACTAAAAATAAATAAATAATAATTTAAATAATATAACACTATTCTGCCTCACTTGTCTCATCTGTTCTCTGATGGACTGTTCTACAACCTTGTCTGAGGAGCCTTATAGGGCTCATGGGGTCCCATATTTTTCTGCAATAACAACATAAAAGTACAACAAAAATGTGCAAATAATTCAAATAGTATATTAATGTTACACAATACAAAATGCAAAAATTATACACAAAGCAGTAGAAATAGGAATAGAATATTTACAAAGGATGACAAAATGCCCAGACCAGCATTTTCTGTAAGTGTTTCTGAGTCCTTAAGCAGATGTTAATTAGCACAAGTAAGAATGGATTAACAATTCTAAACTTAGGTCTAGTCTTGTGTGTAGCCTAAACAGTGCTCCACAGCCTATCGCTTTGAAATTATATAGAAGCTCACTAATATCCACTAATTTTGCCAGCATCATTTTTTTCTGCTTAGTGAAAGAGAAATCAGAAAAAAAAATTGCATGGCTTTGAGCAATAACATTATAAATAAACAAACTCTTCGTTGCCTTTTAGTCATTCCAAATGATCACAGTAACTGCATTATGATTCTACTGGTTAAACTACTATAATATACGAATATATGCTTTATTTGTTGCATTCAACATATTTGTGAATACTTTATATGGGTGTTTGCTCCATCATCTCCCATATTACTGCACTAATAGCAAGAGGCCAGCCATTGCCAAACTCCAAGCAGTTCGCCAGAGGGATACAGGCATGACCTTTATAATGAAAATGCATTTCTCTTGTTTCACAAATACAGTGTTAGTGTTCTCTTTCTCAGCATGTTCCTACTTTTTTTTTTACACATTTTGGCTTTTCTAATATTATGTAAATAGTTATGGGTTTAATTGGTCTACAACTATTCAGTACTGGAATCAATTGCTGATACATATAAAAAAATGTGTGGCAGTATAAAAAACAAAGCCATATTTACCATGACATAAACATGTATGTGATAATGAATAAATAACAAAAGTTGTCATTCATAAAAAAGTCCAGATGTATGGACCCCTGACAAAATATCATGTTTAATTGATTTAATTAAGTTACACACAGCTCTGTAAAATTATTATTCATTGTTGTTGTATGCCATATATTTAACAGCAGCTTGAAAAAATGTGTATGTAGCTTTAGTATAACAACTGACAGAAAAAAAAGAAAGAAAAGAAAACGGCTCAACCTGTCAACCATCTGATCATCCAGCCAGCAGCTGGAGCCACCACTGCTCCGATACAACCCACAAAACATAATTTAAATAAATAAATAAATGAAATAATTAATGGGCAAACTGCAGATACTCAGTGAAAGTTATTTAGTAATTTTTTTTTTTGAAAACAACACAAACAAACCACCTGCAGGTTTTTCATACAGAACAAATTTACTGAAGCTATGAAAAAAGAGATTGGTGTTAGTTTACACGAGGCGGATTTGAAAGCTTTTTAATTGTGGTAACATAAAAAAATAATAATACTTGATTGTTGTATGACCACCGTGCATACATACATACATACATACATACATGTCATAAAAATTTAGTTTGTTTGAGATTCTGTATGATCTTGTATTATCAAGAAACTATAATTCTGAGCAAAATTAGTATGTCTATTTTTAATACAGCTGTAGGGTGCAATAGGGCATGACACAATAGATTAGGTAATGGACAAGACAAGACTTACCTACAAGATGGAGAAAATTTTGAACATGTTCAAACCTCCACAACCATGGCACTTTATCATGCAACAGGTATGTCTTATAGGAGACACCTGCAATAGGAATTAGCCTAATTGTCTGCCACGGAACTGGTCTACACCTTTTCTATGTTGTGTGTTCTATATGTAACAGGGGCTTAAGTAAAATCACACAATCATATTAAAAATGTACATTTCATAACCTTGGTAAAAATAAACATTATATATTTATTATTATTATTATAATATTATAATTCAGTGATACGACTACTCACCGAATAACGGAAGAGAAGAGAAGAAATAATGGTAAGTTCTCACGGGTTCCCCTCATTTAGTACATTGCTTGCAGTCACAGCGTGAGCAGGCATTTCTGGGTGTCCGAGGCAGAAGAACTACAACTACAACACGTGCCAGAAAGCTCAGCAAGCAGTGCACATGTGCAGATGGACATACCACATGTGCAGCATTAGGAAGGATTATATATACAAGCAAAAAGTATAACAATTCAAGGCATCATCACTTTGTCATTCTACCGGTGCATGCAGAGGCTTGTTCTTTGCTTAGACTTTTAGCATATGATATGTTTCTGCCTGAACATACCTGATCTCTGTCTAGCCTGTGACATTTTCTGTTTGTGCATGACCTCTCCCTGATCCCCAATTGTGAGTTTGCCTGTTTTTTGATGTCCTGTATGCTTGATTGTCTAACCTGCACCTGCCTGACTCTGATATTGAACTGTGATTTGGATACCTCTGCTTGGTTTATTAAGAAACGTACTAATATTTTCTTTGCATCTGTTCTCATCTATATAACAAAGTGCTGTCACATAAGAAAAGCAAATAATACAAATTAATAATAATTCAGCATCAAAATAAGGATTGAAACTAACTTTTTTACTATTAGTATACTAATAAAACAAAGAGCAAAAAAAAAGATTATATATCACATTATAAGTAATATAAGATTATATATCACATTATAAGTATTACAAAATAAACAAGCCTTAAGACATGAAGAAAAGAAAATTATATCTAATTTAATTAATTCCTTAGTTATGCTTTGGTTGCATCAATAAGTTTGGGTAATGCTGATAAGACTTACAAAGCCTATCAAACACAAATACATATACACAGCTTGATTACTAAGGTAAACTAAGAACAGAAGAACAAAACAGGAGAGGAAAAAAATACTAATAAATGACAGAAATAAAACAGAAAACAAAGTGGATAAAACAAGCAATAACTCAATGTTTTGTGTTATGTTTTGTGAGTAAGAGATTAGAGAACAGAATTACTTTTTTTTTATGACAACTGATGGGTAATTAATATTGTATTATACACCTTACACAAAAACAAAAGCCCATTAAACAATTTATTTTAGCATCATTAGACATACTACTGCCAAACCAAGTGTCATATACATTAATATCAAATAATGTCCCACTATCTATATTGGAAATAAGCCTTGAATTTCCCACAAATGTTAACGGAATTGTGTTCTCCTTGAAGAACAGCATATGTCTTCCTTTATGAACATTTATTGTTCTTCATCTGTTAATTTGCTTGTAAATCTTAAGCACTTGAAGTAAAATTAACTGCATTAGCAGTAATTAGTCTCTACATAGCTAATGGAAGTCTGATTTGATGGCAAGTCCTCAAAAGCTCCCATCTTAATTTTAAAGTTTTACAATGACCTAGTCAAGCTGTTGTGTTCCATACATTATATATTACTATCATTGAAGTATATGGTTTGGACCTAAAAGAGGAAAAAAAGAATGACAATTATATGAAATGATGATTGATAAAAGACACTTGGAAGGAGACCGTGAAAAGTGAAAAAAGATAAACTTTGGAAAAACTGGAATGTAGGGATAAGATAACTACATTTAATTGGACTTATGTTTCTTATTTAGACCACTTATAACTTGTGAAACAATACACTTTTACACAAAGACACGGTGATATGATTCAGTGACTGCTGGGATTTTGATATCGATCAGAATTTCCTCTCTTGGTTCGTCAATGCAGTATGTAATCAAAATCCAGAAATTAGAAGACCTTGCTGAATTATTATTTACTATGCATATATACCCAGTTAGAGATTTTAAGCACTGATTAAAGCTGCAATGGATGAATGGTTTTGTGAGATGGACAGATGGATGGGTGGACGCTGTAGTGCACTGTCGCAGGAGTTGAGAGCAGCCCTATGCCAGGACTGCTCTCCTAAGCAGAGGACGAAATATGGGCTGTTTTATCGCTTCCCTATTGCACAGATGGGATCTTTTAATTTTCGCTGTATGAAGTAACAGTGGTGATTCTCCGTATGTCAGACTCTGTTGTTTCCCACTGCATCCATTCTTTGTCTCATTCTTTGTCTCGATATACAGTTAGCAGTGCTGGACCAAAGCCAGGAAGATAGTGAAGGACCTCAGCCATCCCAACAATGAACTGTTCTCTCTGTTGCGGTCAGGGAAACGTTTTTGTTCCTTGAAACACGAAGTGAATGAGGAGGAGCTTCTTCCCACAGGCCGTTCGGGCCCTCAAACAGAACACTGGTACCTGGACACTGTAGACTCTACCCCCACACATAAACATCCAACTCAGCTGACAGCTGCACACAGCCACTTGTCACTTTACAGACACTTGTCACTTTGCACATAGACACTTTACAGACAGACAATTACTTGAAGGATCGCCACTGCATACATTGTATTTCATTATATTATCTTTATATTTGCATATGTATTTCAGTTGTATTTCATTTTTTTTTTTGTATACTATATTTTATATTTAGATTTTGTTTTTTTATTCCATATATTTTTTTTATTTTCTATTTTTGCATTTTTATATTTGTACCGACCTTTAACTGAAAAAAAAAAAAACTGTAGAATCCTTTAAATATTTTTAGGTATTGTTGTTGTTCTTTTCTCTTCTTGCTTTGATACCTATTCTTTACATTTTTGGACAGTCGTACTAAGCATTTTACTACATATTATACTGTGTATAATCTGTATGTGACAAATAAAATTTTTGGTAAACAAGTATTGAACAATGCTACTGTAAACAATGAGATCCAAAAAAATAATAATTACATCAAGTATATTGAGGTAAAATTATGGCAAATAAACAAAAACACTGAAAATACCAATTTTTCTGAAAAATTTAAAAAATGTATATATATTTTTTACTTTTGGATAGCATGCTTTAAAACATATGGAATGGTTTAGCCAAATGCCAGTCAGCCTACTCTGCATGTTCTTGGCCTGTGGGAGGAAACCGGAGTACCTGGAGGAAACCCACATAAGCATGGGAGATGCAAACTCCACACAGAAACACCCCGAGCCTGGAAATCGAGCCCAGGACCTTTTTGCTGTGAGGCAAACATTTTAACCATGGCTCCACGGTGCTGCCTATTTACTAAACATTATATTCTATTTTACGAAAAATGTTTTAATGTAGTGCTAATCATAACACTTAAAATAATGTAGTGCTAATTATAACACTTAAAATAAATATTTTAAATATCTATCTATCTATCTATCTATCTATCTATCTATCTATTTATCTATCTATCTATCTATCTATCTATCTTTCTATCTATCTATCTATCTATCTATCTATCTATCTATCTATCTATCTATCTATCTATCTATCTATTTATCTATCTATCTATCTAAAACACACACTCAATTTTTTCCCCATTTCTAGGATTTCAGAAACAGACACTGTAGCAATCCATGGATCTTTGTTAGCTGTTTTCATTCACCATTCCAAATTTGTTAGGTGGACAATGTCCATTATCTTCAAATAACGGACCAAACCTTGCCCGTGTTGTTTAGTATACACTAAATTCATTTATTCAGACAGCAGTACAGTGCATATATTCACAGGCCAAGACCTTCAGTCAGTGTGATCTCAGTGACCTGTTGACCGGTGAAATAGATGGTTTAAATATTGAAGAAAGTATTAATCATCTGGGATTTTCACACACAACAGCTTTTAAAGGTAGCATAGAATGGAAAAAATAGAAGAATAGAAGAAAGAGGCATTTCTGCCAGCTCAAATGTTACAAAATAAGGTAAGACCAGAATGACTACACTTGTTTTAGCCAACAGGAAGGCTATAATAACTCAAATGTCCACGTTTTACCTCCACAGGGAGCAGGACTACAGGGCGCCAAAGGGTTTAGCTGACACATTTTTAATATTTAGCTAATTTTCCTCATATTTAGCAAATTTTGTCACATTTAAGATGGAATTAATTCTAAAACATCATCATACATGCAACTGTTAGAAAAATGTTTGCATGTCCAACATAAAAGTTAAATATTACATGCAAATGTTAGATCTAAATTTAAATGTTATATGTAAATCTAAATCTAAATGTAAGATCTAATTGTTAAATCTAAATCTAAATTTAAAAGTTAAATCTAAATCTAAATTTAAAAGTTAAATCTAAATGGTAAATATAAATCTAAATGTTATATCTAAATCTAAATGTAAAATCTAAATGTAAAATCTAATTGTTAAATCTAAATCTAAATTTAAATGTTAAATCTAAATGTTATATCTAAATCTAAATGTTATATCTAAATCTAAATGTAAAATCCAATTGTTAAATCTAAATATAAAATCTAAATATAAAATCTAAATGTTATATCTAAATCTAAAACTAAAATCCAAATGTTATCTCTGATTCTAAATCTATATGTAAAATCTATATCTAAATCTAAATAGTAAATATAAATCTAAATGTTAAATGTAAATCTAAATGTTAAATCTTAAATACAAATGTTAAATGTAAATCAAAAAGTTAAATATACATCTAAATGTTAAATGTTGCACCTAAATATAAAGAAAATATGCTTATTGACCACGCCCCAGGGCGGTACCTCAAGCATGACCACACCCACAACTCAGGACCATGCAGAATAGATGAGCATGGCCATGAGATCTCTCCAAGCTGAGTTGTGATGTGATGGATAAGCACTGGGCTGACACAAGAGAGGTTTTTTAACACACAGATCCAAGTTTGAATCCCGCTTGCGCTCATTTGAATTACTGAGAACTTTATTTATTTTATTAATTTATTTTTTGCTTTTCTATTTATTTTATTCTTATGTTTTGAGGCATGACTCATTTCATTTTATTGAACAGCAAACTGTAGCACCAGATTTCACTTTGAACAAGAGTTATTGTCTTGATGAATCTGCAGAAGTCAAACAGTAGTACAGCAATTGTCGGTTAGCTTAAAAATACTCTCTCGAATTAATTAAAAAGGTCAAATTCAACCTTCATTACTTACGGTAGATGGCTTGAATGGTACCAGTTCTATCGCTCCTGCTTGAAGAAAGATGGTGGCCATGTTCATCTATCCTGCAGGGTCCTGAGTTGTGGGCGCCGTTATGCTTGAGGTACAACCTAGGGTGTGGTCAATTAGCATATTTTCTAAATATTTAGAGTTCAACATTTAACATTTAGATACAGATGTAGCATTTAGAGTTCAACATTTAGATACAGATGTAGCATTTAGATTTAACATTTAGATATAGATTTAGCATTTAGATTTATATTTAATATTTAGATATAACATTTATATTTAACATTTAGATTTAGAAATAACATTTAGTCTTACTATTTAGATTTACATATAACATTTAGATTTATATTTAACATTTAACATTTAGATTTAGATATAACATTTAGACTTAACATTTAGATTTAAATTTAGACATACAATTTAGATTACAATTAGCAATTTACATTCATATTAAACATTTAGAATTAGATATAACATTTAGATTTAACATTTAACATTTAAACTTAAAATTTAGATTTAGATATAACATTTAGATTTATAATATAGATTTGGGTATAACATTTAGATTTAACATTTAGATTTAGATACACCATTTAGATTTAACATTTAACATTCAGATTTAGATATAACATTAATATTTAATATTTGACATTAGGTGGACATGCAAGACATTTTTCTAACAGTTGCTTTTAAGATATTTTTTTAGATTTAATTCCATCCAAAATATAAGAAAAAATAGCTAAATATTGAAAATGTGTCAGCTAAACCTTTTCAGTCAGATTTTTACATTTTGCACCCCAAAAAGGACAACATTTTAGAAATGTCAAAACTTTAGACAGACCTGCTACAGCAGCAGATGACCACATTAGGTTTTCACCTCTAAAAGCCAAAAACAGGAATCTGAGTGTAACTGGTGTCTTCTGCGTTGTGTAATGATGCTATTAAGGAGACCACACCGTTGTCATCCCTGTAAGCAATTTAACTGTAGCTGACACTGACAATGACAAAAATAAAAGTGTGTCCTTCACGACCACTTCCTCCAAAGTGACATGTGGCAAAGAGGAAGTGATTAGGTTGGACTGGTCAGTTTTATAGTGGGTAAACAGGAATCCCCATTTGAGGATGCCAGGGCATAAGGTCTACCCAAGCTCCACCCAAATAACATTTCTCTGTCAGGTTAAGCAATAAAAAAATAAAAAGAACATTTTGTGTAATTATACACAACATAACCCATGTTACATACTATTTGACCTTTGTTACACTAGTTTATAGTGAATGCAGACTCACCAAAAATGGACATCTGAAGAACAGATGTTCCCACTATGCCGCTGTCTAGTGTCATCCATAAGAAGACGGTTCCCTTTTCAGTGTGATTCCTCTTAAGCTTTTTCATATTACTGTAAAGAGATTTTGCTGTCCAAATAAAACAGCATTGAACTGTTTTGCTATTAAAATGTATTTAATTGATGTGAATGTGGGTAAATGTAATGGCATCACAAGTATTTCCACCTCATACACAGTAATCACAGGGGTTTCGGATCCACTGTGAACTTGATGTGACTACAGTGCTTACTGAAAATGGTGGTGATGACAATGATGATGATGATATATATATATATAGAAATTAACTGTGACAGGGTGGCATCGTTTTTAGCACTTCTGCCATGGAGCAAAAAGGTCCATGTTTTGTGCCCTTTCTTTTCTCCCACAATCCAAAGCCTTGCATTTTAGACTTATTTGGTTGTTCTAAATTTTCCCTGGGTATGAGTGTGACTGCGAATTGTTAAATGTGGTCCTGGATTGACTGGCAAGCTGTTCAGGGTGTACCCTGCCTTTGCATAGAGTCAGCTGAGATAGGCTCCAGCCTTCCCATGACCATATTAGGAATAAGTAGTTTGGCAACTGAATGAATAAATTACCTATATGATTGATGCTATGAGTCATCATTCTGTTTGAATACTCTAAAAATGTTGCATTGTTGTTTTTTTTTTCCTACATGTAACTTGCTGAAATCAGTTAGTATTTGGAATATAGAGTTTTTGACTAAGGGTGTGCCTGAATAATCTTCCCTGTTTTAATAGGATCTTCAATTACAGATCCCAAGGGGAGTGAGAGTTGATGTGGTTGGGGGGTGGGGTTGGGTCTTTTTTGAAATTAAATGGCAGAGATTATGTTGATGATGATGATAACGATGATGATAATAATGATAATGATGATGCAGTTGACAATGTTAATGATTATGATGATAAGTTATCGGATTGACATATAGAGGGACTGAAAATACTGATAAAGTGCACATAGGTGCATGTCCCAAAACAGTATGCCTTCCTTATGGAGTGCGATCAATCATGAAATATGTACTTTATTTTAGCAACGTAATCTTGACAAGCAGTGAAATAGGTTTTTTAACATTAGTGCCAAAACTAAAAGTCACTGAAGCCTGTGATCATTGAAGCAATAACATTTTATACTATAATTATCTTTTGACTGGTGTTTGACGTTTAGCTTTTTAAGCTGGAAACATTTCATGGTGGATAGAAGTTTTCAGCATTTTACACTACTGATTTTACTATTATGATATTAAATCCCAGCACTACCAAATTTGTAATGTTTTGTCTTCGACCCTTGACACGCAACTGCTTAGTAGTATTCTGTCTTAATTATAAGTGGCTTTAGTTAAAATAGGTCATGTTTATGAGCAAGATCATATAAGCTACATAATAAAAGTACAGTTTGTTATGTTTACACATGCTACATGACATATTTTGTCACTTAACTGTCTTTTGGTGGTTTTACCAAAGCTTTGCATGAACCAAGTTTAGCACAATGAACATGCGAATGTGTGGGCATGGGGAAATACAGACAGCCACAATTAACTGCCATTTTTCCTTTAACTAGATCTGTCTGTAATGTGATCTAGTCTCTGCTGCAGGAAACAGGCTTAATTAAGTGCAATCCCTTTTTCATGACATTGTCCATAAGTGAATTAGCCACGAAGGCCTCCGCCAGGCAGCATTTGTTTTGCTTATCTTATTTGTGTCTCTTCTGCACAACTACAGTGATTCAGCATGTGTGTTTAAGCAAGTTAGTTTAAACAAAAGCACACAATGAGATTTTAATAAAGTCTCATTTCTCGGTCCCTTGTTTTTGTGGGTGGAACTGGGTTGTCTGTATGTGCTGAATGTGCTTCTATCACTTTTCTGAAAGGTTATCTTTACATATGTCTACATAAAGTGTGTATGATTTGATGTCGAGGGCAGAGGGGTTTTTTGTTTGTTTTGTTTTTTGTTTGTATGTTTATGTAGTTTATGGTGACTTTATATGAGTGCATGTGCATGTAAATCTGAGTTGTAGAAGCCTGCAGTTTTTATAGCTCCGTTAAAGCTAAGTGAGATTTACTTCCTCCATAATGAGGAGCTGGAAGCTGGAGGCAGTGAGAAGGCAGTAAGGCTGACACTGCCCCAGCCTCCTACTCTCATTACAGCCATATGCTATAAATATCGCCCCTTGGCCAGTAAGTCCATTTTAACACACTGCACAGTCCATGACTATTGGAGATATGCTTGACGGGCAGTATTTCATTTGCATTTCTTAATATATTTCCCCCCCTTAATTGTCATGCTTATTATGGGTTAATTTGTTTCCAGAAATATGCTCATAATAGGAAAAAAATAAACACCACCCCAGAGTTTGATCCATATTTCACAGCATTAGAAAAACAAATAGTATTTCAGTTTTTGGATAATAGAATCATGATGTCATATAAGAGACTCTGTGTGTATGTGTGTGTGTGGGTGTTTGTGTGTGTGTGTGTGTGTGTGTGTGTGTGTGTGTGTGTGTGTGTGTGTGTGTGTGTGTGTGTGTGTGT
>JAOUQZ010000041.1:9549868-9560680 GCA_028564935.1 Neosilurus hyrtlii
TTTATTCCATAATTGTGGGGCTTTGTAAGAGAAAGCTCTGCCTCCTGCAGTAGTCCTCAGTATTCGAGGAATCACTAGGCAGCCTGCACCTTTTGATCTAAGTGGGCGAGCTGGATCATAAACAACAAGAAGTTCGCTAAGATAATGTTGTGCAAGACCATTAAGTGCTTTAAAGGTTAAAAGTAGCAATTTATATTAAATTCGTAACTTAATTGGGAGCCAATGCAGTGTAGATAGGATGGGGGTCTTCTGGTTCTAGTAAGAACTCTTGCTGCTGCATTCTGGACTAACTGGAGTTGCTTATGCACCTATTAGAACATCCGGAGAGTAACGCATTACAATAATCTAATCTCAAGGTTATAAAAGCATGAACAAGTTTTTCCACATCATGCATTGAGATCATAATTTTTATTTTAGCGATATTACTGAGATGAAAGAAGGCTATCCGAGTAATATTATCTACATGAGCTTCAAATGAAAGACCAGGGTGAATAATCACTCTAATGTTCTTGACTGCTAGGCACGACGAAATTGAAACACCATTCAAGCTTACTGCATAATCAGAAACTTTATTTCTAGCTGCCTTCAAACCGAGTACTAGTACTTCTGTCTTATCAGAGTTTAGTAAGAGGAAGTTAGCGTTTAGTAAGCATTCAGTAAGCATTCAGTGTCTGATGTCCTTTACACAATTCTCAATTTTATTAAGCTGGTGTCTCTGATCTGGCTTTGCTGAAATATACAACTGGGTGTCATCAGCATAACAATGAAAGCTAATACCATGTTCTCTAATAATATTACCCAAAGGGAGCATGTATAGGGAAAAAAGCAGCAGGCCTAAGACAGAACCTTGAGGAACTCCAAACTTAACATTAAAATGTATAGAGGAATCACCATTTACATCTACAAACTGATAACGGTCAGTTTTAACGGTCAGATTTAAACCAGGAGAAGACCGTTCCCTTAATTCCAACATTCTGGTACATTTCATGAATGTTATTCCTACAAAGATATGAACATAACTGCTGTGCTACAGCTCTTTCTAAGATTTTGGAAATAAAAGGGAGGGTTGATATTGGCCAAAAGTTATTAGATCTAGAGTGTGTCCAGCATTATGCGTGGGTCCTATTAAATTCTGATTTACCCCTACTGAATCTAGAATAGATACGAACACTTTTCTAAAAGGATCCTCTGGTTTATCAAAATGAATATTAAAGTCACCAACAATTAAAGCTTTATCTAAAGAAATAACCAGATTTGAAATGAAGTCTGCAAATTCGTATGGACCTGGGGGTCTGTAAATAATAATTAAGGGAATCACCTAGGTGAGCATATTTTTTCTGGAAGCATATGTTATGTTAGTATATAAAATTTCAAATGCATTAAGTCTATGCGTAGATTTTTGTATAACGCCTAGATTATAGGTATACATTACGGCGATGACTCCTCCTGAATTTATTTTCATGATGTTTCGTAACATTATAAAATACCACTGTCAAGCCTGTATAGAGCAACATAACAGTTGCGTAAGCTACAAAATATTGTCTGTGCTATGAGTAAATTAATTTGCATTATTTATTTTAAAAGAATATATTTTTAAATTATGTATTCTAAAAGCTCGGTTTTGTTTTCAGCATTGTTCTTAGATTGCTGAATGCCATTGACTTCAAAAATTGAAGGCATATGTCGGTTGCTCTAATTAGGATAGGTGAACGGCTTCTAAATTCCCAATAAAAAGACAGGGGCAGGTGCACACAAATATTTATGAAGACAGAAACGAGACATCAAGGTCATGTCCTGACAGAAATTCAGAAGGTATTACTTTGTTTCATTTAGGTTTGACAGATTTTCACTCCTTTAAGTAAAAGCTTAAGCTGTAAAACAGTGGCTGTTTAAAACACTGCTCTAATGATCTGCTATATTTCATCTGCTAATTTTATAAAACCTAATGCTTAGGTTTTACTCTACCTTTAGACATTTTTTCCTGCTGCAATAAGCAAATATTGTAGGACTAAATAAGTAAAACAGAGACAAAGACCTGTGATTTTATCTTGAATACACTCATGCCCTCAAGTCTCGTTCCCCTCATCTAATCTCAGATAGTCTTGATCAACCAAGAACAAATTGGCTAGACACTAACAGAAATAGCAGATACCCTGGGCACAATTTCCAATACACACAAAGAAATAAAACATTTGAGATAAAACATGCACTGAAATTGGTGTTGTTTTTAATTGACACTAAATGTAATTTGTACAGTTCTAATGCCATAAATGCACACAAGTGCAATCTATTGCAGCTATAATATTGTGTAGAACAGCAACATTTTACATACACTCTTATCCAAAGTGAGAACATTTTAATACAACTGAGCAATTGAGGGTTAAGAGCCTTGCACAAGGGCCCAACAGTGGTGATAGTAACTCATCACCTTAACCATAAAGCCACCCCTGGCCTGGAAAAAAATCCTTTCTTTACTGGAAGCTGCTTATGTTCAGGATAGTCACACATGCCATCTTTGAGCTATAAGAAAGAAAATGGCTGGAGCTGAAAAAAGAAAAGAAACAATTGTCAGATATAAGCCTGCAAAGACAACAAAGAATTAGACTCCAATAACTTGCAAGAAGTTAAAATTTTGCCTTATTGTGGGCATTGCCATCTTTATAAATCCTGACCACAACCATATTTACAGTTATATAGTTATTACAGTTATCGTATATATAGTATGCAGTTAGAAAACAATACTAATGTAATTATTACACCCATTCATGAGCCATTCGAACTTGTTTTGTCAGTTTAAGATGAATTCCATGTGTTTTGAAAATGTGTAGATTTCTGCATCTGAAAAAAGTGAATATTTTTTTTTTTTTTTTTTCAGAACGGTAGAGTGGTTTTTAAATTCATTGGGTCTTACCTTACTTACCTGTACTTCTCAAAATTATCCATCTCCTGAATTTCCAGCCAACACACATGCTACATGAATGATTTTGGTACCAAAATGAAGCTTATTGAGTCGGAATTCTGGAAATATGCATGTCTCTTCAGTAGATTTATACCCTCCAGGACATGCAGGGTGACAAGCTAATACATATAATTGTGATATTATAATCTCAGAGAGATTGAAATGTCCCTGAACAAAAAGTCCAAGGAAGTCTGTACACAAACGTTCTGGTACCAGGTTGGACTGCAGGTTTGGACCTGGAGTATCCATCAGGTGAGCTTGAAAATTTTTATTTAAAGTATTATCTTCAAACTTTGTTAAATAAAGCTTAACTTTTTTTTACCTCAAAAACATTGTACCTTACTCGGCCCTCGCCCAGAGTCAGCTGAGATGGGCGCCAGCCTTCCTACGACCGTAATTAGAACTAAGCAGTTCAGAAAATGAATGAATGAACATTGTACCTTTCCATTACTACAGACTACACTGGAAATCAACACTCCCGTCCCATTTAAGTCTCGCATATTTTAGCATCGTAAACAGAAATAAAAGGATGAGATCTCAGAGCTGACTCTCTCAATGTCTATGCTTAAAATTTTTACAATTTTTTTGAGGATTAATTTTTAAATACGTTCTCACAACAACAGACACAACAACGCACTTGAAAGTTATGTGTAGCAGACATTTTACTGAAGCATTCCATTCATAAAATCTTAAAATACCAAGAAAAAAGATTTATTGTTACCCTACAGGTAACTGCTTATGAGTCAAAGTGGTGAAAAACTTTTTATCTGAGTCAAAAATAAATCCCAAACTATTGGGATATAAATTCCAAACAAAAAAACATACAGTCATACCTTTTGGTGTATGCAAAATAAATACATGCATTAACCCTTGCACACTTGAAGCATCAGTAGTTTGGCTCACCTGCTGAAGCACACAGTTGTATAAAGGGCTCAATTGTCTGAACCTAAAACATGGTTAATGTGGGGATTTTCCAAAAGTATCTTATGGTTTTTAGCATAATACAATCATGTCTGTTTTACAGCATGAGTCGACCAACTTTTTATGGCATTTGGTTGTGATTATTGGCAAGAGCTCTGTATGTTGTAGGACTTCTTGGTTGACACATCTCTGCAACATCGTGTGGTCATCGTGAGCCGAGGTGTTGAGGGGTTCTGGTTTAGTGGCCAATGGATCTAGTCTGTGTTTTTTGCAGATGATGTTGTCCTTTTGGCTCCATCGAGCCGGGACCTTCAGCTCTCATTGGAGAGATTCGCAGCGGAGTGCGAAGCGGCCAGGATGAGAATCATCACCTCCAAGTCCGAGGCCTTGGTTCTCAGCCGGAAAAGGGTGGAATGCACCCTCCAGGTCTGGAATGAGGTGGAGTGGAGGAGTTCAAGTATATCGGGGTCTTGTTCACGAGTGAGGGAAGGATGGAAAGGGAGATCGACAGACGGATTGGTGCAGCCTCTGCTGTAAAGCGGGGCTTTTACCAGTCCGTCGTGGTGAAGAGCGAGCTGAGCCAAAAAGCAAAGCTTTCAGTTTACCAGTCGATCTACATTCCAACCCTCACAAATGGTCACGAGCTTTGGGTAGTGACTAAAAGAACAAGATCGCGGATACAGGCAGCTGAAATGAGCTTCCTTCGCAGGGTGGTGGGGCTTTCCCATAGAGAGTTTCCCACAGAGTGGTGTGGTGTTTCAAGCATGTCCAACCAGGAAGAGACCCCGGGGTCGACCCAGAACACACTGGAGGGACTATGTCTCTCGGCTGTCCTGGGAACACCTCGGTGTCCCCTGGAAGAGCTGGAGGAAGTGGCTGGGGAAAGGAACGTCTGGACCTCACTGCTTAGGCTGCTGCCCCCGCGACTCGACCCTGGATCAAGTGGAAGAAGAAGATGATGATGACGATGATATTGGCAAGGGAAAATATAATTTCATGATGGAACAATGCAGCTTCTAGTCCATCTCTACTGGTTTCAGGTAAGGAACAATGTCATTATCACCAATGTGCAGTGGAGGTATATTCTTTCTTTGATTGTGCCTGTCTGCTAAGGTTTTTTTTTTTCTTTTTCTTTTTTGACTCCAAAAATAAAAACTATAACTGATGTAACTGATGAAAAAATAATAACTGATGTGATAGCTGTCATTTGATATGAGTTCTGGCCCCAAAGGTCTATGATCCCTATTGAGATAAGTGCTAGTGTACACTCACACAATAGTGTCATCAGTACTCAGTACACAGTAGCAACACTGTGAGTGATTTAAAGTCCCTATTCACTGTTACTTCTTTAGAACACTGCCTATTGTTCATTCACTTTCTCTTTGGAATCTGCCTTTTAATCCAATGCAACTAGAATGCTTCCTTTATGCCCTGCCAATATTCCTGGGGTCTCATTTATGAAACTGTTCCTAGGATCTTTACCAAAAGTGTACTTGCACAAAAAAACAAAAATGTGTGCACCAAAGATTATTCAGATTTATAAAACCCTGTGTACGCACACCTGTAAGTAGTCTTTACTGTAGGAGCACTGTATAGAGTGTGCTTTTTTTTTTTTTTTTTTTGCATATATGTATACATATGTATCTGGCATGCTATTTTTCTGTCTTCTTTGGGAAAAATGACTGAAGGCAATAAAAGAATGGGGGAAAAAGGAATTTCATGAAGTTGGAGAAAGCCTTATAAAAAATGCTAAAAAAAGCATAGTATTTGGAGGCCACAGCATCAAGATTCCTAAAAGGAAGCAGAGCAAGTGGAAACATTTGTTAAGAATCAACGGGATCAGTGGTCCAGAGCTCACAATGGCAGAACTTAAAAAAAGTGTTCCACTCTAAAGCTACACTACATCTTTCTACTCCTTTACCAACAAATTTGCTGCTTGAGTGTTAAAGGGTGATTTTCTTGGATGTCAAGTGTGCCAAGCTTATGTCAACTGGGGGCGGGTTGGGTCAAGTGTGCCATAGTGCAGCATTACACACAGGACATACTGCAGTGTTTATATTTTTACAGCAGTTAGATGGTTCAATAATACCTTGAATAATTTGCGGAATTGGTTAGCAGTATCCTTCACCCCAAGGTGCACTCTGATTTAGAAGAAGGTAGTCATGAAACAATTACTCACTCCTAGTGCCAAGCAACACTGTTTAATATATTTCATCGTTATAGCGAGGATCTAATGTATGATATGGCATAAAATTAAATGTGTGAGGGACATCAGTAATTATTGTTCTCACAATACATTTTTACAATCAGATTTTTGTTTACTGTCACACCTGTCTGTGATGCCAATTCACCTTTTCTCCAGAATATGCATACGCATGGTTCAGAGTTTGCATGCAGGTGCGCACATTCTCCCGGCAATTTTGTTTTTGTATAGATCACAACCTTTGCATGGAAAGTAACATATGTACAACACTTTCAGGCACTTTTTTGTACACGCGCCACATTAGTAAATGAGGCCCCTGGTATCTAATGAAGAAATTCTTAAGGAGTTTGTAAAAATGCCTATTAGTTACGTTTATTTATTTATTTTTTCCTTTCTTAATAAAGTGTGTCCAGGATGTGAATTGAAAATATTAATGTAAGGTATTATATTGTCAATGTGTAATGAGATTTGTAGTCCTCTAGCTCTAGTGCATTAAACATCACCCATCTATTTTTTCTGAGCAAAGAAGGTGTGTGTGGTTGTCAAGTGTTTCTCTGCGAAATGACTTTGCTGGCAACATGAATGAGAGCTGGCGAGGTGAGATCACACTCTTCTCACAAGAGGAATGGTTCTGAAAGAGGACAAGAGAGGGCATGACCTTTCCTTTATCTCTTTATCTATGTGTAAAATTGTAAGTCTTCATCATGATCATGATCCTTTTTTGACACTGCTACATTCAGAGCAATGTAGAAGATGACCTATTTCATGCAACCAAATTTCTGCATATTTCTTGTTTCTGACTTTTCCCTTGGTGCTTGAACTCCAGCACTGTATGAATGCATACGGTTTTCAGCATGGGGAAAATCCCTCTTGTCACATTATTTTTCTTTCTTTCATTTTTTTTCATGTTTATGTTTCAAGTTTGAGACAGACACAGATTGACACTTATACTTTACACTTGAAGGTGGTCCATCCACCATTATTTCAAACCTCAAATATAACAATACCCCAAAAAAAAGTATGAGTGATAGCTCAGTCTTATGCTTAACTATGGATTGGTTTTAACATAAACCTGTAGTTGAAGATTGGTATTACATTCAATTTCATTCCATTTCATTTTATTCAAGGCTTACATAACCTGCTTATGTTTCTTTGATAAACACACAATTACAAAATGTATAATTTCTTTCAACATAGTTTTATTTAAATATATCCCTATTTTGACGTAAATTAGAATGCCAGATCCATTCAGCTAGCGAAATCACAGTGCATAGTACATAATATTTCATTTCTTTTTAATTTTATAATATGTCTTTTATTATCCAGCTAATAAAACAAAATGCATTGAGAACTATTAGAATATAGTTCAAATTCAGAAAGTGCAAACTACTGAAGACAACAGAATGAAGTATCTGCATTTGAGATTGAGACAGCAGCATTCTTGCTAATATTACAGATCACCTCTACTCAAGAATCTCCCTTGCACTTAACTGTAATTGGTATGTACAACAATATAGCATGCCATATAATACACCCACCAATAAAACTTATATACATTAAAACTCATACAATAACATAACTAACATTTAGCAAAAGATTATTGCTATGATAATTTGCACACTGGGAAGTATTATCATTGTGTCTCTCTGTCGATGGCATACTTTAGTTTTACCATTTACTTTGTGTATTGCTGTTCCTGTGTATGATCTCTGCCAGTATCCTGTTTATGATTATCTGCCCCGTCTGTCACTTTGACGGTGTATGAACCATGGCCATTTACTATTGCTTTTATCTCTGCTGCAAAGCAGCATGGAAGACAAAATTATATTTTAAAAAATGTATACCTCTGAATTCAACAATGATTCACAATCCTGTAATGAAATGAGAGAATTGCAAGAATTAAACTAGAGGCTTCTTGAAATTATTTTATGCAATAAATTATAATATTTAGCTGTATGCTAGCTAATGAGGACTGCTGCTTGGTCTAATAGCACATGTCTATAAATAAAATGAAAAATATTTTCTCACCGGAAAAGTCTGAAAAATCATTTGTTGACAGAACAGCAGCCAAAAAAATGTTAATTGCTGCTACTTACAATAACTTGTATGAAATGTATGATGGGATTCCACACAAATGAAAAGTCCACACAAGTCACCTCCTGATGCATTCAGAGGAAAACTGCAACGATTAAATATAAACAAAGACCTAAACAAGCCAGACCTATAGGTGTTAGTCACGGGGGGTTAACACTTCACATCAGAACAACAAATGTGGGCTGTTGAAGTACACTTAGTAATGAGTTAGACCAGGAAATGGGTGAAAATAATAAAGGAAATAAGAATGAAAAAAACATAGTAGAATAGTCTTAGCATTCAGTAGGGACTTCCCTCTAGTATTGTGGTGATGAATTTTCTGTGGTGGACATGACTCATACTAATCAAAACACACACACACACACACACACACACACACACACACACACACACACACACACACACACACACACACCAAAAGTAAAAAATAAGTAATATGCTAAACATTTAAGATGTTGTGAAAAGATGCAGCCAAACTTAGACATTGTTATAAAATTTGCTAGTGTGAGATCATGTTGGTACTATTTCATTCACTGAACTTTCAGGTTCCACTTTAAGAATGATCAGTAGTTCTTAGTTATACAGTGTAAAATGGACTGCTAGCACTTTAGCACTTTAGAGATTAGCTTTAAATGCTCTGAGTGGTTATTAGCTTGTGGAGACATTGTTCTGAATATATTTCTTGGCAATGGACTTTAAACACTGCTAACATGCTAAATAGTTGATTACAAATAAAAAAAACAGTATATGCAGCACGCACAAGAGTATAGCGTAGAGTTTAGTAATCTAGTGGAGTAGTGTAGCCACAGGCAAAGTGTGGGAATGAGGAAACACATGTGTTAAGGAGAGCAAAAGTAAATATATTTTCACATGAATTAATCAAGTTAGTCTTTTCCACTGCATTAGATAATCCAGTACATTTCACCAAACTCATCTCATAGGATAAATGTCCCTGTGGCAACAGTTTTACTGAAATGGAATTATGTGCTCTGGGGACATCCTTGCACCATTTGTTGAATCTCTCTCTCTCTCTCTCTCTTTCGTTAAAACAGTATCTTTTTTTAAGTCACCAACATGATTATGTTTAACAAGGTTTTTTTAGTGTTTTTTTTCTCTTAGAAACGTTTCACTGCATTTAAACAACAGTAGGCTCAGATGAAATTTGTGTTATGAGCTATTTGTTGATCTGACATACAAACAAACTGTGTAAAATTTAATTGTGTACTGACAAACTAATGTTTAAAACTCTAAAATGTTTTCTACTAACTTGTCAATGTCATGTCATGTAGAAGTCATTAAATAAACAGTGAGGTTTTAAGTATATTTAAGCAGGCTGCATTTACTACTTTGTTTGTACAAAATATAAGCTGAGTAAAAAGCGTAAAAAGTATACACTGCCCGGCCAAAGAAAAAGTCACATGCTCGAATATTTTCATGGAGTGCATTTAGCCTTGATCACAGCATGTAATCTTCATGGCATTGTTGCTCCAGTTGGTCAGGTTGAGGCTCAGCAGCATTAACATCAGCTGACTTTTTCTGAAAAGACTTTTTCTTCCCTGATGGCATGGATATAAAATGAGGTCTCAAATAATGAAAGAGTGGTTCAGGGAGCATGAGAAATAATTTTCACATTTGTAACCCATCACAGCAAAGTGGGTAAAAGCTAAACAAATGCTTTCCATACACACACCATAGTTTATCTTGTTATATTTAATTAATTGATTAATTAATTTTCTTTCCTTTTTTTGTTATTCAAAATAATTCCTGTATCAATAATGAAAAGCCTGTGGCATTTAGTGTGAGACAGTAACCAAACCAGTTCAGCCTTGTTTTTCCAAGGAAGTCAAATACCAAGAATCACCGTCAATTTGTGATGGCCCAGTAAAAGGCCTGGCCTCCATCTGCTCCCTTGTATCTCAATAACAAGGCCTTAGCCTGAACAAAAATTGCTTTGTCATTCAAGTAAATGAAACAATAAATTCAGTGTAGGTGAAGGCCTGGCCAGACTGAAGCAGACAGCAATTCTGAGCCAAAAAATCATTCTATTTTCACTATTTTATTGAAAGGGTTCTTTTATTTTCTTTTTGCTTTTTCTTCATTCATCAGTAATCGATTTTTCATAATCTTATTCCTGTGCTTTAGACGCTGCATTCAAAGTAAGTGGCAGGAAGTCAAATAAAACAGGACAGGGTTGTTAGAAAATAAAAAGAGCAAACCATCAGAATGTGTTCACAAAAAAAAAAAAATAAAACAATCTCTGTGCCACCTTCATAGTTCAAGACACAAAGTTTCATGCACAGTTATGAATTTGCATAAAATATTATCTTTCAGTATTTTCCTTCGGGGCGGCACTGTGGTATAGTGATTGGTATGTCTGTCTCACAGCAGGAAGGTCCTTGGTTTGAGCCCTGGACTTGGTGGCCAATTCTGTGTGGAGTTTGCTTGATGTTTCTTCTGGATCCTCTGGTTTCATCCCACAGTCCAAAGACATGCACATTAGGCTAACTGGTTTCATTTGTGAGAGCATAAAGAGAAAATGTTTAGGATGCTGTGGTGCAACTGCGATGGCCTGGCAAGCTGTCCAGGGTGTACTCTGCCCTCGCCCAGAGTCGGCTGAGATGGGCGCCAGCCTCCC
>JAOUQZ010000041.1:9595790-9620198 GCA_028564935.1 Neosilurus hyrtlii
GGGTTCCTGGTAGCTTCATGTTTGATTCTTCTCAAATCTTTGGTGGTTAATTTGCGTCTTTTCTTCTCGACACGTTTTTTGCGACCCTGTTGACTATTTGCAACAAAACGACTATTTGCAGAAAAAGATTCTGTGATCACGCCCCAATATCTTAGATATTTCAAGAGTGCTGCATCCCTCTGAAAGACCACACCCTCCCTCGTTACACAAAAACACATCACCTGATATGCATTAAATCCAATAAGCATTCAAGTTTATACAAGTTGGAAATTATGGATAAAATAATGATATGTTCAAAATAATCACTTACCTAATAATTGTGCACACAGTGTGTGTGTGTGTGTGTGTGTGTGTGTGTGTGTGTGTGTGTGTGTGTGTATGTGTGTGTGTGTGTGTGTGTGTGTATAGACACACACACATATATATGTAGTGTGTGTGTGTATATATGTATGTAGTGTTGCAGGACTACGAATCACATCATTCTGGAGGAAGTGTAGGTGAATTTAGCACTGATCTATTTTGGGTTGCAGCTCTCTGAGATGGTGGAACATAGTGTATTTGGACAGATTGGAGGGCTCAGTAGGAGGATGCTCATGTTGTGGTGCAGGATACACAGTTTCTAAAGGTCTGTTTGCTTTGGACTCTTTCCTATACTCAGTTTCTTGTCTGCATTTCATTGTGTGATGGAGGCTGTGCTACGAGAGTTATGAAATGCTGTGCAACCTTCATTTTTCAAGCTTGATTTAAAACCAGCCAAATGAATAAATGAATGAATGAATGAAATTGAGATTGTACAGGATTGTTTATCCTTTAGCCACCAGATGAAATAGTACATTTAGGGTCATATTGGAAAAATTGTGTTCTCTTATGCATAAGATTAATACTTTTTTAAATGTCCCAATGAAATCAGTACTATAGTTATTATTCATGCATTAAAAATATTCAGATCTATTTACTAATGCTGGAAAAAATATGTTCTAATATGGGGGGTGCTTTTACTCTAAAATAATCAACAAGGTGTTGTGATATGTTTTCACTCAAAGTTGATTATTTGTCTGTAACACCGAATTCCAATAAATAATAATAATAATAATAATAATAATAATAATAACAATAATAGTTTAAGTTCAAGAATTTTATTTGTCACATGCACAGTTATACACATACAACCTGCAGTGAAATGTTATCCTGAATAACTCCTCAGACTTTAACAAAAAAATTGTATTCTAATCTAATTGTAATAAAAAAAGTATTCTAAAAATTATATACTAAAAAATATACAAACAGTGTAATGTAACCAGTAAACAATAAATAAGTAACAAACAGCAGCAGTAGAAAGTGACAGTTGCAAGATATGAAAATTGACCATGTGTAATTATGATACTGAAAGTGACATTGCGCATTGCAAACAATAAGATGTGCACTATAGCGTGAGATATTGTATTGCAAGTTGTCCAGAGTTAGAATGGATGTTGAGACATGGCTTTTACTCTGCGGGTGAAAGCTCCTCCTGAGTCTCTCAGTCCTTGCTGTCAGACTGCGGAACCGTTTAGCAACCAAGTTCAGCAGTTGAAACAGACAGTTCTGGGGTGGGAAATGTCCCTGATGATTTTGATGGCTCTGCTCCAGCAGCACCTGGTGTAGAGGTCCTGCAGCAAGGGCAGATCAGATCCAAATCTATTATCCTAATATATTCTTTAACCATTTCTTGTCAGTCACAAGAGAATCATCTGTCCTGGTGATCTTCTGTAATAGAAAGTAATGGTTAAAAAAAGCACTCACAATGGAGACTCCTTCCATACATGGTAGGAAAGCATCACCTTACAGAAATGTAATGCTGGAGAAACCTTCACCCTAAAAAAGATTATGATTTATTTTGATAAATAAGTGCAGAAAACTTTTTCTATGTACACAAAAGCCCTATTTCTCCCAAATATTGTTCACAAATCTGTTTGGGGGGGTGTCAGATAACCAGTGTGACCACCATCTAGTTCAACACCTCTCCATCCATGAAGAGAACACCTTTCCAACATGCCATCTGCATCATTTGCCCACTCATTTGCCCACTCAAGTGAGTTACGACAACGAACCGCAGTCAGGTCGAGACCCCGATGACTATGACGAGCCTGTAGATGAGCTCCTCTGAGACGGTATCTGACTGTTTGTGCAGAAATTCTTTGGTTATCAAAGCGATTATTGCAGCAGCTGTCTGGGTGGTTGGTATCAGACAATCTTGGAGGTGAAGATGCTGAATGTGGAGGTCCTGGGCTGGTGTGGTTACACACGTGGTCTGTGGTTGTGAGGCCAGTTGGATGAACTGCCAAGTTCTCTGCAACGTCTTTGGAGACGGCTTATGGTAGAGGAATGAACATTCAATTCACCACAACAGCTCTGGTGGACATTCCTGCAGTCAGCATGCCGACTGCATGCACCCTCAAAACGTGTCACATCTGTGGAATTGTGCTGTGTGATAAAACAGCACATTTTTGAGTGGCCTTTTATTGTGGCCAGCCTAAGGCACACCTGTGCAATATTCATGCTGTCTAATCAGCATCTTGATATGCCACACCTGTGAGATGGATAGATTAGCTCAGCAAAGGAGAAGTGCTCACTAACACAGATTTAGACAGATTTGTGAACAATATTTCAGAGAAATAGACCTTTTGGGAACTTAGAAAAAGTTTTAGTGCCTTGTTAATTTAGGTAACTTTTTAACAAGCTCAAGTTCTGTCGAGCTTCTGACTGTGGTGTTTGCTCAACAAACATTTATTACCTGCAATTCTAACATGCCCATCAACATGCAAGTGAATGGTACCTAACAGCCAGTCAGTCTCATAAGGTTTCCTGTGGTGGGCACGCACAGACACCAGACAGGACATGGGACAAACATCCTTATTCTATGAATATGGTGCTCCACTTGGGAGCTCAGCTATAAACCTGTGATTTGAATTACAGCCAAAACTACTATCAGATCTGTGTTGTTATAGAAAACACCTTTCAGGTAGTCACGTTAGGAATTCGCCACTACATATTGTGAATAACGTGTTTAAATTAAATAAGAAATATGTAATCAATGATACACATTTTGTGTATTTGTTAGGTATCATTGGTGCATTTATAGCATTAACTGTTATTCCTGACAGCAAGAAAAAATGTCAAGATCAGATTTTGTACTGAGTGTTTTTTTGTTTTTTCCCGTTTTCTTTTTTAACTGAGACGAGTGTGTGATTCGGTCTCCCTTGGACTGTACTCCTTTATGAAATCTTGCTGCTGTTTTTCAGAATATTTAACAATTGCAGTGCATGAAATTCACGTAATCTAATGATGTCTCCTCTTAGGTATTTTTTTAATTACCTAATTGCCGTGTTTTACCTAATAACAGTGTGCAGCTACAAAACATATACCACCACATCTCATTGAAATGTTCTTTGGCACAGCTTTTGGTTTTATCCATAAACACCTTTTTATTCCTTGACTTCCTTTAACTTATCAGGGTACAATTACTTTGTGCACTAAAGTAAATTTTTTAAAGATGTTTGTCCAAGTCCAACAAAGCCCCCAAACAGCATAAATCTAACATCTAGAGGAAAAACAACTAGAAAATGTGGAAGATTTTTTTGACATATATTTTTATCAGCTTCTGCATTTATATTAGCTACACATGCCAGACAGGAAGGCTTAAATCTTTTTTCATTTTTAAGGTGTCCCTCATAATAAAACAAACAAACAACAAACAGAGATGGTTGATTGCATGGTATAAAAGTTCAGTGTCAGTGATAGCGTGGTGCATCTTATTTTTAATACAATATTAATTCTGTTTTCAGCAAATCTGTTTTTTTAATAACCTCTAACTTAGATACGTTAACAGATTCCTATTTCGTTATTTTTAGTCGCCCAGGTTTATTGGTTCCTTAGTGAAAGGTGACTGTTATAATAATTAATGCATTTTTGTGTTTGGTTTATAATGCTTTTATACTTTCATGCTTCAAGTAGATTTAGAAATTTGTACCTTTGGATGTTAATTTAAAGTGAAATTAAACCAAAAAACGATGGCTTTCACACTATAATGAATTGAACAAACGAACATGCACGGATTGCAGAAGTCTGAATACACACAAATACGTACAAAATTCCGTACGAATTGACGAAACGTATGAACCAAAATCAAAAAATTAAAACAGCCCCCAGAGCAGCTAAGTGGATTATCAAATGCTGGCAATGTCTCTCACTGTCTGTGGTGAGAGGCATGTAAAAGAACCTTTGCTGATTTTCGAAAAAAATTAATTCTGTGCCGAAGATGTTTAAAGTTTAGCAAAAGCAGACACCCTTAGAAGAAGCAGCCATTCACCAGGCAAACATGCAACGCTCCACCTTCACCAACCACAACTTCACCTGAAAAAGCAGCAGTATCCCTAAAAAGCCTCAAGATCCAGGTCTCCCAGTCCCAAAGGATTCAAGTTCAGGAGTGTGGATGATGACCAAGAAGTCACCTTGAGGTGAACGAATGTCGCCGTACCAGTAACTAGCCGTAATCTTATAAGAAGTTCCCAAAACATACAGTGCTAAAAATGTTCTTCATTCTTCACAGTACCTTCTGACTCCAGTTTGTAATATTAACATAGCTGAAGTTCTTTTCCTCATTGTGGATCAGAGGCTGATGAGGGACAGCTGCATACCAGAGATCACCAATGGTACTGAGAATACTATTAAACTTAGCTAATGTTTTTTTTTTTAATAAATTGCTGAATATCTGCATTTGTTCTACAAATCCTTCATGAATTCCCCTACTGAACTGCTCTTTTAGAGTGCATTGAAACTAATTTCATGACTTGAAAATAGTGATTCAAACACGAATGCTTTCACGGCAGCAATGAGGATATAGAAAAGGTGTCAATGTTCGATGATTCCTGTGAATTCTGAAATGTAATTTCTTTTTTTTATTTTTCATGATAAAATTGATGTAAAACACATTTTTCCTGTTAGAAAAAAATAACCTGGTTGATAAGTACAGATACAAATAAATATAGTCATTAGGTTAATGGCATTTTCACAGTCTCCTAGAGCAATGGGTAAGCATACAAATTATGGCTAAAGTGTAAAAAAATTAAAATAATTACCAAGAAAAATATTTGTTAGTCTTGAAAACATACAGGCTGACTGAGTTTTGGACAAAATGTACTTAAGTTTCCTAACCTAAGTAGTTTCCAAATAAGGATATTTTTCTCAAAAACTATATAGTAGATTAGATAGGAATATGTACATTAAAAGTAAATCATGCATTGGTGGCCATATCCATGTTCTGCTCCCTACAGGGCAGACTTGTATAAACGTGAACATGTGTCCGTCTAAAATGTCTACTCTGACCTTCCTGTCAAGAAATACATATCTGTGAATCAGATACACTTTTTAAAAGTACCTCGATGCTGGTGACTTAAGAGTAAAGCATATTTAAACCAACTTCTGAAACATGCCAACATCTGTCCATCCAGAAGTGTCCACTCCAAAATATTGGTTTATGTTTTATGTCTATTTTTACATAAAAAAGCTAAAAATGTGACCCACTCCATCATAATACGGATTAAGTAAGAAATTTGACATACTGAGATATTCATGTATTTGAAAAGATAACTTAATATACTCATGCTTGAGGTCTAATACATGATTACAGCTTGAAAATTGACTGAGTTACATCATTTTGTATGTCGCTAATCAGGAAATGCTATGTTTGAGAAAATAGCAATCACAGTTACAGAACCATCTGAATTCTGAATGTCCATTTCTGAAATGTGAAACTCCCTAACATCCATAAACTAAATGAATCCAGCTTTCGACCAATGAGTGCGATCTTCCTAGCAACAAATGAGTTTTATTTACACCGAGTCATCTCATGACGGCTTCTCATTGGTTTAGCGTTATATGATTCGGGGAATCCTTCTGGGATTCTGTAAGTAGGGAGAGTATTCTGGTAGTGAATAAGGATAATAAGGAAATACCCTGAGCAATCAAGACAGGGATTTGAAAATCGGCAAAATCATATTTTTTCGCATTATAAGCGATATCACATTTTTGTCCAGGTGAGCCATTTTCAACTTCCTTTGGCTCTTACTCAGAACACTACCTACCTTGTGACTTAATCTGTATTATGCTGGAGCCGGTGAACTCTTATGGGTTGCTAATTTCTATTACAGCACAGATGGAGTGTGTCAAAAATATTTTGCCCACTCCGAACCTATATGTTACATATTCTGAATGTCCAGTATCTTTTTCCTTTTCTGAATTTATTGATTTATTTCTACTATAATATTATATTATATCACTGATAATGTTAATTGTTCACCTTCAAACTATTTCTTACAGTCTTAATATTGTTTTTTTTGTTGACTTTTGCATGCAATTCACTTTGTGTAGGCCTAATTATAAATGCCCGAGCCCGGGAATTGAACCCAGGCCTTCTTGCTGTGAGGCAGACGTGCTAACAACTGCAACAACTGCACCACCTTGCCACCGTGTATGTGACAATAAATAAGAAAGTAATTTGCATATGAATGAATGGCAGGACATAGTTTTTGTTCCTGTAAATGAGCAGATGCTTCTCTGATGTATGCAAAGGAATATTTATTATGTTATTATGTAGATGTGCCTAATTTTATTTTATTCAGTACCAGCATTCAAGTCCACTAGTTTATATCTGACTTGCTAGTTTAATATTTGTATGCTGTTAATTTTGCCATTATTTTGCCTGATATGATCTGACATATCCACATTCTATTCTTGTGAATTCAAGGATTTCAAACAGATTTTAGCAGATTGCAACTTCGGAAATGTAAATAAAAACCACCTGATGAGGAAAGAATGCATATGTCCATGTGTAACAGAAGAGTTTGGAGGGCTTTTATTTCACTTTGAGTATTTTGCACTGCTACCTATTGCTTTATGCAGTTTTGAGGTTGGAAATCTTGTGGCTCTTTAGACCCACACATTCAGGGCTCCATTAAACACAGTGTCCCAGGCTTTATATTATTAAATCTTTTTCCTAATACATGTACATGTTACTCTGGATATGTCAGATCTTTTATTAATGAAAACAAGACAGTCTGTTTTAAGGCTCCAGATTTTCCCATATTGATTGAGCCTCTACTGGATACTGTTCATCTCAAGGATGCTTCATTCCTCGGCCAATTAGCTCACATGGACTCCCGGTCACGGATGGCTGTGGCATCAACCTGGATTCAAATTTGCGATCTCCAGGTTAAGAGTTTTATCACAAAAAACTTGTATTAGCAAACACATTGTGCCGTTGGGATGGAAGTATGATAGCTGCTGAAAATGGGCCTCTGTACACCTAGATCTTCATGTAGATGATGTGTAGATATTTCATTAAAATCTAGTCCCTTTCACTAATAATATTCATGTAAACATTACCAGTGTGTGGACTTTCTGATCAATGTAATCTTTTTTAATGAAAAAACGAATGGTAATTTTCCTTTGAAAACAAGTGCATTATTTAAGTGACCCCAAGCTTTGGAATGGTAGTGTGTTCACAGATTATACATTTACAATCCACTTTATCAGGAGCACCTACACATTCATGAAGTTATTATCAGACAATCATGTGTCAGAAGTGCCACATGAACAAAAAAAACATGCAGAGAGAGGTCAGAAACTTCGGTACATGTTCACGTTACAGCTCAGAATGATGAAAAGTGTGATTTCTGTGATTTTGATTATGACATTGATGTTAATACCAGAGGGGCTTGTTTCATAATCTGTTGATTTCCTGGGAATTTTATAGACAGTAATTTCTAGTGTTTACACAGAATGGTGTGAAAACCAAAAAAATAGTTAAATAACTGGGAGTTTTGCAGGTGGAAACACCTTGTTGTTTTGAGCGGTCGGAGGAAAATGGCATGAGATTGGGTTGATCTGCCAGGAAGGATACAGTAACTCAAATAATTGCTCTTTACATCTGTGTTGAGCGGAAAAGTAGCTCAGCACACAATAAATATTCACAAGTGAGGCAGATGGGCTACAACAGCACATTGGGTTCCATTCCAGTCAACCAAGAGCAAGAATTTGAGTCCATCAAGGGCAAAGGCTCATCGAAAATATACAAGTGAAGATTTAAGCAAACAAAAGCCGAAAACACCTGTTCTTCCAGTCTTCACTTGGCTGCTCTCTATGAGTCTGTGCACATGGCAGTCTCAGATCGCTGTTCTCGGCTGACAGTAGTGGAACATGATATATTCTTCTGCTGTTCTAACTCATGCACCTAAGCTTTGATGCATTATGTGTACAGGTATTCCTAATAAAGTGAGCATTGGGTGTGCATCGTAATTGTTTACTGCACACATTGTGGACAATGAACAAAGCAAAATGAAAAGGGAAAACAGATAAAATAGGAATGTGTTTCTAGATGTTTTCTGCGATTCTTGGATTTATTCTTCTTCGCTACTTCAGATATTTCATAAATAAAATAATGCTGCAACTGAATTTTAAAAGAAAATTAATATTTAATTACATTAGTGGATTGTTGTGTAGTAAAGAGAGCAATAGTGCTATAATAATGTAAGCTGGTTGCATCCTGCAAGTTCCAGTGTTTATATAAAGCATGCAACAAACAGTAACGGTAATCTGTCTTGTCTTGAAAATATTCAGTAAACTCTCTACAGCAAGAGGTTTAACACGTCTGAATATTTGTGCAGTGCAAAATGTTTATTTGCATTGCAGGACAGGAGAAATAAGCACACCCAGGTACCCAGGTTATCATTTTTTATAAAGTCCTAATTTTTCATCATCCACCGTGCATTGTACATTTTACACATTCCTAGTTACGCTTTGGGCCAGATTTACCAACAAGTTGTGCCAGCACAAAGCTGGCTTTGGTGTTAAAAATTACTGTCTGTGTTTACTAAGGAGGCGAAGTGACAAGATTGCACCTGAGAGGTAGGGACTCACACATTTTTGTGACTCACTTTGTTGCATATGCATTTCTTTGAGTTCCTTTCTTGAAGCACAAAATATGGGCAGATTTAGTAAGGTTTACGACATGTAATTTACTGCTGATTGCTAATTACCGCTAAAAAAAGTGTTAAAAGGCATGCCTTTTATTTTAATTTTTTTGGTTGACATGGCAGCAATTATTGCAGAGGAGGCATTGCAGACACTTTTGTGCAGAGACTTTGTCTTTCCGTTGCCTTTCCTTATTATAAATCACCCTCAGCTGAATGTCATCTGCTTGTTTGTGACCCTGTGCTAAATTGCCCAGCTCTTGGTTGATTGGAGTCATCACCATCATTGTCATCATTTTTCTGAACCGCTTAATCCTAATTAGGGTCACAGGCAGGCTGGGACAGCTCGCAAGGCCATCACAGGGCAGAAACACGCTGATGGCAACCCAGTGTTCTAATCTTTATGAAGGACAGTAATGGTTCCTTTACATGCCCTTTACTACAGACAGTGAGAGACATGGCTAGCCTTTGATAACCCAGTTAGCTGCAATAGGGGGACAGCAGTGACAACTTGATGATAGTGAGGCTTGAACCCATTGATTGTTGTGTCATTTTAAAATGAACTGAAAACAGAAAACAGCGCGTTGTTTGTAGCTCATCCTCAAACTGGCCACACCTGTTTTAGAACTGCATCCACTGCCCTCTGTTTTATCCGCTAAGTAAATTTGGCCCTATATTCTCTGATTATATAACTTAACACACAGAATAGTTCATGTAACTAATTCTGAATTCCACTGCCACCACTGTACACTGATCAAGGACAGACGATTTAGATTCAGGAACACGCAGGCATGTGGGAGCACAGACGAAGCTCAACAAAGTCCACCACAAGGTGAATAAAGTCAAAAAAGCCTTCTGCTCGCACACCCTGCAGTTTCTGCATGGAGAAGTAATAGAGAGAAATAAATGCCTTCTGGACTCAGATAACCAGGTTTTCAGAGGCTAAACCTGGTTAACAACTTTCTGGTTTTCGATTGATGGCTCACTGACACAATACAAAACTTGTCTTATGGGGAGGACTGTGTTGTTGGCTGAGATGGCATTATGCACATAAACCACCGAGCACAAGTACTATTTTTAATTATTTAATTCAGATTAGTGTACTGTTTATGACAATTGAGTGTGTTAGAATAATGTTTAGTTCAAGCATATGGTGAATAATAGTTTTGAAATGAGCACAGGGCAGTTTTTATAACTGCAATCGCAACTGTCGGATTAATGCTAGCAGCTAATTCTAATAAGTAACATGTCAATGGATAATGTTAACATGATAACAGCTACTGCAATCAGTAACATTAATATAAATGGTTAACATGTTAATGACTAATAATAATTAGTTGTTATTAAAAATGATCTGCAGTTTTTGGTAGGTGCAGTTTTAGGGGTATTTATGTGGGACCAGCCACCAGGTACCAGGAGGCAGGTCAGTGTCAGATGGGATGACAGCTACTCAGTGTAGTCTCATCTCTGCTATCAACACTGGACTGAAATGAGAGAAAGCATAGGCAGTACATCTCATATTTAATTCAACAGCAAGTCATATGCTTAGCCTTTAAAGTTTCTTCAGCCTGGTATTGTTAACAACTATGAGTTGAATGAGTCAATTAAAAATGAATCCACATCAACAAAGGATTTTCTTCTCCTTCATAGTTTCTTGTGTATATATTTATGTTTCATGTGAGGTTTTAGCTTCTGTATTTTTGGGTCATTTAAAAATGCTTCTTCTTCTTCTTCTTCTTTTTTTTATTTATTTATTTTTTTTACTTTTTTTTCAAAGTGGTGCATAATTGTAAACTGGAAGAAACATTATACCTCCTCCAAATAAAATATTGTTTTGTGCAGTATAAGCCCTTAGATCCCAAAAATTCATAAACTGTGTGTTTTAAGTGGTTTAAGTATCTATCACAGGGAAATATAAAGAAAACTAATGGCATGCCTTGGATCTTAACAATAATGTCATTGTGCTCAGTTACAGACCCCTTCTGTGTTTATAAATAGAAAAGGACATATGCATGCATACTGGACACAACTAGCAACTAGCACAACTAACCTAGCAACGTGAGTACTAGGTAATACTTTTAACCTAGTATAAATTTATGCATACATGTATTTTGCTCAATCCAGCTTTGACATGTTTAAAGACGTAAGGTTGAACAAGGCATCAAGGGTGTTGTAGTAGCTCATTTGTTATCAAAATAAAGATTTAACTAGCTAAACCATTTTAGGCTATTCCTTAACAAGAACATGCAGTAGATAACAGGCATTGTATAACTGGTTACAGAATGTAATTATTTAAATGGTTTCTTGATGAAACTTTCTTAAACATACATTAGGCATGCTGGGTAATTACCAATATAAGGAAATGGGTCAACTTAAGCTTGCCAGAGCTTGAACACATCGACCCACGCCCAAATCGACTGCAGCATACACTTATCAGAGCAAAGTACCCACACTAACTTCACTAGGTCCTGCAGAAATCATGCACTGCACATGCAGGCCTTATTTAACCTCACCCACCCACCTGAGGTCACTTCTTCTTCCATACATGGTAAAGAACTCTGGTGCGAATTTTTTAATTTAACTTTATAGGAAATCACTCAATTAGTTTATTAAAAATATTAATGATGTGGACATGGAACACCGGGCCTCCTTTTCATTCAATTTATCAAGTGAGGCAACATATAAATATATATATTATATACTGTGTGTATACATTTATATATTTATATATTTACATATTGTTTTAATTTTGCAACCAGTTTCCTTCAAGTTTGAATTTCAACTCTTTTCAAATTCTTAGATAGAAAGTCAACTTCACTGATATTGTACATATTGTGCTTCTAACCAGAGTTCCATCCAACCATTTGCTGAATCGCTTAATCCAACTAGGGTTGCGAGGAGGCTTGATCCTATCTCAGCCAACTCTGTTTGAAGGCAGGGTATACCGTGAACAGCTCACCAGTCCTTCGTAGGGCCAACACACACACACACACACACAAAAAACCCCCAAAACAATTTAAACTCACACCTAGGAACAATTTTGAACAGGCAATTAGCCTTATGTGCATATCTTTGTTCTGTCTGAAGAAACCAGAACACCCGGAGGAAACCCACACAGGTTTGAGAACATGCCAGATGTCCTGATATTTTCCTTTAGAATTCTCTGGTATAATTCAAAACTGATTTTTACATCAGTGATGGAATGGATTTAGCAAAACAGGCTCAACCATAATACTACGACCATCATGTTTCACAGATTACCGTTACTGTCTTTCACCAAACATACCGCCTCTCATTTAAGCCAAAAAGTTCTATTTTTGTTTTATCCATCCATAAAACAGTTTCCCAGTATCCTTCTGGCTGGTTGATTTGCTCTTTTGCAAATTTCAGATGGGCTGTAATGTTAATTTTTTTCTTTTTTTATTGTGAGCAGTGGGTTTTCATTGTTTCAGCTCCACTGTTGTTCAGTCTTTTATTGATGGTGGATTCAGTAACAATAGCCAATGTCAGAGATGCCTTTATTTGCTTATAAATCATAAAATTTATCTGATCTTTTCTGGTTGACCACTTCTGGGAAGGATGAGAATTTCTTCTGTTTTTAAACAATCTGTCTGATTGTGGATTGGTAGAATCCAAACTCTTTAGAGATGCTTTTGCCACCTTTTCCAATCTTGTGGGCCGTTACAACTCTTTGTCTGATGTCCTCAGAAATCTCCTTTTTTCTCATACCATCATACACCTCCATACACGTGTGTTGTAAAGAGCAGACTTTGATAGATCCCTATTCTTTAACTAAAACAGGGTGATCATTTACACCTGATGCAAACCTGACTGCTCATCCAGTTGACTGCCCTTTTTAAATTACTGCTAGTCCAATAGGTTTGGATCCTTTTACCACTCATATTAATGTAGTATTCGATCCCTTTTTTAAAATAAAGTATATATTTGTCTTATTTGTTTAGTTTTCTCTACTTCCATTACTCCTAAATGACTTAAGCCAAAAAGGATGCCAGTTAAACAAATGTAAATAGAATCAGCTTGTCAGCTTAATGTCAGAAAATCTTTAAGTTTTAAGTCTAGCTTAACAACCATTGCAGTGCTTTCCTGCACTGTCTGTCTTAACAAGCTATTTTCTAGTTAACCTAATGTGAATGTGTAATTGATTTTTTTCAATCTGTACATTTGCCCTCACTGAGCTTCTGTATATAACCACAGAAAGCTCCGTCTTCATGCTTGACCTTTTAAGCAGTGAGAAATTGAGGTCATTCACTGTAGCAGTCCAATTATAGCCTCTCCTTTGTTAGATTCGCTACAAAGGTCTCCCAAAGGATTCCAAGTAACAAGAGGCAATGACCAATAAATTGCTAGTAGTGGATTGTAAATAAAGAAAATAAAGAAAGTTATTTTTTAGCATTATCAAACATAGGAATATGTTGGAGCAGTTGGTGTGAGTGGTGTACATCAACTATATGCTAACATTAGCATTTGTGTTAAACATAAAGGTCGTCTTTGCATTGGTTCTAGATTTTAAAAAAGTGGCATTTAGAGCTGCTCTTATTTGCATACACAGAACAGAGGACAATTTATTGATTCTGTTTAAAACTGATTGATGTACCTTTAATCATTTTACTATGTATTTACACATTCATAATGACAAAGCAAAAATAAATGAATAAATGCTCAGGTGGATCCTGTTTTGATAATCTTGAGATGGTGCAATTTTTCTCTAGTCTACCTGTGACAAATTCAACTGATTGGATGTGATGTAGAAAGGCATACATGTCAGACCAAGCAAAGAAAGTCCAAGAACTCTCTAAAGGCCTTTGCACTCAAATTGTGTTGAGACATCGATCTGAGATAGGGTAAACAAGGGGGCACAGTGGATTCTGTCATTTTGATCCTAGAACTGGATATCCAGGTAAATTCAGTTATTTAAAAGCTGGTTAGTAAGCTGAGCAAGAACTTAGAGTAACAAAACCTTGCAATTCTTTCAACAGAAATGGGAGAATCTGCTTGAAGGACAACCCTATCAGAAGAAATTAGTCAATTCAGGTCTTTAAAGTAGAGTTGGAAGATAGAAGCCACTCCCCGGTAAATGTGGGAAAAGATTCTGTGGTCTGATGACCATAACTGTGCTCTCTGCACTACTTTGCTTAAAAACTAAGTGGTGCTCATCAACTATTTTAATATTCTCATAATGAGGAACACTGGTTGTGCTGCTTTTGAGAGGCAGACACAGGGAGAGTGGCCAGAATTGATACGGACAAATACAGAGAAGCTCCAGAGGGGACAAAACCTCACACAAAGTTTCATCATTCAGCACAGTGCTCACCTGAAACATTGGTCCAAGTCAGAAATCCGAAGCACTGATGACTTTGGGATGTCTCTGAATGTCCTCAAGTGGTGCAACCCAAGCCCAGACTTGTGGAGACCCCTCAAGATGGCAGTTGAATATTAGAAAATCTGCCTAAAAGAATGGAATAAATTGACCATATCCAGGTATCAAAAGGTAGTAAAGATTTGCCTCAAACAAGCCTGAAGCTCTAAAAGCTTTTTGGACAAATATATATATATATATATATATATATATATATATATATATATATATATATATATATATATATATATATATAAAGTTGAATCAGTGAATCAAGTCTTCTTGGAGTTGGTTCCCAGCACGCCTGAACACGTGGCTATTATTCAGGGAACATGTGTCTCATAGGGATACAGTTCACTCGCGAAGATTTTATGCAGTCTTACTCCATCCTTGGTTTACTTGCTACAAAATGCCATTGAGCATATGTCTCCAGTTTTTCCTTTTTTTCGAGAGTGAGGACCGTTTTCAGTCATACTGGACATGGTTACAGTTATGTGTGAGTCCAGTGTGTGACGTTTCACATACCACGTGACCTGACTTGACCTAGTTGAGTCTGTTTGGCAGTGGGCATAAAGAAGCGGGAAACACAAAAATTGAACTCAAATATCACAGCACTCACATCTGTGATAAATGTTGGGACTGAAAGGTTTGATTTATTTAGTCACCATGAACTATTAATAACAAAAAGATGACTAAATATTTTATGTAAGACTCTTTAAATAACACAAAATCGGATAGCTCCTCAAAAATGTGAGAAAGTTTAAGCTGTCTTTTGATATCTTGATTTGTATGGCTGTGTACATTCAGTTTGCTGTGCGAAGGGAGATCACTTATTCATACAGCATCTGTCACGTGACAAGTCAGTTGCTATACAACTTCAGCAGCCATGCTTTACCGCAGAATAAAATGCATTTTTTTGTTGAAAATATTTAAAATCAAGTTGATAGTTCACAGAGACAGCAATTTAGGATTTCTAACTTGATAACTAAAACAATGTGGCTGATGGATTAGAAAATCACAACTGGTTAAGCCACAAACTAGCAAAGCTACTTACATCACGCTTGGTGTAGCTTACAGCCAGGTGTAAGATAGTGTCACATCACCGTCTTCACCGTGCCTCAAGCTGTCCAGTTCCCATCACTGTCTTCACTATATCTCTAGCTGTCCAGTTCCCATAACTGTCTCCACTGTGCCTCTAGCTCTCCAGTTCCCATCACCGTCTCAACTGTGCCTGTAGCTGCCCAGTTCCTATCACTGTCGCCACTATTCTTCTAGCTGTCCAGTTCCCATCACTGTCTCCACTATGCTTCTAGCTGTCCAGTTCCCATCACTGTCTCCACTGTGCCTCTAGCTGTCCAGTTCCCATCACCGTCTCCACTGTGCCTCTAGCTGTCCAGTTCCCATCACTGTCTCCACCATGCCCCTAGCTGTCCAGTTCCCCAGATTTCTAGGCAGGAGCTTACTTTCCACCAGCTTTCTTGCACTTACCTGTGCACCTGTTGTCAGTTAAGTTAATATCTCTTATTACTTCCTGGTCTTTCTTTTGGCACTCCTGCCCACTTGTTCTCTATTTAAGCCAGTCTAACTCCTTATTTATTGTGTGTTCACCATCATGTAGTCTTATGTTTGCTGTCTCACCTATTTGTCTCTGTGTTCTTACGTTCAGTGACATGTTCTTCCCCATCTGGCTCACATTCTCCATGCTTGTAGCCTAGATGTTGTGCTTTCAGTTCATATCCCGTCTGCAGGCTAGCCTGAGATACTGATTATGAGTTTTCCATTTGCTTTAAGGACAGTTTCTTGCTATTTTGTTTGTCACTAGCCTAAGCAGAGGTTGCATGTTTTTTTTTCAGCTTTTGTACCTGTTCATTTCTGCCCTCTAATAAATAACATCTCTTCTCCTGTGCCTGTTTCCGGATACTATGGCAGATAGGGCCATGATCTTATTATAAATACATCTTGAGATCCTGCAAGGTCTCAGAGGGAACATATTGAAATGAACACTATCATGAACAGGTCAGGACAAAGCTCAAGAATGTATCAGTCAGGTTATTGTATAAAAATTTTTGAACATACAACAGAGCACTATTAAATACACTCTTTAAATGAAAAATGTGTGGAACAACCATGAATCTGCTTTGATAGCCTGCACCGAAAATCAGACATTATTAAACAAATGCAGCCAGAAACCCTCTTTGTTGGATCAAACAGAATCTGTGGAAGAACAGATTCTTTTTATCAGAGTTAGCAAAAATAACTACAACATGAATCCAATATGAACATATGAATCCAATTCAAGTCTTAATCATGTGACAGGCTGCATGCCAAGAACTGTGTGCTCCTCGAAAAATGGAAATCAAACTTACAGCCATTACTGATGCAGATGGCTATGTAACTACCTTCTAATGTGTGTCTCTTCTCTTTTAAAGTGGCTCAAAAAAAAGCAGTAAAAATAGTCCCAACTGTGAATATTATTGACAGTTCAGTAGGTGGTGGAGTTCATGAGTGAGTAACTGTAAAAGTTAGTCTTTCTGCGAGATATGTGAAAGAACTAACTAGTGAGTAATTGTCAGTATTTTATCCCCAGTGTTCTGATCTCTGTTGCCCTGGCCAAAACAACACGTGCACACACATAAATAGAGTTGCTGGAGGTATAAATCTCTAAACCCTAATGACTCTGCTCCATTTTCCTGTATTTTAATTAGCCAATGTAGTTCATGAACATACACTGTGAGAGAGAGAGAGAGAGAGAGAGAGAGAGAGAAAGAGAGAGAGAGCTCTATTATTAGTTAAATTAGCTGTAGAACAAGATCAAAAAATGCATCCTGGACTGTACTGCTTTTTGTTGCTGGAGTAGTGCAGTCAAGTGTACACATGTTTTTACCTAGAAAATTGCTTTAGGGTTTGCCTCTAAATGGTCATTAGGGTACAATTATGTACATGAAATCTTTTTAAAAGATGTACAATGTCCATTTTTTTAGGTGGAACATAAAACAACAAAACATATGTGAACCAACACAATGAAATGGGAAGATAGTTAAAACCCCTTTATTCCTAAGTGTGCAAGTACAAATTGAAGGTGAGGAATGGACATACGGATGAAAAATACAGGCATTAGAGGAATAACAGGGCTCAGGGGCAGTGGTGAGCATACCAACAGGATACATGGTTACTATGACCTCTCAAATATTGTAACTAAAAAAAAAAAGGTGTGAGTGAAAATTTAAATGTAAACTTAATCATGTGGGAAATGTTAGTGTATAATCAAATACGGCAGCAATGTAATGTCTGTGCTATATTTACCACATCTACCTTAATGGAAATGATTTAAACTGAATGATGTTCATCATTATAACAGATAAACCTTGAGATCTTACTGTTAGTTGCTCTCTGGGCTTTTTTTTCTGATTATATGGCTCTGTTAAAGTTTGTGGTAATGCCAAAACAGCATCTTAGTCTTTCATTAACCATGATTAATCCCTGCTACCCTAGGGTCATTTTCTTACTATCCAGTGAGGCCTACAGTCCTTTGCTACATGTTGATGGGCTATGGTTCACAGTTTAACCCCCATATTCAATGTGATACTAATTACACTCCTCCTTCTTTCTGTTATTCACCTGTCCACTCTCTCACTCTATTCTCTCTCCAACTCTCTGTGTCCCTTTCACTCTCTTGCTCACTTGATTCACTTGCCTTCCTCCGCAGCCTTCCTCTGAGTACTCCTCAAAGTCCCTCTTGAGAAAATGAAGGGGCACAGACTGTACATGCATGATGTTTAAAGCTGGATAATATTACACTTGTTCAGTGTAATTGGTCCGGAAACACACTCTAATTTGTGACTGAAGAGCAAGCCCTGCCACCTCCTACTGCTGTAAATTTGCATTCGAACGCCCACCCTTGCTTAATCAGTTCTCATAAAGAGAATGCTCTTGCTTCATTAACAGTAAATTTGCATATTACCCTCTACCATAAAACTATTCAAGCATTCATAAAATATTCGGCTTCAGCTATGAGGGGAACTCAGTTCTAAGTTTTACTACAGCACTAATTTATGTTTAAGTTAATGACTTCATGCCCTTTCATGAGCACACCTAATATAAATCAGTGTGGTGCACTGCTCCTTGGGCACCATTACACAGTAATATTCATTTATTTATTTACTGTTCATTCAAATATATTTTCACTGCCAATTTTCTAGGAATATGTTCAAAATTTACAGTGTGAGACCTCGAAAGTATTGAATATTAACTAGAAACTATTATACAAAATGCACCAAAATACAAATGTCTAATGTTCTTCTAATGAAACATTTAATGTTCTAATGTTCAAATGAAACAAAACTCATGAAAACAAGTGATTTAGATATGTCCAGTGCCTGGTTTCTTTCTGAAATGAGGACTGCCTCCTAGACTTTAAAAAAAAATCTCTTTAGCTTTTTCAATTACTGATTCCTGGATGTTGAATGCCAACAGAAAGTTAGTTACATGCTAAGGGATGGAGGTGGGATCACAATTACAACCAATAATAGAGATTGGTTGTTTGGCAGATTTTTAAGTCAGGTAGAATGTGGAAAGTCGGAGAGTGTCAAAAGAGTCAAAAAAGCCATGTTACAGTCATTATGGTATATAGGTGTAGAAAAATACAATCACTAATGTGTTAAAAAGGATGTTCGAAAAATGTCCCCAAGTGGGATAACGGGAAAGCACTCAATCTTTCATTCTGAGATTGTGAGTTTAAGTCCCAATAGGGCAGAGTTGGCTGTGCTTCTGGGTTGGAGGGATGGCACGCTCCCTTTTAATCATGGTTGTCTGTGAACTCATGCATATGGATAGCACTTTCCTCAGAGTGTATTACAGCAATCCCTGGCACAGTTTGAGCAGCATTTTAAGAAGTTGCCATTGGCTGGCTTTATATGATTAGTAGGAAGGAACAGGACAGTATTTATGATTACAACAGAAAGCATTTAAAAGGCATACATTTTCGGCAGGAACTTGTGCATGATTGTTTTTGGGAAACAAGAGCAAGAGTTCCATTACAAGTGCAGAACCTGAAAACAAAAGATGCAGAGCATCCAGATGGACCTTGTATGTCCAGAGGATGTGTGGCAAGAAGTCTCAGTATCTGGCACAAGTTCATACATAATGTACAATATATTTTATTTTTGTTTTGTGTTTTGCAAGAAATCACTTCATACTTATTGATTCAGCAGTTTTATTTTACTGATCAATTTTATAATGTAATTGTACATTAACGTCAAAAAAAGTACAGCTTTTTCAATTCTATGTGTGAGAATGGTGGTTTAAAAAGGGACACCCCTACATTTATTTATTACTCATTGCTATAATTTTTGGGTTTTGATGTGTTCATATAAATCCATTTAGTATCTGTATTTGTGGTCTCAAGGGAACAATGGCATGGAGTAAACTGCAAAAAAAAAGTTGTGGTTGAGATTGCTCCATGTTGAACACCCATCTGCATTAATAGAGTGTAGAAGAAGTGGCAGTATGGAGGTCATCATCATCATCATCATCAACTTCTTCCACTCGATCTGGGGTCGGGTCATGGGGCGGCAGCCTAAGCAGTGAGGTCCAGACATCCCTCTCCCCAGCCACTTCCTCCAGCTCTTCCAGGGGGACACCGAGGCATACTCAGACCAGTCGAGAGACATAGTCCCTTCAGTGTGTTCTGGGTCGACCCCGGGGTGTCTTCCCGGTTGGACATGCCCGAAACACCATACCAGGTAGGCGTTTGGGAGGCATTCTGATCAGATGCCTGAGTTACCTCAGCTGGCTCCTCTCAATGCGGAGGAGCAGCGGTTCTACTCCGGGCCCCTCACGGATGGCTGAGCTTCTCACTCTATCCCTAAAGGAGGCCCTGCCACCCTGCGAAGGAAGCTCATTTCAGCTGCCTATATCCATGATCTTGTTCTTTTGGTCACTGCCCAAAGCTTATGACCATAGGTGAGGGTTGGCACATAGATTGACTAGTAAATTGAGAGCTTTGCCTTTCACCTCAGTGCCCTCTTCACCATGATGAACTGGTACAAGCCCTGCTTTACAGCAGAGGCTACACCGATCTGCCTGTCGATCTCTCGCTCCATCCTTCCCTCACTCGTGAATAAAACCTCAAGATAATTGAACTCCGTAGCCCGCTAGCAGCTAAGCTAATGCATCGCATGAGGACCCCATGGTGTGAAGTGTAATGTTTGCTGTACTACTGTAGAGATGAACCTGTAAAGTGACTAACGAATGTACAGAGGCCACAATAGGTTGATGTTCTTTTCAGACAATTTGGTAATTTATGTATTAGTGGTTATTGTTGAACACCCATCTGCGCTAAAAGAATGTAGAAGTGGCAGTATGAAGGGTGGTACCAGCACTCAACATGTACTGCATACTGTATATCTGTGTTTTTTACAGTAAAATAATATAAAAAAACCCAAGCGCACAGGGAATCATTTGGGTGTGCTACAAAATTTGGTGGTAGCGGTAGAATGCTTCTGAGACAGTGAGGTTGCAGAGACCAAGGCACAATGGAGCTGGAAAGACTGAAAGACTGTGTTTTGCTAGAATCTCTACTGATAAACAGACTAAATAGCAAATGCTAATCAGATTAATAAGTGAAGCAGCTGATGCAGGTATAGAAAATGAGGAAGAAGGGGTGGCATGGGAGTTCCTGGTCCTGTTAATAACAAGTATTAAAGAAATAAGGGAGAGAAGTGAACAACCACAGGTGACCATGGATAGTTCTGGTAATGATGCTGCTGTATTTGCCAGCCTCCAGGAGCAATATGCAGCACTGCAACTGTTTCCAAGCCTTAACCAAGAAATTGTAAGAGGAAAAAACAAGGCTAACCAATAAAGTGACCATACAGCAACCTCGAAATATGCTGTTGCCACAATCAGTGACTTCAGTAGCTATGCAGCCCCCAGAAGTGACTATTAGAAGATAATTTAGAATTAAGGGTCAAATAGGAGAAGGTGGCCAGAAAGACAAATTGTCATATTCAAACTTGATCCACCAGATAGACATGGGATTGAGGAAAAATCACAGTAAGGCAGAGATTATTGAAGCTGTACTAAGAGCCATAAGCCCAGGTTTAACCCTACGAGATATTCTGGAAATGAAGTCAGATCTCACTCTTTTCCAGCTGTGCACCATCTTAAAGGGCCATACCAAAGAAGACAGCTCCACTGATCTGTATCATCAATTAATAAATATCACACAGGACATGAATAAGTCACCCCAAAACTTCTTTTTCAGAGCTATAGAGCTGAAGGAGAGACTCTTAATTGCATCAAGACAACTAGGTGCAGATGAGACTTATAGTTCTGAATTGGTGCAAAACAAGCTTCTTAGAGCTGTGGGTGCGGGACTCATTAATGACAATGTAAAACATCAGCTTAAAAACTACCTAGATGATGTTATGGTCATTGATAATGTATTGATTGCAAAGATAAATGAGGCAGCTAGTCTTGAGTGGGAAAAAAAAATCAGAAAGAGCACTAAAGAACTGAAAGTAAGAGAAATCAAATCTGAAGCACAGTCAGTACCAGGTGCCACAGTTGGAGCAGTCGGTGATAAAGAATGGACATCTACCACATCCATGAAAGGTAAAACAGTCAAAACACAACCACTCATGTGGATGCTGAGCTCAACATGATTAAACAGTTAAAAGAAGAGATAAAAGAAATCAAAAGAGCCAAGTATGAGTCCTCTACGTTTAGCAGCGAACAAGCATAAAACATACCTGCACGACCTGCCAAGACAACAATCAGGTAGAGCAGTGTGACCACTGCTTTAAATGATGACAAAATGGCCATCTGTCCCACTGATGCAGGACTGGAAGAAGAGGCGCTGATAGACCAGGACCGGCAGACACACCAACTAACTCTGTGACACCTGCACTAATAACACCTGCTAAAAAAGATGATCAGAGTGAGCAATTCAGAGACTCATACAAGCTAATTACTAATAGTATTCAGAGTTTGGAAGCAAAAATGACTGCACAGAAACTCAAGACAATGATACAGGAAAATCACAGTTACAGTCAGTCTGATCTCCCCAAAACAAAGAGCATAGTTACTCAGCCTGGTGGGAAAAAAATCGTCATTACTTGCCAGTTAGATGAAGTTGAAACTATAGTGTGACACAGGATCACAAATTTGCCTCATGAATGAAAAAAGAAGATGACAACAGATTCCACATGCTGTAGTCAGAGACCCAGCTGAGACTGTAGATCCAAACCAAACACCAATCCCATTTGCAGTGTGTAGAACTTACATTTAAGCTACCGTCAGAAAACCAAGAATTAGAACTCTTAGTTCCAGTGTTGATATCAAGGGAGGAGTGGGTGGCAGAAGAAACGATCATTAGTTATAATGTGATTGAGCATGCATTAGTGAAGGGTATAGAACCCCCATGTGTTGTCACAGAACCGGTCAGTGCAGCTTTTTCTTTCGATTGTAAGAAGGCAGAAGTATTTTTGGAAGTGATAAGTGGGGATGATGAGCTAGGCAAAGGTGTGACAAAAGTAGGCAGGGAGAAGAAATCTATTCCAGCAGGTCAGACACAAACAGTGAAGTGCAGGGATAGAGCAGGTGAACTTATGGACAAAAAGGATATTCAGTTTGAACCCTGTACACCTGTACAACTGCCAGAGGGGTTAATAATTAAAAAAGGTGCCAAGGGTCCAACAAAAATAGCAAAAGTGAAGGAGAAAGGGGGCAGCCTTGCCTGGTGCCTCTCTGCAAACAGAAGCTTGGAGAAGTTTGATCATTGGTCTTCACACATGCACTTGGGTTATTATATAATATTTTTATCCAGTCTACGAAAGATGACCCAAACCCAAATTTGTTTAATGTTGTAAATAAATACTTTATATTGCATTATATAATAATTTACTTGGTCAAATGCTTTTTTCTGCATCTAAGGAAATGACTATGGATTCCAGATTATGTAGGGTAGAATAATCTATTATGTTAAATAATCTGCGCATATTTGTAGAAGAATGTCTGCCTTTAATAAAGCCTGTTTGGTCAGGATGGATTATTAGAGGGGTTATTTTTTCTATCCTTCTGGCTAGAGCTTTGCTGATTATTTTGAGATCTACATTTATTAATGAAATTGTACGGTAACTAGATGGAAGTGACGGGTCTTTTCCTGGTTTTAATAGTAGTGTAATATTAGCTAGGTTCAAATCCGGAGGTATTTCTTGTTTTTCCTTTATTTCTAATGTTATATTATAGAACGTGGGTGCCAGTGTTGGCCAGAATTCTTTGTAGAATTCTGCAGGATAACCATCTGGACCTGGGGCTTTATTGTTGGGCTATTTTTATTGAACCCTCAGCAGCTGCCATGAGACAAAATAAAGAGATTAAAGGAATCTGTGCCAAAAATATTAAACACAAGACACGTCTTTATGCTGATAATGTTTTACTTTTCCTCAGAACTCATCAACATCTCTCCCCCAGACAATCACACTCATTAACAAATTCTCATCAATATCTGACTACTCTATTAACTGGTCAAAGACTACAGTTATGCCCATTAACTGTGACTTACAAAATACATCCAATATTAAAATACAATCTGGAAACATTAGATATTTAGGCATAAACATTTCCCCCAGGTTATCAGAACTAACAAAGCTAAATTATCTCCAGCTACTTATGACAACAGAGGATGATCTCTCACAGTGGAGCCGCTTACTCATATCACTCATGGGGAGGGTCACCATAGTAAAAATACAGTTCCGCGATCTTGTCCTTTCGGTCGTTACCCAAAGTTCATTACCATAGGTGAGGGTAGAAACGTAGATCGACCAGTAAATCGAGAGCTTCGCCTTTCGACTCAGCTCCCTCTTTACCTCGACGGTCCAGTACATCGACCGCATAACTGCGGACGCTGCCCCAATCCACCTGTCAATCTCACGCTCCATCTTTTCCTCACTCGTGAACAAGACCCCGAGATACTTGAACTCCTCCACTTGAGGCAGGACCTCTCCACCCACCCGGAGAAGA
>JAOUQZ010000041.1:9620298-9633786 GCA_028564935.1 Neosilurus hyrtlii
CAAAATTTTCCCACACCACTCCCCTGCTACGATCTCTCCATTGGCTTCCTGTAGCTGCTCGCATTAAATTTAAAACATTAATGCTTGCCTACAAAGCCAAGAATGGTCCTGCACCCTTTTACCTCAAAGCACTTATCACACCCCACACAGCACCATGTTCACTCAGATTCTCTAGCACTGCTAGACTGGTCCCTCCTTCTGCCAAGGGTCAATGGAAAAATGCATCTAAACTCTTCTCTGTGTCCTGACAAACCAGTTTCAGAATATATTCACTGATAATGACTTTAAAGCACTTTAGTAAGTCGCTCTCACTCTCTCCTCGTCCCGATCACGTCCCTCTTCTCCCGGATCGTTATTCCCATCTCCGTTGCGTTTGTGTTGCCCCTCATGGCAGGTTTAATTTCCTAGTTTATCCTTGTTTGTCGGTTTTGTGTTTGCCTCTCATGGCAGGTTTCTGTTCATTCCCCATCAGTGTGTTGTCTGTGTTCCGTGACTCTCTGAGCCATAGTTTCTGGTTTATAATAAACCTGATTACGATTATTCTTCTGGTCACTGGGTCGTATCACAACAGAAGGCCAGACCTAAACAGGAAGAATGGAGCGTCCACTTTCCCTCTGGACGTGTTCCAATCGGTCGTGAAGGAAGTACGGCATGCCCTCTCACCTCCGGAGGCACCCTCTGTGAGGCTGATGCTGGCTGCTCCCGCCGACGGTCCCATGATCAACCCTGCACGCTACTCCGGAGATGCGGACAGTGGTGAAGGATTTCTTCTTCAGTGCTCCCTGGCGATTGAAATGCACCCCGATCGCTTTCCCACAATATGAGCCATAGCCAACTGTCATCTCCTTGCTCTCCGGAAATGCGTTACAGTGGGCAGAGGGACAGTGGAAACTGAACAGAGCTACCATAGCCACATACGCCACATTCACCACGCACTTCCCTGAGGTGTTCTGCCGACCCAACGGAGACTCCACCAACCAGAAGAAATTACATCCACTTCGTCAAGGGCAGATGGACATCAGGGAGTATGCCTTAGAGTTCCGAACCCTCGCCGAGATCAGTGGGTGGAATGAGATGGCTCTCATCACACAAGGCTTAGAACACTCACTACGGCTGCAACTCTCCGCCTACGATGACTCCATGGGGCTGGAACGACTCATTCAGCTGGCCATCCATGTGGAACATCGACGGAGAGGATGCATTAAAGAGCTGCAACAACCAGCTTAATTTACGCCCATGCAGGTGGATTCACTACGGCTTACTCCTGCGGAACGATGCAGATTAACCCGAGAGGGACTATGTATCTACTGTGGCCAAGCAGTACATGCTATATCGACTTGCCCCATTCACCCTCCTCGCCCATCGTTCAGTCAAGGCAACATGGAGATCCTAAAGTCCCAGCCGCTTTCTACACCAGTAACCATAACTACACCTATGGGCTCTCTTACAGTCATGGTGCTCATTGACACCGGTTAAGGGGGCAACTTCATCTCGGAGGACCTGTGTCGCAAACTCCAGCTCAAGCTCCACTGCTCTTCTCCGTGCACTCCATAACCAGAGAACCCCTCACTTCACGAGAACGCCAATTGCAGACTGACCCCATGATCCTGAATATCGGTTTCCTGCACCAAGAGAGCAGATCTTTCCTGGTACTTGAGAGATCACATGCCAACATTATCCTTGGTCACCCATGTCTCGTGCTCCACTCTCCGACAATCTCCTGGGCCACCGATGAGATCCTGAAGTGGGGTAAGGGGTGCTTCCAGCAATGCTTCCTGCAGCTCACCCAAAGAACCCTTCAGGAACGTGTCAACCTGGGTACAACCACCATCGAGAGCCCGGCAGCTCAGAATACCATATCGATCCCAGAGGAGTATTCCAACTATCGAGACATATTCAGCCCACCACCTCACAGACATGCCATCAAGTGGGTGCCCAGTGCTTTGGTACCTAAGGGGCGAGTATACCCCACCAGTCAACCATGTAATTTCTAGGCTATGTGATAATGTCCCACAGGGTCTGAATGGAGGATGAGAAGGTTAAGGTCGTTCAAACCTGGCCTGAACCCGAGACAGTAAAAGCCCTGCAACAATTCCTGGGTTTTGCCAACTTCTATCGCCTGTTCATAAAAGACTTTAGTGTCTTGACAGCTCCACTGACTATGCTCCTTTGGGGGAAACCCAAGACCCTCATCTGAAATGACACAGCCAAGCTGGCCTTCCAATGCCTCAAAGAAGCATTCCTCTTGGCACCTGTACTCACTCATCCAGACCCATCCTTTCATTGTGGAAGTGGACGCTTCAACCAGCGGAGTTGGAGCCATTCTATCCCAACATCAGGACAAGAAGGGACGACCATTACCTTGCGCCTATTTTTCACGCAAACTGAGCCCCGCTGAACAAAACTACGACATGGGTAACCGCGAGCTGCTAGCAATCAATGTTGCCTTGGAGGAATGGCGTAACTGGCTAGAGGGAGGACACCACCCCTTCCAGGATGTCACTGACCACAAGAATCTGTGCTACCTGATGAAAGCCAAACATTTGAACCCCTGCCAAGCTCGCTTGGTGTTATTCTTCACAAGATTTAATTTCACCATAAAGTACTGCCCAGGTACACAGAACACCAAAGCCGATGCCCTATCCCGCATCCACGACCCCGACGAAGCATCGGACAAACCGACTACTATCCTTTCTGCCAAGGTATTTGTCAATGCTATACAGTGGGACCTGGAGGAGCAGATCCAAGCCGCCCTGGAGCCACCAGAAACACTGCAGGGGCATCATTATGTATCCAGGGACCTCCAACTTCCCCTACTAGAGGCAGTACATTCCACCCCAGGTATGGGTCACCCAGGGACCAAGGCGACTCTCTCCCTCCTCCAGGAGCACTATTGGTGGCCCAGGATGTCCACCATGACCAAGAGGTTCGTGGTGAGATGTGAAGCATGCAACATTTCCAAGACACCTCGACACCTTGCCACTGGGAAGCTCCTTCCATTGCCCGTACCTTAACATCCATGGTCGCACCTGTGGGTGGACTTCATGACAGACCTCCCACCCTCCAAGGGGAATACCTGAATCATAGTAGCTGTGGATTGTTTCTCTAAGGCGTGCAAGTTAATCCCCCTCAAGACCCTTTCAACGGCAGCAGAGACGGCCAGGGCCCTGTTCGAGCATGTCTTCCACAACTTTGGTCTACTAGAAGACGTGGTAACGGACAGAGGCCCACAGTTCATTTCAAGATTCTGGATGGCCTTTTAAACTACTGAGGGTAACAGTCAACCTATGTCATGTCATTTTCTGAACCGCTTAATCCTAACTAGGGTCGTGGGGAGGCGGGCGCCCATCTCAGCTGACTCTGGGCGAGGGCAGAGTACACCCCGGACAGCTCGCCAGGCCATCGCAGGGCAGAAACACGCTGACGGCTATGCAGTCTACTGTTGACAGTCAACTTATCTTCCGGATATTACCCCCAAACTAATGGGCAAACGGAATGGAAGATTCAAGACATAGGGCAATTCTTACGAACCTTCTGCAACTGTCACCACACCACTTGGAACCAGTTCCTCCCATGGGCTGAGTACGCACAAAACTCCCTCCACTTTTTCCGTGAAACAGTGAGCCAACTGACATCCCAGCGGTGGACAAATGGTTCCGGAGGAGTGAACAGGTCTGGAGCGAGGCTCATCGTCACCTTCAACACGCCGTCCGACATGGGACCTCCGCTGCAGATGCTTAGATCTGCCCCGATACCAGATTGGGGAAAAGGTGTGGCTCTCAGCAAAGAACATCAGACTCCAGAACTCAAACAAAAAGCTAAGTCTTCGTTTCCTTGGTCCTTTTTGAAATAATAGCACAAGTCAACCCAGTCACATACAAATTGAAACTCCCTCCAACCTACAAAATTCATCCGGTATTCCATGTCTCCCTTCTAAAAGCATATCATTCACCATTAATCTCTTCATCCAGAGTCAGGCAAGGCTACAGAACCCCCTCCACTGCTGGCAGGGGAAGAGGACTCCTGAACTCCCAGAAGATCGAATATCTGGTCGACTGGGAAGGATACAGCCCAGAGGGACAATCTTGGGTCCCCCGCACGGATATCCTGGACCCCAGCCTACTGGAAGAGTTCCATCGTCTGCACCCTAGTCGACCAGCACCTCGTCCCCTGGGCCGCCCACAGCGCTGACAGCCTCGGAACCCCGGAACGGGGTTATATAAACCCCCGTATAAACCCTATATAAACCCTCCATATAAACCCCCGCTAGACAGTATTCAGTGTCTAGCTTTGTTGTATTCGTGTACTACTGCTACTCCTTCTAGCGCTTTGGACTCACCGCTACTTCTACACTCTTGCTCTCTCCTTGTCCCGATCACGTCCCTCTTCTCCCGGATCCTTATTCCCGTCTCCGTTGTGTTAGTCCATTTGTGTTCGCCCCTCATGGCAGGTTTAATTTCCTAGTTTATCCTTGTTTGTTGGTTTTGCGTTCGCCCCTCGTGGCAGGTTTCTGTTCATTCCCTGTCAGTGTGTTGTCTGTGTTTCGTGGCTCACCAAGCCATAGTTTCTGGTTTGTAATAAACCTGATTACGATTATCCTTCTGGTCTCTGGGTCGTATCATAACAAAGAGGTTGGTTTCTCTGAATACATCTGGATACACTGATAGTGCAGAAATATTAATGACAACTCTGTCTAAAGTCTCTTTACAGACAAAAAAAATGAAAGGGATATGCTGTTTAATGTATTTGCAAAAACTCCTAATGGTGATTCTCTAGTCAAAATAAAAAATATGTTCACTTTGTTTTAAATTATTTTCTATTTCAGACAAATGAGTTCCCCATCAGAGTATATAGTAAATTAAGTTTATTCCCAGAATGACATCTCTCTATAACTCTACATTTTGCTATATCTTTTTCTTGAATCCTTTCTGTTTCTTCCTTTTTCTCTCTGCCTCACTATAGCCCCCTGCCTATGTTCCTCCACATGGTAGCCATATGTGCAGTTTCACAGTAGTGTCCAGACATGTCTCATCTCAGGGCCTGTCACTCTTCCCTGGACCAGGCATGTGTCAAAGACACACACACACACACACACACACACACACTCCCCTCAGCCAGCGAGCAATTGGTGGCCAACCAACAGAACAGCCTGCAAGCATCCGGCAAATTCTCTCCTGCATGCATTTGGCATTCAGATACTTTCTGACTGTCTGTACTTTCGCAAACTTTGCGATAAACAAGGTTTAGGTGATTCAGTTAGAGATTGGTTATTTGTATTTACATGAGACAAATACAGCCATAGCAAAATAAATTCCCATGGCTGTATTTTTTGCATCTAAAAGCTGTTGTGAATGTTATTTTTCCTCTTATTTCTGAGTTGTTAAAATATGCAGTAGTGTTTTAGGTAGTGCCTTTCATTTCTAAAACCCCTTTTACACATTCAGGTTTGGTCGTATGTTTTTGGTCGCTTTCCATGTTCTTGGAGTGATCTCAGAGGTTAGAACTGGTTGTCGTCAAATTATGCTCATTGCATGTCCAATGTAGGTGTTAACTTTGTCCAGTAGTTTGACTTATGATTAGATCATACCCTAAGCACATTCTCCCAGTATGCCATTAGAACATCCACAGTGCCCAGTGTATGAAAATATTATTAGTTCCACGTTTAGTGTAACTTCCATGATTGACTCCAGCTGGTGACTTCTCTATGTCGATATACATTATAAGGGGTTTATTTGACAAGGTCGAGGAGGTGATCCAAACTATCAACCTCAGCTGAGAGGTAATTTGTTCAGATGGTAAGGAACAGCCCAGAAACCACCATGTTACAGGTCTGCCAAGAATTGGAGTATGCTGGGACACCACTATTATGGTCTTACATTTAAGTGAGATTCACACTTCAGTGAACTGAGAGGGCGGCATCTGAGAAGCCCCTACGTAAAACTTCAAGCTTGACAAAAGTCTCCAGATGATCACATGGACAAAAAAAAAAATCTGCTGAAAAAAGTTAGAAAGGTTGGGCATGATAACAATTGAGTTGATTGTCCATGATAACAAGACAAATGTTTGGGAAAGTAAAGGTGAAGCAAAGTGAAGGTGAACCCTAAACACTGTGTCAGTTGTAAAGCAACTGTTAAGCATAACGAAACCAAATGAAGGGAGTAATAAAGAAAAAGGACCATATCAGAATTCCACAGTATAACTAAACCATCATCAAGACAGTTAATGTGTGGACACAATTGGATGTTCCAACGGGATAGTGACTCCAAACAAACCAAAACTGTTTGTAGAATGTAACCTGGCTATAAGCCTAGCTAACATTTAACTTGAAGTCCCGATGTCAACCCTATTATTAATATGTGGATTCTTCGTAAATGTCAGGTCTGTGCCATAAATCCAAATATTTTAATTGAACTGTACTAGTTCTGTCAGGATCTTCATCCATGTTTGTACTGATGTCCCACTTCTGTCTCAAAATGCACATGTATAATGTATGCCATATGCATAACTCTTAAACTGAGCACTTAATAAGGAGCAAGGAGAATACTACATCAGCTTCTATATGCTGTGTAAGCAAAGAGTTGGTCTGAGAAAGAAAGAAAATTTGCATATAATGGGAAAGACATGAATTGTGCACTCTTAACAGCTTCATTTAATTGTGGATATTCCAGGTAACACCTCCTTATTTCCCACTGAAGGACGTCCTTAGTGTCTCTGGTCCCTCTGTACAATCCCGCTGTAGTTGGGTGTTTCTTGTCTACAGGAAGGGACAGCTTGGAGCTCAGCACGTGGCCAATAATGTCTCTCCTCGCCTCTCAGCAGCACTCATTTGGCAAGTCACATGCACACGTTATGTTCTCCACAGAGCAGCTACCTGCTCATGAGCTGCTGGTCACGGCTGAGCTAGAGAGAACGCCACAGGCCCTCACCCCTTTTTAGCAGCCAGACAATCTGTCCCCCACACACAGAGACACATGCATGCAAACACACACTGACATTTGAAAGATAATCCAAATCTTTTTATCACTGCTCATTCTGGCTGGGTATCAGTAAGCATTTCAGTGCTGCCTGACTCTCTGCCATTGCTCAGTTTGAAACTGAAAATACAGAAACAGTGTACTATAACAGTAAAGTACTAAGGAATAAAGGGATATTTAAAAGTACCCATTTACAAGCCAGTAGCATATGTGCTTTATCTACCACTATGCATTCATTTTGGCTAAATATAAACAGTGAAATTACCCTGGCTCACGTGCATAGTATATCTTATTTACCTCTTTTACATCTTGTTTTGGTTCTGTTATGTCTGTTTACAATAACAAGACAACGTGGCTGAAGAACAACTGTGAAACAACTTCTAAACATCAAGAAGCAATGGCAGTGCAACACTGATTCATAGAAAGTGGTAAATTCTGACATAAAGTGTTATGAAATAAAAGGCAGAAGATTCCAAGATTGATTAAATGAGGCTCATTTTACTCTCTCTCTCTCTCTCTCTCTCTCTCTCTCTCTCTCTCACACACACACACACACACACACACACACACACACACACCACGAGCGGATACATTCATGTTTAAATTTACTTAAAGCCATTATCATTTGTTCATTGCTTGCGTCATCCTTGTCTGTGTTGCTGTTGTTCACCATCATGATTAATAGTCATAAACATAGCACACACCATCTGGTGGTGAAGCACTATGTTTATGTTTTCTTGATCAACGAGCCCATTGCATGGATTAGAAACATTTGCATACAGGTGTAACCAAATGGTTTCCAAAAGACATTGTGACAGATTCTATTTTATTTCCAAGAGAAAACATAATTTTAAATAGATATTTGATATGTCTGGTAAATGAAAGAGTACCTTTAAGGTTTTCTCGATCATTAAGGATTCTTATATTTCTAAATGTGCTTTTTTTCCTGGGAACACTTTTCATATGGAAACATTCAGTAAAACATTTAAGGGTTACCTCAAATGGTCACTCAGATAGCATAGTTATTTGACAATATCTATTAGTTAACACTCCACTGTCACACAGGAGGGTGAAGGCTGGGATGTGCTGACACATTATCCAGCAACAACTGTTAAATACACCTTAAAGAAAGCCATGATTGGTGAGTTGTGCTCATTGATAGGAGTGATAAATGTCATGTTTTCCACTCAGGGAAGATGGCCAATTGCATCACATATTGTGAAATGTCCCAGGTAATGGGCAAACCAATTAACAGTGCCCCACTCAGGGGCCAGACTCTGTAATCCTCTGTCTTTTTGCACGTCTCTTTTTTCATACTGTCCCACCAGTGAGTCACATTACCTACACACTCTGTGACATCATTTTCATCAATTTCACTTATTGATTTAACTAATTATTTAGATGGTGCAAATAATTTGCTATTGTTGAGCATCTGTGCTACAGTGGCTAGCTTCTCTTTCATGCCAGTGTGTGGCAGTAGGTAGCACAGTTGCAGTGACAAAATTTACAACATAAGGATAAATATTTGAAAAAGAAAATTGCTGGCACTGAACAAGACCCCAGATTAAATTTTAATCCTAGTATGAGTGGTGATTAAAAGAAAGCAAAAACAGTGAGCTCAAGGCAATACAGCTAATGTTTGAAACAAGAATACCTCAAAACAATGCTGTAAATGTAAATGTAAAACAAGAACACAGACTATCGTCTGCTTGCATGAACAAACTGCGAAATAGGCAAAGTTTATGACAAAAACAAGGGGTCTGAGAGAGCTGTTAAAGCTAGCTACTTGGTAGCTGAACTTGTAACTAAATCAAAAAACCCACAAATTGTGACAGAGTCATTTATACTGTGTGAGCTGAGCTTTTCAAGCACGACTACAATAAAAACTTTAAAAAAAAACTCTCAGCCAGGACACCTCAAGCGCACGGAGCACAAAAGCCATCCCCTATATGAACAGTTTTGGACAATCAACATGTTATTAGCTACCCTACATACAGGTTTAGGTCATAGGGAATGCCTATGCAAAATTTCAGAAAGCTATCTTGCATATGAGCTGAGCAATGGCCTGGACAAAGTTTATATGTTCATGGTCACTGTGCTAAGCTCAAAGGTCACATATGCAAATTAGCTACCCCATGCACAGACACAGGGAGTGCCTATGCAAAATTTCAGAAAGCTGGCCTGTGCATGAGTCAAGCAATGGCCGGGACAAAGTTATTGTCACGCCGCTTCATCCAAACAGGCCCAGGTTTGATACTGCATATCAATAAATTGAGAGACTGAATTGTCATATATGCTGTATTAGGCTACAGTGTGCCATTTAGTAACTTTTTTGACTCGTAACACAGTACAACCTTTTGCATGGTATTATTTATGAAATGATTAATACAGCTAAATTTTATTTTTATAATACCAGCAAAAAAATTATAGGACATATTTATAGGCAGAGGTAAACCAAAAACTAATCATTAATTCCTTGACCCATTATCCACCTTCCATGAAAATTTCAGGAAAATCTGTTATTCACAAGTTATTCACAAACAGACAAACAAATACACAGACAAATAAATAGCATGAACCTTGTCTCACATCTACATACATTTATTCAGACTCATCTCTCACCAGCAAAGGATATTCAGAATATTTTCCAGACTCTCACCAAATTACAAATCGTCAAATACATAAAAAATTATGTTTGGGAGCCTTTAAATGGCAGTTACATTCATCAGAATTTTTCACCAACATATTATTTACAAAATTGATTGTGATAGGTAACAATTGGGCTTTTCTTCCTTTTTAATTCTTCTTCTTTGTAAATTGTCAAAACAGCTGTCCTGTTTCTACCCCAGTGGCAAGCAATGTAGCATGTCACTGCAATCCACTAACAGTACTATAGCATAGAGGCAATTATTGCTCTTGAATATGGGAAACTCAAATCTGCATCTCTAAGTTCACCCACACACACAAAGTGTGTATGGGCTTTGAGTAAACAGCTGTTTAAATTAAATTCAAGAGAGTGAACCTGTATTTCATCTAGACAGCAACACTAAGGTGATGCATGTTATGATGAAAATTAGAGTGAAAGCTTTTTTTGTAGATTTTTTTTATTTTTTATTTTTTTTATCATTAGTTTTTTACAGATAAAATTCGGAAATGTGAAAAAAGACAGACATCATTTATTTACTTATTTGAGAGGCAATATTAATTTTAATTTTAGCTCGTTTTAGGGAAAAAGGGGAAAAAAATCCTTCAGACTGAATCTTTATGTCAAAGATTTTGGTTTGATTTTTTTTTTTTTTTTTCATTAAAATGTTTTTATTTTTTATAGCAGTGCTCTTTCTCGGATTTTTGTCACAGAATGATGTGTGTTTTTATGCGACAATAAAATCTTAGTGAAGGCTACATTGTGTGATTAACAGAAAAAAAACTGTTTAAATTGGATTGTGATCATATAGTAAATCTGCTCCTTACACAGAGAATTTCTGTCTATATTGAATCTACTTGATCTGAGAGACCTTTCTTTGCATCCTAAAATGCATAACATGAATCACTTGAATCAGTTACTTAGGCAGTTTGTAAGGCGGTAATGTAATGCATTATGCACTGATTACATCTGTATGTGCATGTGATTGCAGAGTGTTGCTGTATATCCTTACTTTGGTTGAAAGAATGTGTTGACAGGTTTTGGGCATTTTGATGCAACTGAAACCTGTGCCTGTGTGGTGTAGCATTGCAGTTTATGCAGCACATGTCAGCTTTACTATGCTTCTGTTGAAATTAATGCAATAGCAAAGAGTTACACTAAGTTACACGATTCCATTTACAGATATCCATGACAGAGAACAAATCAGGGAGAGGAGAGATTGAGGAAAAGAGGGATGTAGACAATGTGCACTAACCACAGCCTAGCTTGCCAGCCTGCTAAAATGACAGTCTGAATCTGACAGCTACGATTATAGTGGGCCTCCAGAAGGAAAGCTTCTTACATGGCAAGCCTCTGGTGCAATACATGGAGCTATGTTATAATTAACTCTGCTGCCAAGAAGTATATCATCAGCCGTCTCCAGGACAGCAAAAGTGCGTTAGCTGAAATGAAAAGTAAAAAATAAAATTCATAGCTGTGCATTGTTTAGGGCATAATCAGGTCATCATTGTGGCAACTTGGATTACAGTTATTTCTAAGGTGTTGGATTGTGTGCATGACAAGATCACATCATGTGTCATTGTACTGTTGGTTTTATTTGGTGATGATTTTGTGGACAGGCATTTTGCAGCAGGCAGAGCAGACTGCAAGCAATTAGGCCCAGATTGAAAGTGAGTGACAGGAGACATTCGGCAACTGCAGAATAGTTAAATAACAACAATTATGGATTTATCAAAAACAGATTGATGGACACAAACATGATAGCCATCTGATTGTGCTGCCATTCTGCCATAGGTATGTCTGAGACTAGAGCACTGAACTGACCGTATACTGTTGCTATTTGTTAAAGTATCACAGTATTGCCTACTGCTGTGCACAATCATTAATGTTTTTAAAAGATTAAAAGATGCACTACTGTAACTCAGGATTGTTACTGTAACTGTGGATACATGCAAATTAGCATTCTCTGAGTTATAAATTAAAAGCCATTAACTATGCTAATAGTTACCATTCATACTCTTCTCATTATGAGAATTATTATGGTAATAATGTTAGATTTATTTAGATCATGGCATATACAACATTATCTCTAAATACTTCAGTAGTACTGATAAACATTGTAGTATTTAACAAAAAAAAAGCAAAAAATACTTGAAAACAAACATATAGTTAGATAACAAAAGAAAAAACAATGTCTAGAGTTTAACCTACAAGCTTCATTGTAGATCCAATTTGGACTTGTACATGGTATTCATTACAGTGTATGTCTTCTGAATATGTTTCAGTAGTATTTGCACACACACACAGGACCAGATCTACTAAACGCCCAAACAAAATTTACAAACAGATTTACTAACAGTGCGCACTAAAGGTTGTGTCTGCAAAGGTACAAAATAGCGCGTCTGCATCCAGTCAGTACGTTTTCCGCAATGAATATGCAACATGGGGCGTTTACACGCAATTGTGCGTGTGCTGGGAGGAGAAAATGTAAATATATTATTTTAGCACACGCAAAGCCATTTATCAAACCTGAAATCGATTTTGCTAATACAAACTGCATCTATTTTCACACGTCTCAAAGGAAGGTGCAAACGGTTTGTGTGTGTAATTGTAATTAAAGGCTGTGGTTATTGTGGCAAGAAGGAGACATCGAAACAGTGAAAGAAGACACAGAAAAGGCATTTTTCATCCTCATATGAACTTTTTGGAATGAATGAGGAAAAAGTCATTAAAACATATCGCCTATCCAACCTTGCCATTTTGGAGCTGCTGGAGGAGCTCAGAGTCACACAATACCTCCGTATGGAGCAACGGCCCAATGCTGCAGGGATGCAGACATGCAGCAGTCTCATTCAAAGTCACTTCTTGGAGTATGCATTTATTTTTCTATTTTCATTCAATATGTAATGTAGAAAAACTCCTTGATTATACATATGTTGTAGATTAAAAAACGAGTGCCAGACCATTCCCTCTGGCCTAGTGTGACCCAATAAACCTTTACTGAAAAAAGATGATTGAAATCACTTTCTTAATTGATATAAACATATTATCAAATGATATGCTCAGTCTTATTAACATTGAATTAGGTTAAGTCCTGCAAAATCTTATCAAACACATTGTCACACACTTCAGTCAGAAAATATATTAGACTATAGCCCTAACATGCATGTGGCAAAAAAAAGCCAAAAAAAAGATAAATAAATAACTAAAAAAACTCCAAAAACACAGCTCCTTGTCGACTAGCCATTTTAACACAAAATAAATATTCCTAGCAGTGTAAGAAAACTTAAACGTGACATTTGTTTGTTTTATTTCCCTCTTTTCTTCAAAAGGCCTACTGCTTGTTTCCTTCTGCGCAGGTTGTGCACCTTTCCTCACTCTCCGGTCCTCGGCTGCCAAGCTGTCGCATGAAGGACTTGGTCAGACTGCTTCGACACCTGGATGGAGCGCAGTCATTGCCCGTAGTTCTCTTGCCACAGAATTGACGGCCATCGTCAGGGCAGATATTGCGCTGACCATCTGTCTGCAGTGCGTGGCAATGGCCTAAGTGTTGCGCCTGACCGCCTGTGCCAACCATGACGCCAGACGCATCTCCCATGCAATTGTCTGAAGGGCTGCAGACGGCTTCTTTTGTTCCCGCAGCAACTCCAGATCAATGTCCTCTGGACCCTTTCGAGGATCTGCAGGAGTGTCAGCTGCTTTAGGGAGATTTGAGGAAGGTGGCTGAACTTCTAATGAAGTTTTACATATACATATATATATATATATATATATATATATATATATATATATATATATATACACTGTGTGCACAATTATTAGGCAAGTTGTATTTTTGAGGATTAATTGTTATTGTACTATACAGTGCTC
>JAOUQZ010000041.1:9678186-9694278 GCA_028564935.1 Neosilurus hyrtlii
CTCTTCCACAGAGGGCATGTTGGTGGGATTGAGGAGGTCCTCAAAGTATTCCTTCCACCTCCCGACAACATCCCCAGCTGAGGTGAGCAGCTCTCCACTTCCACTGCAAACAGTGTTAGTGGAGTACTGCTTCCCTCTCCTGAGGCGCCAGATGGTGGTTCAGAACCTTTTTGAGGCCAACTTTTTCCAGGCCCTCACCGAACTCCTCCCACACCCGAGATTTTGCATCGGCGACAGCGCCGACTGCAGCACGTTTGGCCTGTCGGTACCCATCTGCTGCCTCGGGAGTTCCACAGGCCAAAAGGACCTGATAGGCCTCCTTCTTCAGCTTGACAGCTACCCTCACTGCAGGTGTCCTCTACCTGGTTCGGGAACCTGGAAGGTTGTGATTGGTTGGTATGGCTTCTCCGATCTGTATCCGAATGTTGTTTCGTTGTTGGACTTCTGTGCTCATCATGGTTTGTCCATCACAAACACTATGTTCGAACATAAGGGTGTCCATAAGTACACATGGCACCAGGACACCCTAGGCCGCCATTCAATGATCAAATTTGTAGTCTTGTTATCGGACCTGCGGCCGCATGTTCTGGACACAAGGGTGAAGAGAGGAGCTGAGCTGTCAACCGATCACCACCTGGCTTCGATGGTGGGGAATGCTGCCTTCCAGACCTGGGAGACCCCAGCGTGTAGTTAGGGTCTCCTGGAAACGTTTGGCAGAGTCTCCTGTCAGAAGGGCCTTCAACTCCCACCTCCAGCAGAACTACCGTCACATCCCAATGGAGGCCGGGGACATAGAATCTAAATGGGCCATGTTGATGGCCCAGTGAGCTAACTGATTATCGGTTAAAATGAGAAGCTAGCCTTATACTCAGCAATGTATGGAGGCCTCACAGCATGCTAAAAAAAATGGACATTAGCAAAGCCCCCCCCCGTCCTAAACAACTGTTTTCCTGCATACTGTATGCATATTAAAAAAAAAATACAAAAATTAAAAAAAATTAAAAGGATGAATAGGAAAGCCATTGCTGGCATCATTGCTGCCCTGTGGTTATGAACCTCATGTTTCTATAATCTGTAAATATTATTATTTATGTCAATTTATTTAATGATATTAAAATGGTAGAAACGTTTAGATATAATACAAATTTTATCTAGTTACTTTAGTTTTATTCCCTCATAATTGTTTACTTGAATTAAATCACTAAAGCCTAACATAATATTTTTATTAAAGAAATGGAACTGGTAATATTATACAAAAGTTTTCATTTATTTCAATTTCAAAAGGCGTCTGTGGTAAAAAAAAAAAAAAAGAAAAAAAGAAAGAAAAAAAAAGAAAAGGAAAAAAGGTCTAGATGGAAAAAAATATACATTTATGATGGTCCAGTAATACTCATGTTTTGTTAACACTACAAGGAATCATGTAAAAGCACAAGTCTTTATGAAAACTAATGCAGACTTTTAATATGTATGTTTATTTAATGAAGTAAGTATATAGTATAAGTATATGGATTCCATTTACAAATTTTATATCATTTCACTACAAATTCTATATCATTCACACTGTTCTTTACCCAAAAAGAATTTTCGCACCATTAACGTTAACATGTGGTACACTGCAGAACGGAAGAAGGCTACAACTGTGATGCCAAGACAGAAGAGCCAAAGCAAGCAGTGACCTGGTTTGCTTCAGTAGGCTCAGAATCCAGCTGCATATGCTTTCAGAGGCCACGCATCAATAAACGTGGACAACAGTTTAAAACATCCCATCCTAACACAATGAAGTACATCACACAAACAAGAGCCATGTCTGATGTGGTACAGTGAGCATGCGACTATCACTTTGTCTTTCTATTTTTCTATTTTTCTTTTTCATGTTCAGCTAGAGTTCAATTAAAACCATGTGCTTAAACTACATATGTGTGCTCACTCTCATTATCTGATGTGTGCTATTATTTAATTGTTTAGTTTTTTCTCTCTCAGATATTTATTTATTTAATTGCTGGTTTGCTTGTTTGTTTTTTAATTGCTGTTATAAACAGTTCTAACTTAATGCCACCACACGATACAGCATGTCACTTCAAAACATACTAGTTTATGCCTTCCCACTTTGCACTCTTCACAAGTTTGTATTTATTGTGGTTTCTATTTACATCTATTTACATTTACTTCTATTAGACATCTAGTCTAACTAAACTTAAGGAATCTTTTTTCCTTCTTCCACCTCCTCTTCTATTATGATTATTAGGATTATTATTATTATTATTAGTAGTAGTAGTAGTAGTAGTAGTAGTAATAGTAGTAGTAGTAGTAGTAGTAGTAATCATCTTCGTAGTAGCAATAATACTTGTAGTATTATTACAGTAGTATTAATAAGTGTTATTCATATTTTCCTTTCTTTTTTCTTTTATTTTGTTTTACATATTTACACTCTACATACTATTTACACTAATCATCCACTTTAATAGGAAGACCTGTACACTTGCACACTTACATGTAATCATTCATTAGTATTAATAGCATAAAATCCAGTAGATTCAGGACACTTTAACATGAGGCCACAACAAACAAATGTATACAGTATGCATTGGGGAATTGGTTAGGTAGAGGAATCTGAGATATCATGGGCACAGGCTCACAACATTCCAGATCAACAGTTTCTGACATATTCAAACCAGCCCATCTGGCACCAAACAAATGTCATGGTTTAATCCCCCAACTTTGCTGTTTTATGCGAACATTAAGTGAATCTTTTAACCTGTATCTGCATGATTTGTGCATTGGGCTGTTGCCACATGATTATCTGATTGGATAACTGCATATATTGGCAGCTGTATAGGTGGTCCTATTATCCATCCATCCATTATCTACATTGTTCAAGTTTGAGGGGGAAGCTGAAGCTAGTCCCAGATGACTTTAGGTGAGAGGTGGGGTATACATCTATCTATTCTTAATATTTTATAAAGCCATCAACAGTTTAATTTGATTTGCTTATGCATTACAGGTTTCCTTTATGTGAAACCACATCAGCAGTGGTTTCAGCTCACATCAGCAACCATATAACAAAAAGCTCCTGCATATCCTCTAGGCTGCTGAAAAGGTAGCAATGATCCTCTATGATGGTGAACAGCCCTTCAGGAAATAATTAGTGTTTGGTTCGGCCACTCCAACTGTGATTAATTGAGGAGAGATAAGTGAGCATAATTTCATTCTGGTGATGATGTGACTGCCAATTACCTAATGTAACTCCTTTACCATTTCTCTCCCATTTTCTCTTTTCCTTTCTTTTCTTCTGGACTTTATATCCCTCTAATAATGACTCACTGTTTTTTGTCATGGAGACCTACACACAGCACACACTGTGCATGTACAGAAAGGCTTGTGACATGTACTGAACATTAGTAGAACAGCTCATGACCCATACACCCCCCACCCCCACCACACACACACACACACACACACACACACATACACACACACACACACACATACATACACCATCCAGAAAAAGAGGGAGAGAGAAAGGGAGAGGAAATCATTATTCATAGCAGGAACTACACTTTCATTTCACAGATCACATGACAAATAGATAGGGAGACACGTATGAGGCGTTCATTAGACAGACACAGTGAAACAGGCAATGTGTGTAAGAAAATGGTAGGGCTTGAGCTCAGACTGACTCTATGTTGAGAGAGAGATATGTTAAAATCTTGAATGTGTGTGTCAGTGTGTGTGTGTGTGTGTGTGTGTGTGTGTGTGTGTGTGTTATTTTATTTTTTCTCTCACTATCGGTCTTTAGACTGTGTTTCATTGGCTCAGAGCAGTTTGCCTTATCGCACACTCCCAGACGCGTACACACAATAGCCTATTTTACACCAATAAATGTGTATTTGTCAAAATACAATTTCAATTAAATACTGCAACACTGTCGCTGTGTGCTTTGCTCCACTTACTACTGACAGAAAAAGAGAGGATGGAAAGAAGAAAGGCCTGAATAACTCTATATTTACGTGTGTGTGTGTGTGTGTGTGTGTGTGTGTGTGTGTGTGTGTGTGTGTGTATGTATGTATGTATATAGGTAAAAAGGCATCAAGTTTTACATAAGAATTCAATATTTCAAAAGACCTACTATATGATTTTTCTCAAATGTAAATGTAAAATGATATAGTTAATACATACACTATAAAATAACACATAACATTTCTACAAAACAGTTGTGTATAACATATTACAATTTGTTTATTCATTCATATAATGATTTTCTGAACTTTTTAATCCTAATTATGGTTGCAGGGAGGCTGGCGCCCATCTCAGCCAACTCTGGGCAAGGGTGGAGTACACCCTGGACAGCTACAATTTATTTATAAAACTCTTACTTAAAAATCTCCTTGACCCCAACCCCCATTAAATGTCAACTTTGTGATTTTCATTTCATTAGCACTTTAGGTCACGACCTCTACTTGCAATCCACTAGAGCTGCATGTACATAAATGGCCATACACGTGTTCCTGAGAGAAAAAAAAAAACACTGTGCTTAATTCCCAGCAGGCCGAGGGGCTTGAGAGGTTAATTAAGCTAACCAGAGAGGGAGAGTGTCTTGCAGGCTCAAGATCCCTGACAAACATGGGCCTCATGAAATTGAGCTAAAATCTGGTGAAAATTAGTCTGGGTCATATTTCCTGAGTATTAAAGCCCCAAGACTTGATCAGTTTTCTGTGCTCTTTTTCCTGTCTCACACCTCATCAAAGTTATCACAACTTTTAGAGAGCAATAGTTCTCTGAATCTCTTTTCTTAATACTGGTGTCTATTTCCAACTCACTTCATTCAATTCATTTAACAAGCCTAAAATTGGCTGACTTGGATGATTTAGAACAATAGTTCTTAAAGTGAATTATAGTTAGGATATAGTATCAAACCCATTAACAGAGTATATATAGATAAGCCATGGTCTGCAACCAGCTTGCAAAGCATGAAAAATATCTTACTATAAAAGATACGGTATATCAGTAAGCAGAAGAGTGCATATCATGAATCACAGTGAGGATAGCCATCAGTAGTGGAGAAAATATAGTGCTTTACAAAAAGCTGGACAAAAATTTCTCTGAGAGTCTGCTAAAAAGTGTACAGTAACATACAGTAAAAGAAAATCAAGCATGGCTAAAGTTTGCTAAAACCTACCATAAGTCTCTCAAAAGCATCTGGAAAAAATGTGTTATGAGATGATGAGACCAAGGTTGAACATTTTAATCATAATTCTAAAAGGTATGTTTGGCACAAAACCACTGCACATCGCCAGAATAACACTATAGCAACAGTGAAGCATGACGGTGGCAGTATAATGCTTTGAAGCTGTTTTTCTTTAGCTGGAACTGATACTTTATTCAAGGTGGAAGGAATTATAAACATTCCCAACAAAAACAGTAAATTTTTGCACAAAACTTCCAGGCCTTTGTTAAAAAGCTGAAGAAGAATTTCACCTTTCGGCATGACAATGACCCAAATCATACCTTCAAATCAGTAAAAGCAAGATTTCACCTGATTTCAAAATTATTGAAGTTTTAGAATGACCCAGCCAGAGTCCAGACCTGAATCTAATTGAAAATCTGTGGGGTAAGCTCAAGCTTATTGTGCACAATGGATGCCCTTGCAATATGACAGATTTGAAGCAGTTTTGCAAGGGAAAGTGGGCAAAGATTGCCAAGTCAAGATTTAATAAGCTGATACAAAAAAAAATACAATTTAACTCATACAAAAATGAGTGTAGATTTTAGAAAATCTATTTTTAGTATAAACTTTGCTATATTTTCAAATTTCATTTATTTTTTAATTATTTTTTTCAATAAAATTACATTACTTAAATCTACATTTTTTAGATTAAATTTTTTAAAAGTCAGTAATTTTTTTTTAAATGTCCAAGCGTAAGTTATCCAGCATTAAATTAAATGAATATATAGATATAGATATAGATAGATAGATAGATAGATAGATAGATAGATAGATAGATAGATAGATCGATAGATAGATAGATAGAAAGTTCAAATAAAAAAGTATATCAGTAAAAAAAGCAGCATTTTATGTAAGAGATGACTTTTCAGATAAAAATATAATTAAAGCTGATGGGTTTTGCATGAGATTAATGAAGCATGTGACAGTCAAAATATACAAGACAACTAGCTGGTTCTGCAAGAACTCTTATCTCTTATGCTCAGTAAAATCCACTCATTACTTTGTAAAATTGCACAATCTATACCTGAGACTACTATATTTTTAAAGCAAAGGGTGTTTTTTGCATGTGTCTAAAGCTTTCGCACACTACTGTATATTCTATGTATATTTTGCCAACAACCATGCCATGTGGTGCTACTCCAGATCCAGGATTGAGACTCACTAATATTTTGGGCTGCATAATTTATATTGTTGTTGTGCTGGCTTCCTGTCATCCAGGGTTGTGGATTTGTTCTCTCCACGGTCTCTGGCTGTCCAATCATATGAGAGAGGCTCATGCTGCAGTGCTGGCTTAGTTCTTTTAGCCAAGTGGTGCAAGGCTTGCCTATTGGTCTTTTTCCATGCACTCTTCCCAACAACTTACAGCTTAAGCCCTCTTTCCTCACCTGGTGGCCAAAATACTCATTCATCTTGACAGTCGCTGTTGGCGGATTTCCAATCCTGATGTTGACATCTTCATTAGAAATGCTATCTTTCCACGAGATTCTAACAATCCTTTGACAGTACCAGTTTTCAAAGCTTTGAATCATCTGTGGTGTACATCCATGTTTCAGAAGTATAACTCATGATTAATCAAAAATTTTGTTATGGTGTACATAATGGTGCAGCAGGTTGGTTTAGTGGTTAGCACTCATGTCTCACAGCAAGAAGGTCCTGGGTCTGAGTCCGATTCCCAGCAAGGACATTTTTGTGTGGCGTTTGCATGGTCTCCCTGTGCTTACATGGGTTTCATCCAGGTGTCCGGTTTCCGTCCACTGTCCAAAGACATGCATATTAGGCTAAATGGATGTTCTCGACAGCCCCAGGTGTAAATATGAGTGCAGATGTTTATGTGTCTGTGTTGGCCCTGCAATGGTCTGGCAAGCTGTTTAGGGTGTACTCTGCCTTCATCTGGAGTCAGCTGAGATGTGCTCCAGCCTACCCCTCATAAAGGATTGTAAAGGATAAAGCGGCTCGGGAAATGAATGAAATGAAACGTATATAATATTACATTTAACTAGACGTGCTATGAGAAATATTCACAAAACCTTCAGCTAAATGAAGCAGAAAGGCCAAATTGAGGGCAATCATGTAACACCCTGGGCAATATAAGATAACTCACATGATTTTTGGTTTTTGGATCAGGGTGCCTGATGTGGGAACAGATAATTGTGAAAGTGCTCCCCGGGCCAATTAAACCTCATAATTGAGTTCTGGGAAGCCAAAAAAAAAACAAAAAAAAAAAAAAACCCTCAACTGTGCTTCCTTTGTGCATAGTGTTGACACACTTTAATTGGGTACAGCTAGAGTGACACCACACAAAATGTATTTACTAATTTAAGTCTGAAGTTTTATCAGATTAATTCATTATAGTGCACACCTGGTGCAATATATTCAATTATGGGAAGAATCTCAAATGGCTGCTGGTGTTCATGTTACACCCTGTAGCCCTTTTAAATTCATGTTGTACAATACATAATCTTGTTTTAATAATGTATTTATTTATATTAAATTGGCATAATTATTGCTTTTTTTTAACATAGTGTGAGAAGTGTCCCTTTTTACTTGTGCATAGGGAGTGATCATGTTGTTCTGTGTTATCAAAGAAGATTGTGCGCCTGTCAGTGCTTCTCCTTCCCACTGCACTGGCCAGTGGTGCTAAATCAAGGCTGCCTTCATGGTGCATTGTCACTGCAGTGGTTCCCTGGACTGGAACTAAACGATCGATAGGCTCTTTACTTCACCTGAGGCATAGCAGGGAAACAAGTGACACAAAACTCTGAGGCCACCCACCTCACACTGTGTATGTGTGCGTGCGCACCAGAATCTGTATAAATAATCTTAGATTTTAGGAGTGTTTTCATCCCTTACTTTCGTGTGTGATTGTAAGAGAAGATAATTTACTTATATTTTACGGAAGTCTCAGTTACATGTCACAGTCATTGAGCTTTTGTGTGGAGTTCTAAAATTCAGAAGGTTTTTGTTTGTTTGTTTGTTTTGTTTTTAGTGAGCCATTTTTTTCCTCATAACAGCCAACTTAAATCCACCACCCCACAAACCCCCAAGTCTTGTTGATTTTGCAGGCATCTCTATGGACCCATTAAATCTCTGCTAGGATTGTGCCCTGTTTGTAAATACCTCTTCTATTTTTCCCCTTGAGTCTAGAGCTGAGTGGATAAGAAGTGTAGGCCTCTAAGTGGAATATCCCTAGCTTTGAGTCAGTGTAGCGTATAATGCTAGCTAGGATAGAGGCTTGCTCGGAAACACAGACTGCATTATTAAATGTAGGCAGGCGATTGGTTTTGGTGTTTCTCACCCTGGCTCTTCAGAAAGAAGAGCACACTTTATTAAATGCACTTTCACAAATGGTTTATGCCTGCATGATCAAAGTGCCGTCCAAATGCCACTTTCCTCTGATTCTTCTTGACAAAGTGATTCGATTAAATGTCTGTCCTTCCCAAAGAAATAAACAGTCAAAAAGACAGAAGAAGCATTTTCTTGGGGATGACTTTTCCATGGCTTATGATGGTGGGACAAATTTAAGAAGAGATATTTTTTTTATTTAGTCTAAAGTAACATATCAACCAAAACAGCATCTCCCAATGCACAGGGTACATTTACACTCTGTGCATTTAGAGCAGCTGTTTATCTGTACTCCAATCCATTTCACATGCTTTAACTGCCAGTGCTGCATTACTATATGTGTCAGGGTTCTTTAAAATAGCCTTGAAATGGGATTGGTTCTCCAGTGTGTTTGAGTCTCTCACTCTCAGCAGATTGATTTTCAACCCTCCCCTTATTGTGAGTGCAGTGCTGTGTCTGAAGCTGATGGCTTGTGGGAAATATTTATCCACATTGATCATGGAGGCTGATGAGTCTGTTATGGACGCCACAGTTCAAACAGTTTGGACCCCTCAAATGTTTCTAAATATCAATCAGCTATAGGTGGCAGGGGAGCCAGTAGGCAGACCACCGTATGAATGCCAAGAACCTTTGAAATGATACTCCAGGCAAAGGGAAGCCAGAATTGTGATAAAAATTTCTGCAGAGGGGATTTTTTTGTGCAACAAGAGCTTCAGATTACACATTGTGTTATAAAACAGTACACACATTTGAGGAAATATATTTCAGGAAATCTGTTAGAGGTCAGTTTAGAAATAGAGATGGTGAGGGGAGGACAGAAGGAAAAGCATGGTGGGAGCAGAAAGGGTAGAGTTGCTGAGGCGAAATGACTTCCTTAGCTGGAGGCACTGTGCTTGAGGGCTTACTGACTGTGAACATGCCATGAAGAGTGGGGAAGGGCACTGATAATTCAGTGTGCTGCCATTTCATTAATGATTCAACAGCGACAGGATATTTTTCTGCATCAAACTTTCATATCACCAGGCAGTCTTCACTGTACTGGGTTTGCACACTCTAAAGGTGATAAAGCGTCTGAAAAACTGTCCATCTTTCAGCATGCTGTCTTTGCTACAGTCTGATAGCACAGTGATACACTGACAGACACACTCAAAAAATAAATAAATAAATAAATCACACAAAGCGTTACGGTAGTTCATCTTTGACTTGGCTTCGATATATCCACCTGATGAGAAATCACCAGAGAGAACTTAACAGCAGGATCTTACTTCAGATACACAATCTTTCATTCTATCATTCTTTCTAACATTGGTTTACTTGCAAACACACAGACACACAAAGTTGATTTAAGCATTCTGATCCCCCATGTCATACTTCTTTAAATCTCTGGCAGAGCAGAAAAGTCAACAAAGTCGATCATCTTGCAGCAGTAAAACTATCCACAAGTTCCCACTCTATAAAGCAAGGTCATATGTAAATCCATCCCCTCCCACTGCACTGCCTGTCACATCAGCATAATAAATACCAGCACGAATAGAGCTTGAGGAACTCACAGACCATAGCGCTCTGATGGATAGCTATGCCCAGGGCACTTTCCAGTAAGAAAAAATAGACTTTAAATCAATAGTAAGCTAACTGCGACAATAATACATGTGTGTGTTTCTGAAACATGTATTTGACCAATACATTATGAACCAGAAAAATCACTCATAGAGCGCAGACCTCCGCCAAGGCCGTTCAGTACCCCTATGTGGTATTGTAGGAAATGCAGCATTTTTATAAATCCAACATTTGTTTATTATTTGAGCCCTACAGTGCAAATACACAGCCATTTATACAATTGCATTGAGTATAGGGCCAGCCTTGAATAAGAGGACTTGTGCTCGGATGAGAAAGTATTAATAATTGTATTATTTTTGTGAAAATTGGTCAAAAAGTTGCACAGAAAAGTAAAGGAATGAGATTACACCACCGAATGCAAGCCTGGAAGTTACGCTTCGGTATGGTGTGGACACAGTAACTCGGATGAATACATTATCACTAAAAAAAATCTTTAAAAATTTCCTGCATTCAGACAATAATCTGAATCACTGCCAAAATGTATTTAAGTGTTCCTTGTATCATTTCTGACTCATCCTGAAAATTTTATTAAAATCTGTTCATAGGTTTTTGAGTAATGTTGCTAACAGACAAACAAGCAAACAAACAAACCAACCAAACAATGCCGGTGAAAATATAACCTCATTGGTGGAGGTAAATGTTAAATACAATTCCATCCTGAGCCTAAATTTCAATGTACTTGTTTGTCTGGGTTTCTTCAGGGTTCTCTGATTTCATCCGACCACCCAAAAACATGCCGGTAGGTGAACTGGTTATGTTTAATTACCTGTAGATGTGAATTATAATATATGTGAAAGTGTGGACATGGTGCCTTGTGATGGACCAAGATTCAAACCAAGTTGTATTCTTTCCTTGTGATTTCCTTGCAATTCACAGACACTTTGACATGGACAAAGTGAAGTTGAACCAATTAATGATTTTTTTTTTTACTTTAATATATTTGTGCGATTTATTTATGTATATACATATCAAAGAATAATTGAAATCGTTTTTAATTTTGTACCATTCATGAACATGAATGACTCATCAGTGAGGAAACATAGCAGTATGCTGATTGTTCAATTCTGTTACAGAATATTCTGCAGTTATCAGAAAGAAAAAATATTATAGTTGTAATTTACCATATTTATCATTAAACATAATTCCATGTAATTTTCCTACCTAGTAAAGTTAATGCTGTCAACTGAGCAGAACTGAAAAAGGCACAGTGAGCTTCTGTCAGACGCTCTGGTTTCTACAGTTCAAAGACATGTGGATTATATCAACTGACTACCCTATCTGGTCATAGGTATAAATTAGTGTGTAAATGGTTGTTCATCTCTGTGTTAGCTGTTTAATGGATTGCTGACCTTTTCAGGGTGAATCCTGCCTCTCATGCCTGAAGTCAGCTGGGATTGGATTCAGCTTCCCGGACAGAAACGTGTTATAAACAATAGATGATTGGATGGAAGGTTAAATTGGTGGATGGATTAATTGGGTGGACTGATGATGTGATAGATAAATAGATGAATAGTTGGGTGAAAAGATTGATGCCTTGAGCATTAGTTAGCCTTCCCTAATGTCTTACATGTCACCACAATGCTGCAATATTTCTGCAATATTCTTGTCCATCACACTGATGAAGACCCTTACTGGGAAGAAGCCTATATTGTGAAGTTTGACAATTTCGAAGCATAATCACTGGTGAAGAACACACACACACACACACACACATATACGTGTGTGTGTGTGTGTGTGTGTGTGTGTGTGTGTGTGTGTGTGTGTGTTATTTATTTATTTATTTATTTATTTCTTATCTATGTATTTATTTTTTATTGCAAGATTTTCTCCGGATAATTGGCACACAGAAATCAGTTTTGAGCATTCTGTCATAATGTGCAATATTTGCTCATTTTTCTAAGGACAAAAGAAGCCCAAACTGAGATTGAATGCAACATGAATCAGAATCATAGCTATTATATTCCCATAACTTTGGCATTGCGTTATGTCCTATCAATAATAACTCCTGTCTTTTAGGATGAAAGGAACAGAAAGAAATAGCATCTGTAAAATGACAAACAAAAGAGGCAAGCATCACAGAAAATAATAGATTTCAGTTGGGCAGAAACACCTTATGAAAATGCAATACTCTGAATATTGCCCTGTGCATTTCTTGCATAGTAAGGAAGCAGTGTGGAAAGAGACGATAGAGAGGTTGGTAATTGGTGAAAGAATTTAATAAGACTTATACCTCTGTAATATGCAAAGGTCTGCAGGGTAGAGAAGAGAATGGGGGAAGAGGATGAAACTTACTAAGAAAAAAAGACAAATGTGGAGCTATAGTAGCTATTAATAAAAAACTCATATGCTATTTTCTTTCAGGCTAAAACTGCTCACAATCCATATGCATGCTGATTTTACTTTGTGTTATACCTGATGTACCTCTTGTAGTAGAATGTTATCAGTCATAACTATTAGCTTGGAATCGAAAAGTGTACACACTGCTGCTTGTGTATGTAGCACGATAGGTCAGTCCACAGTGTATGGTGTTCATACATGGCTAGCTCTGTGTCTTGGTCTATTGCACTTGCTGACATTTACAACCCAGACCATGCTGCTAGTGTATAAACCTCCCAGGCCATGACAGAATGTGGATTTGGGACGAGTCTATCTCGGTCAGCCCCTCAAAACATGCTAAACTCCAGTGCACTTGACCAGAAGCCAAGTCCAAGTGTCTAAACACGACCTGTGTTCAAGCAGAGAGCAAGATGTTTTTACCAATAGACTTTGAATTCACTTCATGGAGAATATTTTCCTTGTCATCTTCTGTTCATTGTCTTGTTATGCTAATTTTTGCAAATCAGACATCTTTTTCTAGTCAATGGAATGCAATGCTCCAGCTCAAGTCAGAACATTTTTTTCCAATAAATAGGAAGTGACTAATAATGGGATAGAAGGACACCATGACACTGGTGTGGAGTGTGAGTGTTCCACAGAAGAGCCACAGAAAACAAAAGCCTTTAAGTACGGAAAGGCATTTAACTTAATACCAGCCAAATTGGCAAGGAGGAGATACCGACAAGCAGACAAGGCTCACAGGAATGCTAATAACCTTAGTGCAAAGACAAAGAACACACAGTGAAGAGACTTGGGGGAAAATCATCACAATGCTTTCTTTTACATATCCTCTAAATTACCACTTAATTTAATTTCACCACTTCGACGTCTTCATTTCATTCTGTCTATGCCTTATAAAGGGCCGGATGCTGCTCTCGATAAATGTATTCTGATCCCTCAGGGACTAAGACTAATCCATTGTGCAGCATGAGGAGCTAGTATTGTGGGACGCATCCGTTAAAGGAACACGGCATGTGGGTGCATTAGCATTATTAAAGAGATGATGAAAAGTGACTCGCCACCGATGAAGCATTCAGCTGTCTCAGCGGAGTGGAATGACAATGCTTGGCGACGTCCAACTGAACTGTTGTGTGACATGATCTCAGAGCTTAAAGAAGAGTGTGGCCTATTTGCGATCTGTAGTGTTATCTTGCAAAACCACGCGTCGTGAAAAGCATGCCATCATTCAGAACCTATGAAATATTAACAGGAGAGAAATGCAAGCCCTAGCTTGTTATGAGAATTTCTTAGAGGAGTGAAGGAATGCAAAAGCATTCTCAACAGTGCAGTTGCTGACTGTATAAAAACGTGAGAAAGAAGTCGAGGGAATGTATCTGGCTCTGTGTGTATATGTGTGTTCAAACGAACAAGAGAAAGAAGCGTAACCCAAAAAAAAAAGGTTTTTACTTCTTTACAGTGTGAAAAGCAAGGGCCTAGCTGAAATACATTCCATCTTTTTTTCCCTCAGTGTTCTAATAATAAATGTAGTGTCTGTCTATGCAGACTAGCAACATGATATCACTGCATGTGATACTCAGTCGACAGACAGCACACTTAGCGGTCACCCAGTGTGATGGACTGGAGGAGTTGGTTGCAAGGTACCATCTTGCTCTGTAAAGCACAATTATGTACTCTTATATAAACTTCAAAATCTCATAATCCTTAGCGAATACAAAGTGAAAAAAGCCAAACTGTGCAGTTGTGGATCAACACGGGCTTTATAATAATGCAAAAACATCTATTAAATTTAATGAGCTAAAAACAATGAATTAATGTCATACACCAACTTAGACGCATCAAACACCCTCATGCAGCCAAAAGACTTCCATGTATGTGGTGACTGGCAGGAGTTGCAGTCATTCAGGAGATACACTGTGCAAACGTATAAACAATTTTGTTTATTTAAGGGAAAATGTGTTGTGTGGTCGGAATTTATGAGTTATAGTTAATTTTCATCTTAAGCTTAGTTTAATTAGGTACAACCAAAGCAACTGATATTTTATTCTAATATTGTTTTTCATGGATTTGTGCTATTTATCTTGTAAACTCCTCACTAACTGTGCACTTCTCTCTTATATGCATTTGAAACTGTGGCTTGTGCACACTTTATTGTATGTTATTGCATATTTTGTATCTCCTGATTACCTCCACTGTGAGGGAGATTATGTATTCACTACTGTCTGTTTGTTTGTTTGTAAATTAGCAGGATTACACAAAAACTACTAAACTGATTTACACACAGTTGGTACAGGGATTCGTTGTGGGCCTGACGAGAACCAATAACATTTTGGAGCAGATTCGGATCCAGGAATTTATTAAATGCTTTTTAACAAGCATTTATTAAAGGATTTTTTTTTGTTAGATTTCGGTTATAGATAAAAGTGAAACAGTCAAAGTATTTGCTCACCTTTAGGAAGTTTATCTTTTCTATGGATCTGTGTCTTTCATTTTCTTCATTTCAGCTAGCTTGCTTACCTTCACTGGCTAGTGGCACAGTGCATGTTTCGTGTTTTATGTAAGTTAAATGTTGTTACATAGGGAAAGTTAATCCATCAACAAAATGATAAAGGCTTTACTCTCATAATGCTTAGGTAAACCTAAGGGGATGGCAATGAGAGCAGCTAATTATAACTTCAGAGTTACAAATTCTTGGGATGCATTCCAAGCCACATTCTTTACAAAAAAAATTGCTATTAAGTCATCCCATTCAGCACACAGAAAGCAGGTTAATACAGATTATTTATCAGGAATAACTTTCAATTCAGTTAATTTGAATGTTTATTACTTGCAGCCATCAGATTAATTTGTATAGTAGAGAAGGTAATGCATATACCAAAATGGTTATTTGCAGGTTACTGTAACAGAAGGGGAGAAACTACAAAATCTTGCATCATGCCACTTTATTCTATGAAATCTTTTTTTCAGTTTCATATTTTTAAATAATTTAAAGAATTTACTTCAAATGCAAGCCATATCATGATGAAAATGGTCATCAATATATCAATATGCACTATAATTATGTAAAGCCAACACCTTTATGCAGAAATATATACATTTCAAATGGTGTGGTGTGAATTTTTGCCCATGGCCATGTAGACTGCTTCTATCCCAGCAATAGACTATGGTGAAGAACAGCAGCAGTGGGAAGATGAAATCACCCCACTTAAGCTTGTTTGCCTCCAAGCAGTGTGCCATTAGTAGAGAAAGTCTTTTTCCACTCCTGGCACCACTAAACACAGTGGACAACAAAGCCTACATAGCTGTCATTATCACTAAAATAAGCAGAAATCCCCAGCACACATTAGTCAGAGATTTATTGATGGCTTAGGATTTCAGACATGGCAGGTACATATCGGTGTTTATTAAAGGAAGAACCAACATTCTTCTTATACCAGGGGAATATTTCCTGATAGTGCAAATCTTAAGTGGGAAATATAAGCAAAGCATGTATGCACAAAGACACACACACACACACACACACACACACACACACACACACACACACACACACACACACATATATATATATATAT
>JAOUQZ010000041.1:9705778-9713278 GCA_028564935.1 Neosilurus hyrtlii
ATATATATATATATATATATATATATCTGTGTGTGTGTGTGTGTGTGTGTGTGTGTGTGTGTGTTTTATATAATGATTCACTTCTTTTTTCAAGCCATTATGGTCACAGAACACTTGTCAGTGGTAAAGCTATTATTCTAAAGCTCAGTGATCTATATATCATTGTCTATGGTGGTGTTACTTCTGGTATATCTGTCTTACTTAATTACTGCAATGTATTTTGTGAGTAAATACAAATACTAATAATAACAATAATAACAATAACAATAAAATAGCATGCAAAATCATGACAATTTAGTGATGTCACCCATTAAAGCAAACCTGGGTTTTTTCCCTACCAGGCTTTGTCTCTTTGAAACATGCACATACACTGGGAGACTAATTAAAAGTCTTGAAGGTCTTAAGCAGCCGACCGTTTCTCAGAGCTATAATCACTTACACAGGCCATATCTGGCTCATACACACATTAGTGCAGGCAAGTAAGGTGATATGGAAAAACAGGAATGTACAATGGATAAAAAGAATGAAAGACTGATGCTATGGTACTTGTTCACAGCCTCTCTTACTTTTAGACAAGGGCACAGCAAGCAAGGCTTCATAGTGCCACTGCGAGGAATAATTAGAGAGGGGAGGTACTGAAAACAGGATATGTTCACGTCTGGGAGGGCAGAACCATGTCAGGAACCATTCCTCAATTAACCTATACACTAGTCACTATGCAGGAGGGAGCAGTGCAGGATGGTCCCTTTGGGGGAACACAGCCTGATGAAGTCGATTTCAAAAGTTTTAAGGGCAGAAGAGCTTCAGTAAAGCATTTAATTGTTTGTCTCACTCTTTTTTTTTCCCCTAACACATTATCTGAACTTTTGATCATTCCTGTCTTGTCCAGCATGTATTTTCTCTACCCTGTGTGAGCAAAATTTTTGAGACCTACAGAAACCAAAAAGTATTAAAGCTGACTTGCACAGTGATTTACTAGAATTGAAATGGTCATGAGTCAACTCTCTACTGTGTTGCAAAGGATTAATAACAAGTGGACATATGGATACTTACCACTTCCACTTGACCACTTGTAGCTTAGCAAATATAAGTAAACTCAGGTAAGGCTAATAAGTGTTCATATTGGTTTAAGATTGACAATAACCAAAAAATTCATTCATCATTCATTTTTGAACCGTTCATTATTCATTTTCTGAACCGCTTAATCCTAATTAGGGTCAAGGGGTGGCTGGCGCCCATCTCAGCCGACTTGGGGCAAGGGCAGAGTACACCCTGGACAGCTCACCAGATCATTGCAGTAACCAAACAATCATTAAGTAAAATTTAACCCATTTCCTAATCTGAAGACACACGGTATGAAGTGCTGGATTTGGATGTGGAGACACGGGACATGGGAGACAAGCCTTTACATGTGTGGTTAACTAATACTAATAAAACATATTTCCTACCATTAACCCAAGAGCTAGCACAGCTAAAATTAAAAGTGAGAATTGTGAACTTCTAATGATGTTACCCTAGCTAACACTGTGAATATATAAGGAAAATGATAGAACATACATATTTGCTTGAGAATATGAAACATATTTGCATGGTTGTCTAAAGTCTGGCCAAAGAAGTACTTTAGAGCTTAGCAACATACATAGATACAAATAAAGAAGGAGATTTACAACACAAAACACATTAAAGTATAACATGGTGTGAGGTCCCACCGTAGGACTTAGTCATGTATGTTCTGTTTGATCTGCTCTCTCCTCTCCCGTGTTTGTTTCTGATTACAGGCTCCGCCCTGATTAGCTCACCTGTTCCTCATCCCCACCGGAGGATAAAAGGGGGCCGCTTACCTTGTCCCGGTTGCCAGATCGTCTTGGGCCATCATTGTATGAGCGCTGCGTATTCACGGAGAGAGCTTGGGCCGTCATTGAATGAGTGCTCGCGTATTCATGGAGAGAGCTTGGGCCGTCATTGAATGAGTGCTCGCGTATTCATGGAGAGAGCTTGCGTTGTCATAGTTGAGAGGACGTATGTCAGTCTACGCACCACAATCCAGCCATATTTCCATAGTGTTTATGTTCCACGTTTTCCGTGTCCTAAAGGATCCTTGTTTGCACTTTATCCTGATCTTATCGTCTCTGTCCTGCATTTGGGTCTATCAGTTCATGGTATCGGTGTAACATTACGATCTGGCTGCCGACAGAGGCTGGAATACCACAGCCATCAAGGACGCCTTCGTCAGCGGGCTTGGCGAGGAGATCCGGGACCACCTTGCCCCTCATGAAACTCCCGCCGAGTTTGAGGACCTAGTGGACCTGGCGATCCGTATAGATAACCGGCTTCAGGAGAGGGAGTCGGATTGGCGCCGAGCCGCTTGGGGGACCTTCGAGAGTTTCGCCCTGGTTCACTGGTGTTTTCGCCGCCTAGCGCGGAGCTAGCTCCCCCTCCCGCCCTGGAGGAGCCCATGCAGTTAGGACGCGCCAAGTTGAGCCTGGAGGAGCGCCAACACCGCCAGAGAATGGGAGCGTGTTATTACTGCGGGCAAACCGGCCATCGAGCAGATTCTTCTCTGGCCAAGAGACCCGGTTCACTGGGCTTAAGGAGTGCACGGGTAAGCAGAGACACATGCACATACTTTTCCCCTCATACATTGACTGCTGTTTATTTGCTAATCAAGCGCAAAGCTATTTCCATCCAGGCTTTCATCGATTCGGGGGCAGATGAAAACCTGATGGATTATTCTCTAGTCAGGAGGTTGGGCATCACGGAGCGGTCACTTGCCCAACCAGTCACCGCCCATGCACTAAACAACCAGCTGCTAAACCAGATTACCCACAGGACCGAGACCCTCCTCATGTCTATTGGCGGGGATCACATGGAATCCATCTCGTTCCACCTCTTAGATTGCCCCCTTGTACTAGGGTTCCCTTGGCTGAGGGCTCACAACCCTCACATTATCTGGGAGATTGGGGTAATTAGGTGCTGGGACCCTGCCAGAATTCGAGGATAGGAAGGCCGTTTAGGACGTCCTGGAGCATTCCCTCAGAAAGGGGACTTTCAGTTCCAGGCAGAGGCTTAAAGAGGTCCCTGGTGCTAGTATCTACAATGAGGGTCATACTAGCAGGCAGAAACCTCCCCCTGAGAGCCGTCTGGTGCCACCCACCAGTCCCCCGCCACCACCTGAGATGGGGGAGGATGGCACAGCCTGTCCTGTCAAGAGTTTTCTGGCGGTACGCAAAAGGGGTCATGGGAGAAGTTCCTGGCTGACTGGGAGGGCTACAGTCCTGAGGGTCGCTCCTGGATACCAGCAAGCTCCATCGCCGACCGCACCCTAGTCCATGACTTCTACAGACAGCATCCCGAGATATTGGGACCATCAGGAACCAGTCCTAAGGGGGAGGGGGTACTGTAAGGTCCCGCCGTAGGACTTAGTCATGTCTGTTCTGTTTAATCTGCTTTCTCCTCTCCCGTGTGTGTTTCTGATTACAGGCTCCACTCTGATTAGCTCACCTGTTCCTCATCCCCACCGGAGGATAAAAGGGGGCCGCTTACCTTGTCCCGGTTGCCAGATCGTCTTGGGCCGTCATTGTATAAGCGCTGCGTATTCACGGAGAGAACTTGGGCCGTCATTGAATGAGTGCTCGCGTATTCATGGAGAGAGCTTGCATCGTCATAGTTGAGAGGATGTATCTCAGTCTACGCACCACGATTCAGCTATATTTCTATAGTGTTCATGTTCCACGTTTTCCGTGTCCTAATAAAGGATTCTTGTTTGCACTTTATCCTGATCTTATCTCTGTCCTGCATTTGGGTCTATCAGTTCATGGTATTGGCGTAACACACGGGCTCCCAAGTGGCAGAGCAGTAGGGTGCACCACTGTCATCCAGGAGATCTTGACTTTGGGTCCAGGTTGATGCACGCAACCATCCATTGCCAAAGTCCATGGTAGCTAATTGGTGAAGCTCTCAGGAAGAGAGAGATGGCACAGGCTCCCTTCCTTGTAAATGGCCAATCATGGCCATCTGTTAACTCATGCATATAAGGGGGCAAATAGTCCTTTACTGCAAAGTGTGTTACAATGTCCCAAATATGCAGAAAATGCAGGCAGTGGTTGGCAGTAGTTAAGTGATAGGAAGGAATACTTGCCTGTGGGGATTGACTATAAAAAAATTAGCAGAGAATTCTTGGAAAAATAACCAAAAATAACACAGCCCTATCTCAAAACTGAAGTAGGCTTTCTTTGCTTATACAACTGTTTAACAACATTTGTGGCCAAAGCGGGGGGAAATGCTCTTATTCCCATGTCATCTACCTACACAGATGTGTGTGTGTGTGTGTGTGTGTGTGTGTGTGTGTGTGTGTCGATTGACATTGACATTGACTGAGTCTACTGCTTGCCTGAACTTTCAACTGAAATTCTATAGGTTCTATAGATTGAAATTGACATTTGTACTTTCTTCCCACTTTACAACAAATCCCTTACCGTTCACTGACTCTCACAATGACTCCTTTTGCTTTCTTTCCTGTTCTCCTTCTGCCTCCGCCTTTCTTTCTGGTCTGCTGATCTTAAACATGCTGTGTGGAAGGTGTTACGACTGCAGGAACATAGTGCTGCTGCACATGGTTACCTTTCTGATTCACTTTTCTATTCCCAGATCCCCATTCGCTCACCCATCTCTCTCTCTCTCTTTCTCTCTCTCTCTTTCTCTCTCTCTCTCTTTCTCTCTCTCTCTCCCTTTCTCAATGGCTCTGTCTGACAGTGCATGCACTTGGAAACAAAATGGACAACATTAACAGGGGAATGCACCTCGCCTCCCATGTGCCCTAGAGCTGTCAATCAAAAGGTCAAGGTATTGCTCCCTCCAACTCAGCAACAAAACAAAAATAACCAGCAGCCCTACAAAATGTCTGTTTTTCTCCTCCCACTGGATTTTCCCCAAAAATATTTCCTTCTCTGTCCAGAAGAAAGTCAGAAGTCAAACACCAATACTTAAGAGCCTCTAAAAGGGGAAAGAATGTTGCTTTCAACTGCATATTAAAATGCGTTTTAATGGATTGATGACAAAAGAAGAGTGGACAAAGGTTTGGGCCCTGTATAGTGCTTTCATCATGAGTGAAATCAATTTAACACGATTGCCCACACATTTCAAATGAAATAGCTATAGAAAGCCAAGATGACAATAAGAACAGTTGCAAATCTGCAGCTATTAATAAAATACATCTTCAGAGTCTGGAATTAGTGAGTTCAATTTACATGGCATAACAGAGATATGATGCTTAATCTAAAGGATAGTCTTCCAGTAGAGTGCTTGCCTAGTATGTTAGACTCCACTCCCACATCCCCCTGAATGTTTTTCTTCAGTAAACTAAGATTTATATATTTTATGCAAGTGTTACTAAAGGAAAAAGTACTGTAGGATAGTCAAATAATTATTTTTAGTTGTATATAAACATAGTTTTATCATCCCAACAGCTCTCAGATGATAATAGACAGACTGACGGACAGAAAGACAGATGTACAAGATCTACTGTGAACTGGTCTAGAGAGGGTAAGGAAGCTAGATAAACATAAATACTAGTGTCACAACTTAATCAGTGCTTAATTACAGGCTAAGGGAAAAGTATGATGCTTCACTGTCTAAGATATTATGATCTCATGGGGATAATGACAAACTCCCAGTGGCAGAAGCCCCCCCCCTAAAGGAGCTCCATTAAACTCAGGTGATGTGATAGAGATTCCACCCCTCCTCCTCTGTTTGCTCTCACCTTCTCCCTTACAATGTCAGAGAGAACAGAATGAGATGACTAGGGCAAATACAAGAGCTCTAAATGCAAACGATAGGATTCCATTTCCTGTGTTTGAGTGAAGACAGGATGCGCTATCTCAGCTCAAATATCCTTCCATTCATTCTTCCTTCTTTGTCTAAAGCAAAACACAAGGGGAAGAAGACCAAAAAGGACAAATCGATATGATACCCCTGCTGTAGGCCGCCACTTAACACCATGAAATATTAATCCTGGATGATTGTATTATATCACGAGACACACTGCATCTTACACCAAAACAGAACAGATGTAGTGTGTCTCCATTCCTCTATTTGTCCTGGATTTATCCAGCTTCTTGAAATAAAACCAATTATTATACTGCAAGACTACCTTTCTAGCCCATAATCTGCCCCTGCATAATCCGGAGCTATTGATCAATGATCAGAGGGCTGGTGCTAAATGGATGAGAAAGAAAAAAATAAAAGCATTCACACACACAAGCCTTTCTGAATGGAGCTTATATTTATACCAATGCTCTCACATGTTAAGCACTGAAACAATGTATTGTAGCTTGCAAATAAAATCTTTTTTTTATTATTCTTCTATGTGGTATTAACTCTCCAAACTCCAGCAGCCCATAGCCAGACTTAGTTACTAATAATACATGCAGATGTACAGACCAAAAGATATATATATAAAAAAAAAAAGATATAATATATGTTGTACAGATATTCAGAATGGCTAGTGTAACTAGCAGACTTAACCAAACTCAGTGGAATATCATTGCATACATGTGGAATTAGTTGTCAGGACTCTAAAAAGCTAAATAAACCACATGACTGCAAAGGACCTGTCCACACTACAGTATTAGAATAGGTTTTGAACAGATCTGAATCGATCTCCCTGACCACGTCAGGCTCAAAACCAGGTACACCAAGACCTGTTTCGAGGTGGTTTTGGTAAGATTCATTCTGCAAAACCAGTCTTGCGTTTGTAGTGCAGACAGTAGAATTAAACTAAAGTTAACTGACTGAGTATACATGATAATGCTAAACAAAATAATGCTGGCACATTGTGTGGTTCCCTTTGACCAGGCAGAAATACATCAACTCAACCTTGGTGCCTTGTGAAGTCTCAGGAGCCCTACTTTCTTCCGTAGTAACTTTCTGCTTTTGGATTTATTAACAATTCTTATTGGCATTCAATCATCTGCAACTATATGGCTCTTTGCACTTTTTGTCACTTCTTGCAAAATTTGTGCTTAAAGGTCTGTGTAAGCAGATATAAGGCTTTCACCAAGATAAGACTAGCCTGGCACTCCTGACTGGCACAGCAGCTAGGTGCAACACTTTCACCCAAACGTTTACAAATTCAAGCCCAGGTTGATGCACATAGCCATCCATGGCCAGGAACCCATGGGAGCTTGTTGGCCAGACCCGAAGGATGGCATTTACTCACCTCATTGTCACTGAAGCATTCACAAGCCAATCATAGGCATCTATGAGTTCTTGCATACAAGAGGGCAGACAGCACTTTCAGAGTGTGTTACATCACAGCAGTTCCAAAAAATGTGGTTAGAGGAAACTGCATGCTTGCCTTTGCCGTCCCTGGCTAGTGGTGATAGTGTGATAGGGAAGCGTCATGTGATGGGTGAGAATTGAGAACACTACATGAAAAGAACACACATTTGTTTTTAATATTTTGTAAAGGGTGGAAGAATTTATCCATCATAATCGTGGGTC
>JAOUQZ010000041.1:9718278-9719719 GCA_028564935.1 Neosilurus hyrtlii
AGTTCCCATCTTATTTTAATTTTCACAAGCATGCTTAAATTAAATTTTTTCAATTTTTAATTTTAATTTTCACAAACACAAGCATTTATTTAAAACAAATAAATAAATAAACTAAAAAAAATGTTTACCAGGTATATACAGTATGTGGCAATAGAATGGTTGTGTGCATGGTTGGGGGGAGGATGTCTAATTTAAATATTATTTATTTAGGCACAACTTAAAAGCAGAGCTCCAAAAATATTTGTATGTGAAAGTTTGCAGAAACATGCATTCATAAAGTAAGAGAATAGCTGACAAACTGCATGCGCACTAAGCGCTGACAATATATTTTCCCCACTGTTTTCTTCATTTATTTAGTTGCCTGTGTGGGCATGTGAGCACAAACGCGACAACAAAATCGAACTCATGGCTTTGCGACACTCCACTATAAGACCATTACAAAAAATAAATTAAAAATTCAACATAATGAAGCTAACATTACACTGTAGGTGTGAATAGTGGAATTTAATATCAATATAGAGCTTCTCTGTGCTTTAGAAGGTAAGGAATTGCAGCAGAGCATATGGGAGAATTCTTTTACACTGCATACATTAACATAGGATATATTAAGTGAGTATATAAGCAGATTCACATTTCTGTCTTCATGAGGCAAAAAAGTTGCAATTCTTCAACATAACAAAAGGAGGCACTACAGAGCAAACTTTTATATCTTTTAGTCCTGTGTTCCTTCCATTGCTCTCACTGCAGACTCCCAACAAGTTGAGTAGTAATACAATGCATAAACAGCCACTGATACTACTGACCAAGGTAACATCTTTTCCTCCAGACTTAGACACTGTGCCTTTTCACTGAGCAGATGTCATGCATGCCATTAAAATAAGATACAGATTTGATTTCTTTATGACCCAGGTAATCCAATCAGATTTTCCCTCACTTGTTCTAATGCACAAATGTAAATATTGACTCAACAGAATTAGCATATGAACTACATATAGTCTGCATTGCTATTGTTTCCCAGCTGGGTTGATCCTATTACAGTAAACCCAGATTGCTTAGCAATGTGTTTCTTGTACACATAACAAATGTAGTGCACTGACTGTATTGATTTAGGAACAAATCCAAGGAAATGATGACTAAATGTTTTTTTTTTTAGAAAAACTTCTGTTATATTAACCTCATTATTTTATGAGCAATATAAACCCTGTAAAATCTGGGAGTAAAAAAGAATAATAGTAAGGCAAGATGAGACTAGATTTAAGTACAAAGTCTTATTATTATTATTATTATTATTATTATTATTATGCTGAGGCAAAATGCTTAGGATTTTATTTATTTTAGAATCTTGATAGGGCTTTAAAACCAGCCAATGCATTGACCCCACATTGTCAGAGAATATGCATGTAAAAAAAAAAAAAAAAAAAAAAAAAAAAAAATACTTTCT
>JAOUQZ010000041.1:9749930-9760457 GCA_028564935.1 Neosilurus hyrtlii
ACACACACACACACACACACACACACACACACACACACACACACACACTTATTTAAACCACCCAATCTCTCTCTCTCTCTCTCTCTCTCTCTCTCTCTCTCTCTCTCTCTCTCTCTGTGTGTGTGTGTGTGTGGGTGTGTGTGTGTATGTGTGTGTGTGTGTGTGGGTGTGGGTGTGTGTGTGTGTGTGTGTGTGTGTGTGTGTGTGTCTGGTTACATAAATTTTTTAAGCACAGTGTCCTTTATGCATTCGACTTGCATGGAGCCATAGATTTAAACAAAAAATCTGTGTGTTATTAAAGGATTGCATCAAAATGCCTGGACTGTGTGCCTTGAAGAAAGCATGTGCTTGCCTTTGCTGTAACGGGTTGGTGGTGATCATGTTATAGGGAAACCTACTTGACAGGTGAGAATACACTACAATTAAACTGAGGAGAAATGTAAAGAACTGCTTATTTTAAAATAAAAAAATAAAACAATAGATAAATAGATAGATAGTTAGATAAATAAATAAATAACAAATAAATAGAGAGTTACATAGATAGCTAGATAAATAGACAGCGATATAAATAGACAGATAGATAAATAACTAAATGAAATAAGTAAGTAAATAAATAAATAAATCAAGAGTACAAATGATGAGTCAGCTTTAAACTTCACCAAATTAATCTCATATGCAATATCATATAAGCTCAGCAACCCATTTTACCTTCACCTGTTACCAGTATATAGACAAACTATTAACTGCATGGTTTGGAGGTGAGGATGTTTGTCTTGCTCTTTCACTATCAGTTTACCTCACTTGACACTCTGGGACACACTCATTGAACATATTCAGGTGGACATGTAAATGTCAGAAATGGCTGACAGCAAGAACTAGCCACTGGGCTACTACTATAATCATAAAGTTTACTGGATTAAACAACTATGAATTCCAACTAGGAATTTTGTTACCATGTATGTAGATTGTTTTAAGATTGTAAGATATGTAATAATACTTATACTCAAAACTGCCATTACATGGTGAGAATGAGAAGAGTGTTTATTTTTTTGTTTGTTTTGTTTGTTTCTTTTCATGTTGGCTGCAGGTAGCTGTAGCTGCAGGTACTGAGCTTGTAACAGCTTGTATAAGTTTTATAATTTCTTGAAAGACACTTTAATAAAAATTTTAAGATTGCACATAGCAGTCTTTACACCTAAAAATTTTATTTCACCAAATCAACTTTAGTCACCTTGTTGCATGATTAAAAACAGCCAAAATAAACCCAGCACTATATCCAAATAAGGGATATAACAGTTAAATTGCAGTTACATGTTTTGGTGCTCTGTATCCTTTTCTCAAAGCTTTATTTCTGCAAAGCACTAAGCCACAACACAGCCACCATGTTGGTTTCCCTTTCCGACCACACACAAAAAAAAGCATACTGTAGTATTTTTTAGAGGTTTTTAGCCTTTGAACAATCGTATCGGTGTTACAACACAAATCTACTTATCTTTTATGGCATTTGGTTGTGATTACTGGCAGGAAAAATTAAGTAATAATAAAAATAAATAAATTAATTAATATAATCTGAAAATCCCAGCATATATTCATTAAATGCTCTCTGCTGCTGCAAAAAAAAAATTAAAAAAAAAAAAAAAAAAAAAACCTTGCACCATCACTTCTGCAAACATGAGTTCAATGTGTGCGTGAGATTTCATGATGGAATCATAATAGGTTTTAGTCCCTCTCCATACTGCTCCCAAGTATTTGCAAAAGAATTAAAAAAAAAAAAACTTAGTAATCAATGGGGGATCAAAATGAACAATTGAAAATAATATAAACCTTCCTGGAACAAAAGCTACACCCTCCCACTTCTCAAATTAGCTCCCCATCTCACAAGTTTTCCAAGCGAAGTGCCCAGAACACTTACAGGACAATGCCGGCTGACCAAAGAAAGGCAAAAATGTATCTACCTTTGTCTACTATGAAATAAATTCTGCTATATGACGACAAGGCTTTTTTTTTAATTCAAATTAAATTTAAGCTGTGGCTAGTACATTGGCTAGTAACAGAGCAAATGTACTTGCCAATTATAGGTTCAATAGGTTCAAGTCAGTTTCTTAGTATTAGTTGTTTATTTTCCACTATGCCATTGATTCTCCTCCACCCAATTACTTTATGCTTAACTTGAATTCCATGAGGGCTATAATTGCTGCTAATTTGGTATGGCATTGTTAAGTGTGAAGCTAAAATTGCTAAAAGGACGAATCTCTATATCTTACACACAGCGTGGGTTAACACAATTACCCCTTCCGCGCCCATTTAATCTACATTTGGCCAGTGTTCTTCAAATGCCAAGGTTGCAAATCACATTCTCCCGTTTTCACCAACACCACCTTTTGATTCCTCCTTTCCACTGTAAGACCCTGACTGCAGGTTGACATATTTGACCCCAAAACATAATGTTCATCCTTTAGGAAGTAATGATTGAAAGTAGCATTGCCAGTTACTTAGGACAACAAAGCCTTTTGTGACTTAAGACTTACTTTCCTTTGCAGTCTTCAAAACAGTGTTAGACTGGTCTTAAACAAAAACGATGTGTTACTAAAGTATCTTATGTCACTAGGATTGCTCAAACCAGATCAAACCAGTGATCTGATCCTACTGACAGCTTCATAAATTTTGCTAACCAAGGATGGGCAAGATACACCAGAATCTATGTAAATTTAAAATACCAAATACTGTGATTGTAAAAGTATTTAAATAAACTACACAATACAGCTGCCAGGACATGTATTAAAATAAACTACTTTTCTCTCTCTCTCTTTTTTTTTTTTTAATACTAAAAATACTTTTTCGGGACATCAAGGATTCATGAATTTTCTGTTTACTAGATTTATTTCCATACCAGTTCACTGACTCAGTTGATTAAGTGGACAATATTTGAGAGCCACAGCTTTTCTTTGCTTAATGGTGCATGCCATAAATCTGACAGATGCAACCAGTCAACCAATCAATTATCCTGATCTGCCTTTTACATCCTCGATCCCCATATATCCTGGTTAGTTTTAAAGCAAGCCACAGCTTAATATGTATCTTAAATGTTGATGACTCATAACTGTATCATAATTTAGTTATTTGTTGCTCTGTAATGAAAGACCTACTTTGCATTTGCCACATTTACTTCATGATAAACAAGTTATTCATACCAGTCAACTGATAGCACCTTTAGCACCTACAGCTGCATAAACTAATTACCTAAGCAATTCATTTAATGTTTAATCATAAACATTATAAGAAATGATGTGTCAGTAAGTCATTCATGCAGTGGTATGTGAATGCCTACTCTACTATATAACTTTAATTCAGATTCATACATTTATAAATCAATTATTTCATTATCAATTATGGGACACCAATCTGGATGTTAAAAAAAAGACTTCATCAACAATGCTAAAATTTTCAATATGTATCAATTTTATATGTAATCAGATATAAAGCCATATATAACATTTAAATGACATAGCACAACATTGTTACTGACAACGAGGCACAAAACACTCTCTTGGCATTATAAAGTACTGCAAGTAACACAAGTGGCAAACACAAATCAGAGTGATAAAAGATACTAAAATGTAACACCAAATCAAAGTGAATATTGCTGAATATATAGTAAAGACTATTTATCAATATTTACTGAACCTGAGGTGAATAATTGTTGTTCTACTATATTAAAATATACAGATTAAAATAGATTTTTATAAGTTTTTTGTTTGTTTGATTGTTTTTTTGTTGTTTTTTTGTTGTTTTTTGTTTTTTTTGTTGTTGTTTTTTTTTGGTCAGCCATTCTCCATCATAGCATCTTTTGAGATTCATACAAAGTTTTTTTTTTTACCTTTAAAAACACAAAGGCCATATCTCATAGGAATAGGATTTCAGAATTTATAGATTCAAACCATAAATTTTTGTCTGCCATTTTGAGTCAAGCATTATCCCAAGTTTTAAAGGTGTATAATAAGCAATTATTGAATGAGCCGAGGTATAATATACAGAACTATTCAGACTAAAAAAATACATTTTATCTGCTGAGGCTGAAGGCCAAGGCAAATAATACCCTGCGAGATCTGAATAATTTTTCATATCATACAAATGCCAAATTCTATAATTGTTTTATCATTTATTCAAAGACTTAAATACAATTATATCCATATAAGGATATGAAGAATTACTTGATGACTTTGAACTAATTAGAAATGAGAACATATTTTAAATGCATGATAAGGTGCACATCCCAAGACAGCAAAACAAACTAACTGTGCTGCTCCCATGTCATGTATTTTACTTTATGCTAAGAATTGATTGAAAGCTGGCAGTCTACACCTTGATTTCAACAAACCTGTGCAAATGACTAAATAGGCACCTGGCATAGGATGCATGCCTCATTAAGCATCATTATGTACATTTAATATTATTATCGTACATTTTCATCAAGACTATCAAATATTATTTACAAAACCCTATTTTGTACATGTATAATAAATACTGCCTAGCTAGCCTAGACTAGCCTGAAAACTTGAATGGACATTAGCTTTCATTTATCAATTTTCCATATAAACCAGTAAAGATCCCAGTACAAAAAATCTTTGTATGTTGGAATTCATGGATAATTCATGAAACTCTTTGTATCTTTCCAGTTGCAGTGTAAGAACGTTTGGGCATAATTCAGTCAATTCAAAATTCAAAACAAATTAAATATTCTCTGTTTAGAGGTTTCACCATTAGACTTCATAACACAGACAATAATATAGCAGGGAAGAGAAACTTCTCCCTTTCTCAGAGCCAGGCAACCAGAAGCAGCTTCAGAGAGAAAAATAGCATGTCCCCTGCATGACGTGCTGACACGTCATGATCCTGGAATTGGGGATGAAGGCAACTTAATAGCTATACATCACTTTCCAAAAGTTAATTTCAAAAGGAAATTTTAAAAATCCCTATGACCCTGAAAAACTCCCTTGCATCTTACAGAGCAAATCCCATGATTTGATGACTGCCAAAATGCCTCTTTATATAGGTGACTAAATAAGCCAGTAATATATCGCATTGCAAATTCCTAAGCTTATTACTTTTAAATGGTTATTCTTAGATTAATTAAAATTTTATATTGTAATTATGTCACCAGTTGGCTATCTAAAAAAAAGGAAATCTCTCTCTCTCTTTCTCTCGCCCTCTCTCTCTCTCTGCTCGCTCTCTCTCTATCTTTTCCACACAACCACACATACAAACTTTCTCTCTCTCTCTCTCTCTCTCTCTCTCTCTCTCTCTCTCTCGGTCTCTCTCTATCTCTCTCTCTGTCATATGGTTTTGAGAACGTTTTTTTCCTTATGACATCAAGACATTTTTTCTTGTCACATTGTACTCTGGCTTGCTCATTACATATCTAAATCTGCATCTGTATCTCTGTAATCCTGCAGTCTCCTGTAAAAAAAACACCTGAAATGTTTTATCTATTCAAATACATTCAATTTGCTGGTTTATTTATTTAGTTATGTATTAAATCAATATAAATGAGTCAGAGGCTAAAAAAGTTCAGAACATGCTGAGCATCTAAGTAGATTTCCTGCTGAACTCTGACGTGGCTACCTTGATGAGGTACAGACACTAACATGACAACTGACGAGGCTAACACACATTTTAGCTTGCAAACAAAATACGGTGATAAGCCGAAAACAAAATGGCACAAGTATGGATATATGAAGCCATATTTTATCGACCGTCTGTTTACTTACTGTATGTGTGTTCAGGTGTTGTACTTCCACTGGCATTCCAAGCCTTATGTTCATTTTATTAGCTCAGACGTCCGTGCTCCCTCATTATATTAATTAAATTCTGGTGGTGTGTAAGCGTTTGGCCACATTTGTTGGGATTTAATTTGTCACCTAAAATTTGATTGAGCTCTTTTAAGTTTAAGCTTATCTTTTTGTGTTTGCCCCTACCATTTTCCATATGCTCTGCCTCACCGACACTGCCATCCGGCGTGGTCCTCTCATAGGCATCCTCAGGAAGGGGGAGGGCTCCCAGCCGGGGGCCTGTGGAGCTCTTGCTGCTTGGTGTCTCCGACTCGTCAAGGCCACTGTCGTAGCAGCTCTGCAGAGAGCCTTGGTGAGGGTCCTGGGGCTGGCTCACCACCGAGAACGTCACTCGGCGAAATGGCTACAAGAAAACAGAGTGCTGCGAGTCACTGGACTGAGGAGCTCCAAGATGCAAGGGGGGTTTATTTCATTTAATGAAGAAGGGCACTGGGGGTATGTTGTTGGAACGCAACTTATTTAGGGTTTAATTCTAAAACATAGGCCTCAACCTCAAGTCTTTATGGGTCAGTGAATGCAAGGTTGCGTTATTTTTAAGTTTCCTTGGTAATGAAAGGGCTTTGTTTGAATATTTTTAGTCACTGTAATTAAAACCAAATCTGTGCTTAATAGAAGGTCATAGTTAAAACCTGTGCATATACTGGCCCTTCAGGTCCTGAGTTTGAAACCTCTGGCCTATATAATTACACAAGTAAATGCAGTATGTAGGATGCTTTCTGACACAGCACTGTGCTTTGGGAGTTCTGTAGAAAAAAAGATTAATGTTGACCAGTTTACTAACATAGCAAAAAGAAGGGGGGAGGGCAGAATATTAATGAGTTAGGCTGTAATTGTTACATGAATGGGTCTTGGGAATATGACTTGAAAGCTCTCAGGATTAAGTAGACATGCCACACTTGGTGTAGAGGTGTTAAATATAGCAGGGAGGTCTGAAGGACGCTCATGTCTCCTTGCGCGGTTTACTTTATAAGAAAAACAGGACACAGGGAGTGGATAGGATCCCGGGGGGTGGGAGTAGGATGGAACACATTGCTACAGGCAAATAAACAAGCAGTGTGTTCATGAGTACCGAACACATTTATACACACAGATTCATGCAAACACATAAAGCACTATAGAGAAAGCATGGTGTCACAGGAGTAAATGCATGCAGGTGCATCGGCAAACGCACACACACACACACACACACACACACACACACACACACACACACACACACACACGAAGACAACAAGAACAACCAAAAAAATCTGATGAAATGGCAACTTATATCAAGTGTTCTGACTGGTAACTTTACTTTTTTGTCTTTTTTTGTCACAAGCTTCCACTATCATGTGTTCCCTCTATTCAAATCTCAACAGGCTCTATATATATATATATATATATATATATATATATATATATATATATATATATATATATATTTCCAGGAAATAATACAAGACATTAATTTTGATAAACAGACATGTCTTTGTTTCTCTGACAGTACAAGTGCAGAACTATGTAGGTGGACAAGTTGGGTAGAACAAGTGTGATAATTCTTTGTTGATGCTGTAGTAGGCTGCAGTCAAGGATGTCCATGGAGGCACATGAAGTTGACTCACAATGACTGACTAAGAGAGCTGCTTAAGGATTTTACACTTATATTATATGGTAACTCCTCTAATAAGAGGGAGAGAGAGAGAGACAGACAGACAGACAGAATTTACATTTAATCTAGATGCTGTAATGAGGATTGCAGCTTTGTAATTAAACTACTGACTCCTGCACACAGTGGAAGAAGAGTGATGAAAAGTGATCATGATGTATTCCATCCTTTTTTTTTTTCTTTCTGCACTCTCTCTCTCTCATATACCTCTTTACCATCATTTAACAAAGGGGCCAACATACTGTAATAATTACACATGCCTCCATCTTCTCTCTTTTACACGCTCACATAAACACCAACACACATACTCATCAGCAGAGAAGACCAACCACTGACTGAAAAAAGGTGTTGGATCATTTTAAAAAACAGGGCAGCATGTAGTGATAGTAGCGATAGATAGAATTACGTTTTGAATATGTTTTTTAAATAAAAAAAAATTTACAACTGTATGCAACACTATAAACAAATAAGATAACTGTCTAATAAAAAAGTGAAGGAGCAAATGTGCTATATTAATCCAAGCCTAATCGCCTTGTGGAATTTGTAATGCCTCATGATCTGCCCCTTTTCTCCTTTCTCCCTGCCCTGTCACTACTGCTTTCAAAAATATTGAAGGTGACAGGGCGTCATCATTCAATCTTGGCCATTTTCCTACCTGTTTTTGCTCACTGCATTTCTGATGGAGTGCTTCGGTGCTCCTTATTACTCCAAATTGTGCCTCTGATTTGACACATCACTATAACCTTGACATTTGTATTTTAATAAATTAGGGAAGGAAAAGTGAAGGAGTGTGTAAAGGTTAGCTATGGAGGTGGGCACACACACACACACAGAATGTCATCTTACTCAGTTCACTAATGGCACAGGCATAAATCTCATTCATCACCTCTTTTTCACAAGCCCTCTTACACCCCACGCACATGCACACTCATTCAGTGTCATTGGTTGATGGGGTGATACCAGTGCAGCATCTTTGTTATTACTGTATGTCATCATTCAGTGAAAATTACAGTTCATAGGCATCAACCCCATGCACCTCATCACCACTCCAAGGCTATCACATTTTAACAGACATTTTTAAACCTTTATACAAATGTTCATTTGCATGGTACAGTGATTTATTTACTCACCATCACCATGTCTCAATAATGCAGCAAACTTTGGACTAAAGTGAAAATATTCACCATTTTCTTTTACTTTCATCCCTCTCTATCTCGATGTCTCTTTTTTGAATCTCAAAGGTAATGGTAATAGCAATCAAAGCATCCATCTACAGAATTAAATAATCCTCAAATAAATCTGACTTTACAAAAAATCTCCAATGATGGAGGAAGATCTAGATCCAATGAAAGGACCAATTTATATAGAATAAGTGGCTTATATATACAACAAGGAAAGTATTTTGACAAGTTGCACCAGCATGGGAATATGGTAAAATGGAGAAAAGAAATTACTTTAGAAAGTGAAGAAAGAAATTAATTCACAGACATCCTTTAGTGTAATCCATATATTTTCATGGCACATATTTTTGAAAATGATTATAATATCAATTATTTAATATAAACCAAACGGGAATATTCTTTGTGGAATCTATTAGAACTGGAAATGCAAACTAAGAAATGGAACTCAGAATCTTATATAGTCAAAAAGTAATTTCGTAGAAGCTCCAAAATTTGTCACCAAAATTCAACCACAAATGCTCCAACTCAGTCCAATACCCAGAGACATGCCAGTGAATTCCTCTTTCTTGCTGTTGAAATGTTTTTCTGTGGTGGTCTTTCCTTTACACCCTGCTGTGAGGTAACACAGCAATGACCCTTTCGACAGAAGCCTACCTGTCTTTTGGATATATAGGTTCATTACATGACAACCCCCCCCCCCCAACCACCCACACACACACTCAGGCAGCAAGCATCCAAATAAAATACAATACACACACAACCCCCTAGGGATTGAGGGCTCAGAAAGTGTTAGGAAAATGCATGGATTTCACTTCCATTTTGCATCTCTGTCTCTCTCTCTGTCGTTCCCTTTCTCTCTCTAAGTGATTGAGTGCTGCTGGTATGACAGGCATGGCTGATTGAATGTCGCAGTTATTTGTGTAAGGGCTAAACATGACCGGAGGTCTACAACAGATCCATGACGGCTTGCTTAAGTGTAAAACAGAACCACACGAACATCCTAAAGAAAGGTCTGCTTCTAATCAACAACCCTACTTGGTGCCTCAAACATGGTCCTGCAACCTTTTTGAAAGAACAAGGACATTCTGAAACAGGCAACACCCAATTCATGTTTAAATTCAGATATATCATCTGCATAATATTTTGTGGCTCCCTCTTGTTGTTCCATCAAAGCAGCTCTGACTCGATGAAGCATGGACTCCCAGCAAACCCTTCAAGTCCATTAAGGTGCAGGGAGGGTGCTTGATATATTGGACTGTAAGTTGGACTGAAATTTGTGGAATTTATAGGCCAGGTCAACACCTTGAACTCTTTCTTATGTTGCTCAAACCATTCATGAACAATTTTGTAATGTGGCAGGATACATTATCCTGGTGAAAGAGACCACTGCCATAAGCAAGTTGTGATTGACTGTAATTTCTGCCACACCCAGCATTATCTTTTAAAGAAATTTTGCCAAGTAGCTCTTTTGTTGGGTGAGACCAGTCAGGCTAGTCTTCATTCCCCATGACTTTTTTTTTTTACTGGTTTACAGTTTAATGGTTGTCTTTCCTTAAAATAATATTGTTAAGTACTAACCACTGCATTACAGCCAGCAAGACCTGCCATTTTGGAGATGCTCTGACCAAGTCTTCTAGTCATCACAATTTAGCCCTTGTCAGTCAGATATTCAGGTCCTTACACTTTGCCAATTTCCTGCTTCCTACACATCCCTTAACAGGAGCCTTAACAATGTTATTCACTTGTTATTACTTCATCTGTTAGTCTGTTGCTTTGTGTGTGTGTGTGTTTGTGTGTGTGTGTGTGTGTGTGTGTGTGTGTGTGTGTGTGTGTGTGTGTGTGTGTGTGT
>JAOUQZ010000041.1:9816025-9827246 GCA_028564935.1 Neosilurus hyrtlii
TATAGATAGATAGATAGATAGATACACATTAATAATAACTGCAAACCAAAAGGACGTGAGGTTAACAATGACAAGGAATGTTGAAGGGTTTTTTTCCCTCTCAGAGTGCATATAGTTTATAGCCATGAGTGGCTCATGTGTCATGGCACTGTGTAAAAGACCTGGCCTGCTTTACTACATAAAGTGAAAATGACATTGCTTTTCAGAACTACTCTACACAAGCATAAAAGCCATTGGCCAGAGTATACTATAAACACACTGTTCAAGGTCATTTGATCATAGAACATTACTTTATATAATGTTACTGCATTAGCTCACCCTGTTGATCAGTAAATTTCCTGCAGCTAGTGTTACACTGCCTTCACACATTATATTATTTAAGAAGGGAATTGATGTATGTTAAAAAATTGTTAACTAGCAAAATAAATATGAATTGTGTATAAACTTTAAAAGTTCCTGATGCATGTTGTACATACATTTACTGTTCATTTTATTAGAAACACCTGTATACTTGATGTGGCTTGGTGTTATAACCTATCCACATCAGTAATTGACAGGATTGACATGCTTAGATGCATTTCTGCTTACAATGTTAATTAAGAGTGATTATTTTAGATATTATATCTTTCCTTTCCTGCTTGAACCTAATCTGGCTATTTTCTTCTGACCTATCTTATTAGCAAAGCATTTCCATCTCATAGAACTGGCACTCAATCTTTTTTTTTTCTTTTTTCCACCATTCTGTATAAACTTGTGACACTAAGGTTAAAAGGTATAGTCTTTGGGCTTTTACACCTGAGTTCAGTGGCTCTTCATGCCAGAGCTGATCCTGTTTTCTGTAGTGTGAACTACAGGAGCAACTAGGAGTACAACTTCTTCTGGATGAGAGTTCATCACAGGTAACCTTCCCAGTATTTTTACTGGCACCCATTTACACCGCTAGATGGACAGAGACACACTTCTGGTTAAGACCTTGCCCACTGGTCATAGCATGGTGGGGGTCTAACGGATTCAAACCACAAACTCCCAATCATGAGTCCAGCACCCTAACCACTGCACCACTGGTCCCCCAAACATTAGACCATGTTGTAACTAAAAGTCATTGGGTGTAAACAGAAAATGTAATACTCAAACCAGCCCATCTGGCACCAACAAACCTAATGCTAGATGTGAATATTTACTGAAGCACCTTATCTGTATTTGCATGACTTTTAACTGAATTAATGTGATGTACAGGTGTTCATAATACAGTGAATTGTAAGTGTAATTCACAACATGAAAATAACCACTGTGTCAGAAACACTATTAAAATATCAAGCCTGAAGTCATGTTTTCACACACTGTATTCTCACAATGTTAATATGATTAATAGTAGTGTCCATATGTTCTTACATGATGAACTTTTTAATCGTTAATATACATATTAATATCGGGATCATGAATATGTGGATATGCAACACAAATATGCATATATTGCTTACAGGATTAAAAAAAAATCTATTACAAGCAAGTCGGTAATTTGGAATTAAGAGATGTCAAATGGGTCACATTTATTGGGAATTGACAAACAAAAATCAAAATGGATAAAAGTAGAATATGTAATTTAAGAGCTTTTTCTTCATTTGAGAAAAGTGCAAGTTAAAAATTGAAAGTGTTTGATTTTTGCGTACAGTTCAGGCAGAGTTGTGAGTCAGAGACTCAGAGAGATAAAGTGGGAGAGAGTGATGTTGAAAAAGTACTGTTTCACCAGAATAGATTTCCTTAGATGCATTTCACTGCTGGGGTCCCAGCCAAAGGTGTCAAAGCAGAAACAAGGAGCACTGCTGTTAATGATAAATGTGATGGAAGTCGCTCCGGAGTGGGAGCATCCAATGATCCCCAAACCTTGAGCTATTTTGGAGTGAAGCAATGTGAGAAAGTTGTTTGGGACTGTGGGTGTCGCAGTCGATCAATTATGTTCCCGCATTGCAGACTCACCACATTCCTATGGGGGAACTCATCATTTCCATATCTACTCATGCTGGCATCATTCAACCTCCATGGTGGCAGCAGCTCTATTGATTTTCTTTCTTTTATTTTTTTTGTTTAAATGTTCCCACATTTATATATGTAATCTATATCAGTTTTGGAATCACTATGATTAAGATGGTTGACTCAGAGATGGCTATTATGCTAAGGCTACATTTAGTTATTCTGTAAGATTTTTAATATATCAATCACTAATTTTATTATAAAAATTAAACTAGTAAGAAGTTACATATAGTAAATCCGATGTTTCTGTAACCTCAGCAATATTATTCAAGAAATGTGTACTGTGTCCTTGACTTTGTTTTCCCTCATTTGTGCAATAAGTGGTTTTTATTTTTAAATTTTTTTTGTACCTGCTCCATAGTCATGTAACATGGCTCGTGTCCACGTGTGCCAGCCACAAGACACCCAAAATATGCCACATCATGCATTATGCTGAGTTGCTGTTACAATCACTGACAGGCAGCAATAAAAAAATGCATTAATGCATTACACATTGTCTAATATTCTCATTCACATGTATGTTTGTGGTACTACAAGGTTCATATCTGACTTACAGGGGTGAAATGCAGCTCATGGAGGCTCACTCAGCCAATGGCCCCAACTGAAATCTGTTATATAGATGCTAGCTAGCAGCTATCACGTGAAACCTGCTAGAAGGCTAGTAAGAAAAACTATTGCTTGAAAAAATTATAAATCCCATTTGCTTTTTTTCAGCCAGATTCTCCCACATCTGATCCAATTCTAAAGATGTCCATCTTAATCACTTCAACTTCATTTTTAAATGGCATTGTTGCTTTTCAAATACTCTCCTATAATCGCACTGGCATATTACCGTTCATGGCATGCACTAGCTTACTAAATAAATTTTGTTCTTACATTTTATGACACTAAAACTTTTATTTTTACAGTTATTTCGCAACCAGGAGACATGTATGATCTCATAGCCTCATGACGCTGTTTCTTTTCATGAAATCAGTCTTGTATAAATGGTATATTAAAAAATCACAACTGCTTCTGTTTTATACATTTATTTGTTTGTTTGTTTATTTATTCATTCACTTTCTAAGCTGCTGAATCCTAATTAGAGTCGTGGGGAGGCTGGCGCTCATCTCAGCCAACTCTGGGCAAAGTCAGGATACACCCTGAACAGCTTGCCAGGCCATTGAACATACACATAGAACCATTCACATTCATTCTCACACCTAGAGTTAATTTGAACTGCCAATCTGCCTACCGTGCATGTTTTTGGACTGTGGAGGGGGGGAAACCAGAGTATCTGGAGGAAACCCCCGCAAGCAATGGGAGAACATGCAAACTCCACACAGAAACACTCCGAGCCCAGGAATCGAACATGGTACTCTCTTGCTGTGAAGCAAATGTGCTAAACACTGCACCACGATGCTGCCTATGTATGTATGTATGTATGTATGTATGTATGTATGTATGTATGTATGTATGTATTTATTTATTTATTTATGCAGTGACTTTTCAGGTAATATTATATGAGGTCATATCCTAGAAGTATATAGGCAATCAGAGTGCACAATTGATAATGTCTAGTTACCTAAGCTAGAATAAATAAATATATATGTATATGAACTTAATTCTGGCAAAACGATTAAAACCCTTTAACCTTTGAGGATGCTAGAAGTGTGCAGGATGCTGTATACATTGCATAACTGTTTAGTATGTTGTTACTCAATAATTGAATAATGGTTATGGATTTATACATTCTGAAATAACTGAACTACTACAAAACATTTATAAAGCTTCGGCTGACCAAATATAAAATATTTCTTGCTCGTGGATATTTATTTCTAATTTACTTTAAACTTTAAACAACTCATTTAAATTTAGTATTCTTTAATCTCTATCTTATATAGTTAATTTTTCACTATTCTCAGCATCCTCATATATTTAGTTCTGTTTGAGACAGCACCAAGGTGCCTGCTAAAGCTACTGAAGAGTGCTGCTGGTAATGAAAAGGTCCAGCAGATGTATTGGTGGCCTGACTAAGAGGACAACCTTCAGGTTCAAGTGAGTAAGTGCATAACATTTTTTTTAAACATAAAACAAAACACATGCAGCATTTGTTGTACACTGGATTACTGCAGACAGATTATGTAGCAAATATGCCGTTAACTGTTTATTCAGCCTTTTTTAGATACATAAGTACATACATACATACACACATGCACATGAACACATGCACATGGACACACACACACACACACACACACACACTCACACACACACACACACACACACGCACACACACACACACATTGTGTTATTCATTAATTATGCTGTTATGCTATGTGTTTACAGGCTTATAGAGCAATTAACTTAGGCATAACTAATGGATGACTAATAATGGCATAAATGATGAACTTTCAGTCATTTTTTTGTATAATAATATTTATGAATATGCATGAATGTGTTAATACAGTACAAAACTTCTATGTGAGTAGTATCATTTTCATGAAACAACATGCCACTTATTGTACAAAATTCTGGTCCGAGGCTTAAGATCCCATAGTATTCTCAGACTGTTGCCCTCAGCCTTGGCCTCCATTCTCTTCCAGTACAGAAGGTAAAAAAGCCTGTTTCTGCCACACATGTACATATGTACTCAAAATATGCACATGGTTTTAGAAAAAAAAGGGGAAAAAAGACATTTGAGTGTCCTGTTATGGAATAGTTTATTTTATTAACACAGGCCCACAATCCCAGTAAACACGGCACTATGTATGGTATGAAATCATTTGTTCATTCATTTTCTGAACCATTTAATCCTAATTAGGGCCGCGGGGGAGGCTGGCGCCCATCTCAGCTGACTCTGGGCGAGGACAGAGTACACTCTGGACAGCTCACCAGGCCATCTCAGGGCAAAAACACGCTGACGGCTATATCCAACACCCTACCACCGGGACACCACCAGGCCACCACTGCCCCCTGGTATGAAGTCACATTTTCAATTTAAAATGTAACATTTAGTTCCTTTTATGTGGTAGTTAAATCATGTTTAAAAAATCTGCTGTTATTATGTCAGCATTATGTTATGTTAACACAGTGAGACTATATTGCCACTGTCTGGCAAAAACCCTTTATGTACAGATTATTACATTTAAATTTTTTTGCAAAGATTTATGCTATTGGTCAAGCTTAATGTCTATCTGTGGGGGTTTTAATTCTTAACTAATTCAAAGCATTAAAAAAAGCCAAAAAGGATCCTTAGAACTATTGGATTATAGAACTATCACCCAGTTCCACCTCCTTCTTGGCTAAAGAAGCACAGCTGAGCAGATTCAAGATTCAAGAGTCTTTATTGTCATTAATAACATAATTAATTACATACATAATTACATTTTGTATGAGACACTCAGCTTTAAAAGGTACCATAAACTGCAATTAACACCATCAAGAGCAGAATAAAAACACAAGTAATTATATACACACAAAGTAAACTTTTGAATAGAAATTTAAAATAAAAATATAAACCCTAAGCACCTGTGAATAAAAACTGAGCACTGGGATATACAGTATGTACATTGAAGGCACCTTGAGATAAAATAGATAACTAAAAAAGTTTGTATATAAACTAGGGTGTATGTGTAAATATAAATGAAGTAAAGTGTGGCAGTGCAAGACAGTCAGAGTTTGTGGATTCAATGTCCTTATATAGAGCGCTAATATCTATGTAAGAGTCAGCAGAGTAGGGGAGAGTGTGTGAGTGAATATGCGGTTGTAGAGGAAGGATACATGTTTGTGTGACTGCAAGGCAGTTGGGGGTGGAGGGGAGATGGCTTTCACAGCTCTGGGGAAGAAGCTGTTTTTGAGTTTGGTTGCGCTGGTCTTAATGTTTTTGTGCCACTTTCCTGAAGGAAGCAGTACAAACAGTCCATTTCCTGGGTGGGTGGAATCCGATGCGTCTGTCCTTCTTCTGGACCCAGACAGAATATATTGTGTCCAAATCTGGTAGATGGCAGCTCATGATCCCCTGAGCAGTTCTCACCGCCCAGGCCAAGTGCTTTCTGTTCCTTTCAGTGCAGCTATCATACCACACCGTTGCACTGACACAGTGCTTTCTATTGTAGCGATGTAGAAGTTCTTGAGCAGCTGAGAGGAGAGTCGAGTAGATTTTAACTTCCTGAGGAAGAAAAGCCATTGTTGGGTCTTCTTCACCAGGTGTGAGGTGTTGACAGACCAGGACAGGTCAGGTGAAATGTGGATGCCGAAGAACTTAATACTGTCTACACGCTCCTCCACCCTCCCCATGAATGCAAAGAGGAGTGTGCTCTGTTTTTCCCGGTCCTAGTCTACTGTGACCTCCTTGGTCTTGCTGGTGTTCAGAATGAGACTCTTAGTTGACCACCAATTTATCAGGTGCTGGACCTCCTCTCTGTAGTGGGTCTTGTCGTTATCAGATATGAGACCCACCACAGTGATGTCATCCACAAACCTCTCAAGCGTGTTTGTGGAGTGGATAGCAGGACAGTCATGAGTGAAAAGGCTGAAGAGGCTGGGCATAGCACACAACCCTGTGGTGTTCCAGTAAGATGTTGAGCTCCCTATCCTCACCATGTGGGGTCGGTTGGTGAGAAAATCTCTGATCCAGGAACACAGTAAAGCTGACAATCCCAGGATGTGGAATTTCAGTACCAGCTTGTCCGGGAGAACAGTGTTGAAAGTTGAGCTGAAGTCCATGAATAGCATCCTAACATAAGTGTTAGGGTGCTCCAGGTAGGTCATGACTGTGTGGAGTGCTAGCGAGACAACATCCTCCATAGAGAGGTTCTCCCTGTAGGCAAACTGAAGGCAGTCCAGACCAGCAGGGATAACATTCTTGATGTAGTTAAGGAGGATCCTCTTAAAGCACTTCATGACTACTGGGGTCAGGGCAACTGGGCGTTAATTGTTGAGGCAGATAGAGGCTGATTTTTGGGCAGAGGCACAATGATGAAAACTCCTGCCAGCTGCTCAGCACATGGTTTCAGGGTCCCGACACCTTATCTGGCCCTGCTGCCCTGTTGATATTGATCTTCATCAGGATGGAACACACTTGGTGCCACTGCAGGATGAGGGGATGCTGCTGCTCCTCTGGTGGGGGAAAATGTACAGTCTCTCTGCATCTCAATGAGTCAAAGCAGCAAAGAAGCTGTTCGGGGTGTCAGGCAGAGTCTTGTCATGGCTGGGTGCTAGTTGCTGTGCTTATAGTCTGTGATGGTCCTTAAACCTCTCCACATGTTGCCCAGGTTGTTGTTGAAGTGCTCTTCAGTGTGCTGTTTGTATCCGAGTTTTGCCAACTGAATGCCCTTTTTCAGCCCTAATGTAAGCCAGCCTGTCTCGTGACCTGTAGGCTGCGTCCTGGACTTTAAGTTGGGGCCACACTGTGCTTTCCACAGCATCAGTGCAGAAATGAACATAGGGCAGAACAGCTGATGTGTATTCCTCTATATCAGACCCCTGTTTGAACACATCCCAGTTTGTGTACTCGAAGATGGTAAAAACATTTAGCCATGTCTGATTTTGTGTTTTGAAAATCACCTTTTCTTATCATTTATATCATTATATTATATCATTTGATCCCTAAAATGGTTTAAGAAAACAAATGAGTATTTGTGTCTGTGTGTGTCTGTGTGTGCTCATGAGTGTCATGAGGATAAAGAGTAAGAATGAAAAGTAAAGATTAAAAAAAAATTATGCATAAAGATCTGATAGAGGAGATGTGGTGTGTGTGTGTGAGAGAGAGAGAGAGAAAGAGAGAGAGAGAGAGAGTCTGGATTACAGGCCAGAAGCATACGGCAGGGGGGGGGGGGGGGGGGGGGGGGGGGGGGGGGGGGGGGGGGGGGGGGGGTATTCCATCTTGCAGTCAGAAGCTGCTGTCAGAAACTGAGGAGGAAGTTGGAAGGATGTGAAAAGGAGTCAGGAATGGCCTGAAGGTGTTTCCACTCCCTGTCTCTTTCCTGTACCAAAGGTGTAAAACATCAAACATTGCCCCTTTCCTTGCACACCACTGCACCCAGTAAAGACCGACCCTGTCAAAATGCACCCTCTCTCTAAACACTGAGGGAACACACACCTACACCCATGCAAGCACACTAACACATAATCTAATAACTGAGAACACTATACTCTTAGATCTACCACTATGATACAGTCATATGCAAGAAATGCAAGAATGTACCTATAAATATTTATTCTTTTTACAAAATGAATCTATTATTTGCAGTTAGTTGTAATTGTGTAGGCAACAGTGATGCCAGCATTGATAACAAGAAAATCATAGCAGACATAGAGAAAAAGATAATTTTATCCCCTTTGTGTATGCATGTAGATGACCACTACTACCACTACTACAAGTCTTCCCTTCTTGTTCTTCTTCTTTTTCACTCATTCCATTTTTACTCATCCTTTTTTAAAATGCTTATTCAACAGAGTTGCATGATAAGCTGTAGCTTCACTCTAAAGAGGTCTATAGCAAGGCCAACACAGAGACAATCATTTACTCTCACATTCACACCTATAGGAAAATTTAGAAGAGATTTTTGCTAACCACTTGTTAGTTTGAATGTTTGTTTTGTTTGTCATTTGTTTGTATGTTTGTTTAGTTTGCATGCAAGATAACTCAATTTAATGCACGCATATGCAGCAGAGTGTGTGGTACAAGAAAAAAGCCATTCAGTTACGTAAATGATCCGTGCATGGTGCCCTGTTGAAAAATGTATTTACTAAGGTCAACAAATGTAAATAATGTATACATTAATATTCATTAGATGGTCACTAGGGGGAGACATAATAATATAATTATGTCAAGTTATAATAATAACTCAGTGACTTTATGGAGAAAAAAGGGTTAACCTAAAACTGATCTCTTGTCACCATTGTTCTTCAGTGCAAACTGTTATTGATAACTTCAGTGTGCTAACAACTCCCATTTTGATATGGAAATTATCATGATGACCTGATTAATATGCAAATTTTTACATTGCATCATTTAGCAACATTCAGAGCATGTATTGGCTACTTTCACTTGAAAACAGCTGGATGCGCTGCTGGGTAATCAACATACATTAACACAAAATGTAAAGAATTACTAATGGGGGTGTGACATATTCTTTTCCTCCAAATGGCTTCCAGTAGTCATGTTTGCTTTTCACTGCCTCTTCTTTCACCACTTGATTTCTACTCCAACTGGTATCATTGGCTTCTAATTTGTTCTTCTTTCTCCATTGCTTGGTTTCCACTATCCTTTAAATTCCAGTCTGATCTGGCATTGTTAGTCACTAACTAAGCCTGCTCATGTGCTAGCTAGGTAAATAAACATAATAAATTATTTATGTGTATTTGAGTAAAATTTTATATAGAAAATTTATACACCTGAGTAAAACAGTCATGCTGACACAGAGGCATTTTAATTGTCTAACTCCAAATGATAAAGTGCAAAATAATTGCACAATATCTTGTGCGCTGTACCCTGAACAGTTGGCCAGACCAATGTACGTCTATCCAGACTCACACTCACGATCTGTAACAGCCAATTAGCCCAATATATATTTGTATTTACATTTAAATTAATGCCCTGCAATGGCCTGGCGAGCTGTCCAGAGTGTACCCTGTCCTCACCTAGAGTCGGCTGAGATGGGCACCAGCCTCCCCACAACCCTAATCAGGATTAAGAGGTTCAGAAAATGAATGAATGAAATGAATTTAGATTTATGGCATTTGTTAGATTCTCTTATCCAGAGTGACTTACATTTATCATTTTTTAAATACAACTGAGAAAGTGCCCAACAGTGACAAGGGCCCAACAGTGGCAGCCTGGTGGTAATATGGATTGAACCTCCCAGCCACTGGATCACTAATGCAGAGCCTTAAACACTGAGCCACCATTGCCACATGTCTGTGAACTGTGGGAGGAAAACGGATGTAACCGGAGGAAACCCACACAAGCACACAGAGAACATGTAAACTCTACAAAGAAACACCCTCACTGAGCTTGGGGCTCAAACCCAGCTGTGGATGTTTTAATCACTACACCACTTTGCTGCCCAGTATACATATCTCAAAACTATTTTTAAACCATATAAAACAACTGCATTTCCCCTGAATTCTGCCATAAAAGTGATTCATAATGTAAAGGTGATTTCACATCTCAGTGGCCCCCTGGATTAGAGACCCATTGCACTGACTTCGCATGTCCCTTGAGAAACTCATACTGTATCAACTCCGACCCATGGTTAGACCACATATGTTCCCCCTTTAGTTCGCTTACCAGCCTCGCCTCAGAGTTTAGAATGCCATCATCTACCTACTTAACCGTGTCTACACCCACCTGGACCAGCCAGTGAGCACTGTGAGGGTCATTTTATTTTTTTTTTTTACTTTTTTAGTGCATTCAATGCCATCAGGCCGAACCTCCTGGGTGAGAAGTTGACACCAATGCAGGTGGATGCATCTCTTGTGTCCTGGATTGTGGACTACCTGACCAGATGACAACAGTACTTGCACCTGCAGCACTGTGTGTCGGACACAGTGGTTTGCAACACTGGAGCACCACAAGGGACCATCCTCCTCCCTTTTCTCTTCACCATCTACACAACTGACTTCAGCTACTGTACTGCGTACAATACCCTCTGCGTACACCATCTACACAACTGACTTCAGACACCTGCCATTTTTAGAAGTTTTGTGATGACCCTGCTGTAGTTGGATGTATCAGTGAAGGTGATGAGACAGAATATCAATCTGCTGTGGACCCCTTCATCACTTGGTGTGAGCAGAATCATCTGCAGCTTAATGTAACAAAGACCAAGGTAGTGATTGTGGATTTCAGGAGATCCAAAACCCCAGGAACACCTGTTTCCATCCAGGGTGTCAATGTGGAAATGGTTGAAAATTACATTGAATATTACAAATCCGCTATGCTGTTGCATGCTGGGCCAGCAGGCTAAGGGTTGCAGATGCAAACAAACTGAACAAACTGATCTGCAAGACCAGTAACGATGTGGGGATGAAGCTGGACTCTCTGACGATAGTGTAGGAGAGACAAATGTTGTCCAAAATAAAGACACTATTGAACTATACCTCCCACCTGATTCACAACCTGCTTATCAGTCACAGGAGTATGTTTAGTGAGAGACTGACACCACCCAAATCCTCCACTGAACGACACAGGAAATCATTCCTT
>JAOUQZ010000041.1:9844029-9855994 GCA_028564935.1 Neosilurus hyrtlii
TGTGTGTGTGTGTGTGTGTGTGTGTGTGTGTGTGTGTGTGTGTGTGCTCACTTTGGATGGGTTAAATGCAGAGCCAAAATTTCCCTTGCCGAATTAATACAGTAAGCAAAATGTTAAAAAATTTCAATAAATAAAAAAGGTTAGAATAAAACTGAACATGCACCTCGAAATAAATCAAAACAATATTTTGCAGCAAACAGAAATTAATACAGGTAGATTTAAAAAAAAGAAAGAAAGAAAAAAGAACTGACAGAAAGAACAACACAATGAGGAGTAAAGTTCTAAAGAGTGAGTGTGTTTACCATTATAAAAAAATCTGTAATATTGCGAGTTATCTAGCTAATTATAAGTGCAAATCAACTGGATTAAACTAAAAAAATTAATCACTGGATATAATTATTAACATGAAGCAGTTGGTAATTACATAATTAAGGGATTTTATTGCTAAACTAAAGTAATGTATTACTAAATCAAGGGAATTTATTATGAATTTGATATATTGGGGTAAGTAATTGAGGAAGCATAATTTGGGCATATTCTTTTCTTTACTATGACATTTACAGTCTCTCTCATTTACCATCTGTGATGATTCAAGCATACTACACCACAAGCTTAAACAGCCAGCTCATCATAGCCATTAGCTGTAATTACAGCATTTTACTGTCTCGCTCACGTACTTTATTAGCACTGATGAAGAAGCTGTTGCTCTCATGCAGTTGTCCCAGTCGACACATCATCAGATCCCAGAACAGCTCATTTGTGGTGCGCAGATTATGACTTTTCTCTGTGATGGTGTCGAGCTTTGCATGACCACTCAAGGAAAGAAGCTCAGCAGCCTCCTGGAGAAGTCGCTCAACCAAAACGGCCCATTGCTGCACATAGCATTTCAACATATCAGAAATTAGTATGGAGAGACATCATGGGTAGAAATAGCACATGTATTGATAAAATATCTCTTATAATATTCATGTAATTTATTGTTAATTGAAATTCAGTCAGCAACCAAGAGTGACTTAGTGTGATGCACCCACCACCATGCTTCACTGGAGGGTGATGAGATTTCTGCCAAGTGTACTGATTTGTACCAAGGCCAAAAAACTGGTCTGGAACACATCTTTGAGCAAACTTCAAAAATGATTTCTCTTGCTTTCCATGCCTTCTTAAAGCCCAGCTCTGAGGAGAGTTATCTAATGAAGAGCTTCTCCCATATAAGCTGTGGATTACATTTGATTTCTTGGTTGCTTCTCTGTTTAATCTCTTTACCCTGACACTGTCAATATGGTGGATGGTCTCATTTAGGCAGATTTGCAGTTGAGCCTTATTCTTTCCATTTTTATATATGCCCAAATTGTACTTTTGTTTTGTACTTAGCTTTTTTTAAGCTAGTTTGGTCTTGTCCACATACTATAGAACATATAAGAGAAGCTCATAGGTAATTAAAATCTGTATACCATAAGTAGGAAGTACCTGGCACTCTGAGTGCTTTTCTAGTTTTACAATGGATTTAAAGAAGTTCTCTGGAATATCAAAAGTTTTGGATATTTAAAAAATCTTTTTAAGATCTAATTTATGGGTTTCAAAGCAACATGGTGAACCTTTATCCAGATAAAACATTTACTAAAATGTAAATAATTTTATTGATATTGCTTTCTTTTTTCTCTTACATGATCAATAAATGTAAAACAGATTTACAATCTGTAACAACAGTCAAATCACTTTCATTTCCAGGATGTAACAGTAAGGATGTAAATTCATTCTGCCATTTCAGAGACAGTTATGTCCTTCATTTGTATTCCTCGAATGCTTGTAAAAGTCCTTATAAAACAAGTCCTACCTTGGCTTTGAGTTCAAATTCTTTATGTTCCTGCAAAAACTCCTCACTTTCAGAGAGGGATGAGCCCAGCTGATTCCTTTCCAAGAACAGATCAGCATTTTTCCTAAACCAGCATGTTACCTGCACAGCAAAGTTTACAAGAAGACAAACAGTTACATGATTTTTATAAACATAGACTGCCGACAGCTTTAGATATTTTGAGATTCAGATCCTCATGAGGCAGGCAAGAGTAAACATTAAACAGAAAAAAGACTGCTTGCAGAACTGGATATTTTACTAATGCAACTTTGTATTTGACTTGTTATGCTGTGTGGTTGCGGTTTTCATGACTAGATTTAATCTGGACAAACTGAACTCTTGCACATTTCCTTCAGTGGAATAGTGCATGTTGAATGCCATTTGTGCTACTTTATGTATAATTAATGCTTCCATTTGTCTTACGCTGAGTGGGCAGGCACTTGAGATGTCCAGTTTGTAATAAGGGTATGTATAACGTAAACTGCCTGGCCAAAAAAAGACATGCACTCTAATATTTGGTTGGACCACATTTCACACTGATTACAGCATGTAATCAGCATGGCATTGTCTTAACATACTTAAGCAACATGACAATAATTATTTCCACACAGAGTTGGGTTAATTTTTCACTGATATTTTGAATTAATGATGGGAAAAATGGAGCCACTCCATAAAGTCTTCTCCAGCCCATCCCAAAGACTTTCAATAGGGTTAAGGTCAGGGCTCTGGGGAACAGTTCCAGCGTTTTCACAAAAGTGTGAAAATGATTCCTCATGCTCCCTGAAACCGCTCAATTTTATATTCGTGACATCAGAAAAGAAAAAGCCTATTGATGGGATAACCTGCTCATTCAGTACATTCAGGTCATCACATCATGTTGCTGAGCCTCGAACTGACCAACTGAAGCATCGGGCGATTATGTGCTGTAATCAAAATATAAGAGTGCAGGAAATGTATTTATTTATTTATTTATTTTCCTGGGCAATGTATATTACAAGTTTGGTGATACTTGTGGTGATGTGGAAGAACACACTATATGTATTTATGGACAAAGTTGTACAAGCCTTGAAAAGTCAGTTCAGTGCAATAGAGGAGAAAGTACTGCTATATACACTATTTACCAACTGGTGAACAATTTATAACAATTCTCAGTGAATTTTCCTGTTACTGCATATTGAGTAAATTTTTTCACTTAAAGTTTTCATTAGGATTTAGTGTCTCCTTCTGCACAGAGAAGAGTGACATCTTTCAAAATCACATTTTGTAATGTCTTCTCTTAATTTGTTTAGTTAGTTTAATATACTGCCATCACATCACTTACTTCTTGTTCCTGTCTCTGCCACTCGGAGATTTTGAAATTCACTTCTTGATTGCTGATTTGCTGAGTGATACACTTGTCTACTGCCCTGCGTCTATCTTGCAGGAGCTCCATCAGACCGTCCACTTTCCTGTAGCTGTTACGAGCACCACGTGCCGCACCTCCATAGCGCAGAGCCTCCTCAGCCTCAAAGCTCTTCAGGAAATCCAATAACTCGTAACTTTTATTCAGTGCCAGCAAAGACTTCTCCAGTAGCCCTATAGGTTCACACAATGGGATTGAGGACGTATGGTGCAGTTTAGTTTTTATGTACTAAAGTAAGTAATATGGAATTAATTAATGAATTTTAAAAGCACCAGCAAACTTATCTTTATATATGTACTTATTTATCAAAATATATTTGTTATTTGTAGAAAAAGTAATTTTCATTCTAGACATGTATAAAAGTATAAAACTCTTATATTATGTTAATTAGTATTTAACTAGTATCAGCTTTGAGACTGAAAGGTCGCTGGTTTGATTCCCAAGCCAGCAGGAAAAATGGGTGGTGGTGGGGGAGTGAGCTGCACCTTCCCTTCCTCCACATTAATGGCTGAAGTGCCCTTGAGCAAGGCACTTAACCCCCAACTGCTCTCCGGGCGCCCCCAATATGAGCGGCAGCCCACTGCTCCAAGTCTGTGTGCTCACTGTTTACGTTTATGTGTGTGTTCACTTTGGATGGGTTTAATGCAGAGGCAATATTTTCCCTTGCGGAAATCGTTTTTTTTTTTTTTTTTTTGTATGTTTTTTTTAGATTTATTCCACTAACGTTCAGTCATGACTACTACCATTAGTGCTATGAAAGTTTCTCTTTATTACACCCTGATCTAGCAGTGTTGTGTGAATAATACACTGCTCCCTTGGAATGTGGAGTCTCAGAGTAATAAAACACAGGAAATGATGAGAGCCTGCGACAGAAAGAGCCCAGGAATCTCAGCACCCAAATTACAAAGATGTGCAGGTCAGTGATCATGCTAACTCAAAAAATCAGTGTAAGTGTACCCCTCTATTCTTCTTACTCATTTGGAAAAAAAGGGAGAAGAATAAAAATAGTTCTCGAATATCAGATATCCAGACTGGTAGAAGAATAAATTCAGCGACAACACAAGAGGGAGAGAGAGAGAGACAGATGGATAGGACTGTGGACATCAGATGGATAATAAAACAGTGTAGAATAAAAGGAAATAAATGTTTGGTTGGAAACAAGACACAAACAGACAGACTGGCAGATTGACTGATGGATGGATAGATGGACAAATGCATGGACAGAGAGACAGACAGATAGATAGGTAGGTAGATGCCCAGGCAGGCGGGCAGGCAGACAGACAGACAGATAAATAGAGGGACGGAAGGATAAGGTAATGCACAGACAGACAGAAATAAACTGATGGATAAAGTATTGCACAGATAGACAGAGGGATGGTTGGAGGGATAATGTAAAACACAGAAAGACAGACGGACACATGAAGAGATCATGAGCAACTAGAATGATAATGGGATACACAGACAGTCAGACATACAGACATAGTATAGATAGACATACAGACAGACAGACAGAGTTGTGTGTGTGTGTGTGTGTTCTCTTTACTCACCTCTCTTCACACTGCTGTATTTGTGCTTCAGCTCAGTTAAACAGACGTTATTGTTCAGCTTGCATCCTGTACACTGCAGCTCCTCCGCTTCATCAATCTTTATAGCAAACTACAGTCGCACAGAGACAAAATGAATAAACACCACATGATCATTCAAGTCTTCACTATTAACACCTCATTAACATGATACAGTAGGTGTAGTACTGAGAAATCTTTAAGCAACCTAATAATCCCTTCACTATCTGTAATGTGTACATGATTACCACTGACAAGAAGTCACAAGTGTCTCTGGACTGAGAGAACAGAGAACCTGTTTCAGTTAAATTCACTTACAACTTCTTTACTACAGAAACAAGAACACCTATGAACAAGGGCACTATTTAATATAAGCCTGTACATTGAATAACAGCCTGCATACCTGTAAAAGCTGCTACTGTATTAGAGAAAATTAATCACACACTTGAGAAATCAGACCCTAGAATTAAATATTGCTGTGGTCTAACATCATTTATTACATCCATTACAGTTATTACTCTCACTGATTCATTTGCCTAACTTATTCTAAGGTCATGGAGAGACTGGAGCCTATCTCAGCGGACACCTGTACACCCTAAACAGTAAGCCATACCATCACACTGCAAAATTTTCACTTTATACTGGTTACTTTGCATGCAGACACTTGACACTTTGCATACAGTGTTCTGTAAAATTGCTATTGCATTTATTCTGCATTTATATTTTATTATATTTCATCATATTGCATTTATTCTGCATTTATACTTCATTTTATATATATTTATGTATGCCATATTTTACTTCTATTTTATTTTATATAATTTATTTTATTTTTATATACTTTTACATTTTTATATTTATATTGACTTTAACTCTAAAGTCCTTTAAATAATTATTGTTATTATTCTTTTCTTCTTGATATTGATAGGTTTTATTCTTAAATTTTTTAGGACAGTCTTAACAAGCATTTTACTACATATTGTACTGTGTATGATTTTGTGCGTGACAAATAAATTATTTGAATTTGAACTTGAAATACATACACAACCATATAAACTCACACCTAGGGGCAATTTGGAACAGCCAGTAAGCCTAATGTGCATGTCTTTGTACTGTGGGAAACCACACAGAAACACTCAAGCCAGAGACTCGAAACCAGGACCTTCTTGCTGTGAGGCAGACCTGGTGGCCACTACAACACCGTGCTTATAGTTATTAGTTTTGTTGAAATGTCCCAAACCTTAAGAAGTCCTGACTGGATAAAAATACACACAAATCATTATATCTTTAGTTCAATCAAAAAAAATTTTTTAATTGTTTAATTTCTGCTCTTTAATGTCCAATTTCAACTCAGAGTAAATTATTAAAACTAATATCAAAGCACTAATTATAAAAAAAAAAAATTATAATAAAAAATAAATAAATCACACACACACACACACACACACAGCTCCCTATCACACAAACCCCCTTATCACTCTCTCTCTCCTTCCCACCCATTCTCTCTCTCTCATTTCCTTCCTCTTCATTTACTTATTCTCTCCTTTGTCACTCAGTCCTTCTTCCCTTTATATCTCTCTCTCTCCAGCCTCTCTCTTCTTTCACTCACACACTGCCCCTCACTCTCTTTATGCTCTTTCTCTTCTTTTACTCACTCCTCACTACACCCTTCTTTATCATTTTTCACTATCTCTCACTTTGTCTCTTTTTGTGTTTATTGCTATAACAACAAAAGACAGATTTTTTTTTCTAAACACACTAATGTAATAACATTCACACTGGATGTGCTCAATAGTATCGAGTCAAACATTTATCTCTAAAATAACTTGGTCTGTGCAAAGCATTCATGAGGGTATAGTTTTACTATAAGTAATCATTTATTACTTACACTCTTCATTTTTCACTCCAGTTGGACCTTCGTTAGTCTTTTACGATATAAATCAAGTGTCTTTTACAAATTAAACTGTGATTATTCCTTTCCTATTAAAGTAAGATACATATTTTTCCTCTCAGCCGTAGCATGGGCGTCTTGCTCACCTCCAGGGCGTGGTCATAGAAGTGGCAGGCCAGCTGTAGGAGTGAACGCCTTTTCTCCAAATGCCTCACCATCATTTTCCAGGCCTCACTGAGAGACAGAGCCATGGCCTTGTACACATCCTCCTCTCCCTTCTTCTCGTCTGCTGTCTTATCCGCCTCCTCCAGTAGTGCTCGCACTCCTCCCTCATTTCTCTGCCACACAGGTTCATATTGTTTCAGTAAGTAATTCAACTTTGATTACTCACATCATGCTGTTTAATAGGATGAAACACCAGCAACTGGTGAAAGATGAATAATTGGAACAATTTTCAGCTAAACAAACGATTCATGCTGTATAAATGATGCGTGCACTGCTGATAAAGCCTGATTTTAATAAAAGGTGCAATTTGCAGGATCAGATCTGAAAATTTGTCACCCCACCATGCGATAAGCACACAGAGCTTTTTCACACTCTGGCAATCCAGAGGTAAGAGAGCACAAACCTCCACCAAGCCATAAAAATTTAATCACACCGCATCCCTTGTGGGGCCTATAGTAGTGCGCCTATAAATGTCTTTGGAAACTGATGTACCCGGAGGAAACCCAAGCAAGCAATGGGAAAACATGCTAACTCCAAACAGAAATGTTGAGTCCTGGAATCAAACCCAGGACCTTCTTGTTGTGAGAAACATGTGCTAAGCAATAAGTGACCGTACTGCCCTTGCTAGTGATAGGCCTCCTTCTTCAGCTTTAAGGCTCCCCTCACTGCAGGTGTCCACCACCAGGTTTGAAGGTTGCCCCACAACAGGCACCAATGACTTTCCAGCCACAGCTTCGGGCTGCCGGCTCAATAATGGAGACACGGAACATGGCACATGGGAGTTGAAGGGCCTTCGGACAGGAGACTCCGCCAAAGGTTCCCAGCAGACACTAACTACATGTTTGGGGCCCCCAGGTCTGGAGGGCAGCCTCCCCGACCATCGGAACCAGCTCACCACCAGGTGGTGATTAGTTGACAGCTCAGCTCCTCTCTTCACCTGAGTGTTCAGAACATGTGGCCACAAGTCCGATGACACAAATACAAAGTCGATAAACGAATTACGGACACCCTTATATTCGAACATGGTGTTTGTGATGAACAAACTGTGACGAGCACAGAAGTCCAAAAACAAAGCACCATTCAGGTTCAGATTGGTTAGGCCATACCTACCAATCACACCCTTCCAGGTCACACTGTCATTGCCCACATGGGTGTTGAAGTCTTCCAGGATAACAAGGGAGTCCCCAGGGGGAGCTCACCTGGCACAAAGGGACTCCAAAAAGGGTGGGTATTCTGAACTGTCATTTGGTGCATAAGCACAAACAACAGTCAGGACCCACCCCCCACACCTGGAGGCGGAGGGAGGCTACCCTTTCATCAACCAGGGGAGAACCCCAACATGAGGGCAATTGAGACAGGGGAAACAAGACTGGCTTACCACCTCTCCCCATGACCAACTTCAGAATGAAACAAGGTCCAGCCCCTCTCAAGATGGGTGGTTCCAGAGCCCAAGCTTTGTGTCGAGGAAAGCCTGACTATATATAGTCGGTATCTCTCAACCTCGCGCACCAGCTCAGGCTCCTTCCCTGCCAGTGAGGTGACATTCCATGTCCCAAAAGCCAGAATCAGTAGCCAAGAATCGGTCTGGCAGAACCCATGTCTTCAGCTGCTACCCAGCTCACACTGCACCCAACCCCTATAGCCCTTCGCACAGTTGGTGGGTCTATGGGAGGGTGGACCCATGTCTCCTCTTCGGGCTGGGCTCGGCTGGGCTCCATGGGCAGAAGCCTGACCACCAGGCACTCACCTTTGAGCCCCTCCTCAGGCCTGGCTTCAGCGGGGGACTTCGCTTATCGGCGTCCGGGCAAGGGAAACTGAGTCCTTGTACTCTTTTCATACATAGGGTCTTCGGAACTGCACTTAATCTGGACCTTCACCCAGGACCTGTTTGCCTTGGGTGACCCTACCAGGGGAATAATGCCCCCGACAACACAGCTTCCAGGATCATTAGGACACACAAACTCCTCCAACACGATGAGGTGGCATTCAAGGAGGGGCTTTTTTTTTTATTTTTTTATAAGTTTTGTGATGTCACCAGAGGATTCCGCAATTTACCTTCCCATAATAAAAATGTAGATTAATCTGAAAAACTGTGTACAAGAAGTAACCTACACCGATGAAAACATAACCTCCTCTGTGGAGCTAATGAAAGCATTTCACAGTCACTGTGGTGCCTTCAAATCAACATGGAAACATTTTTCCACAAGCCAAAAAGACCCTGAGTATACACCATAACAAAACAAATCAATGTTATAGCAGACGTCCCATTATGCTGCACTGACCACATTTACATTTAAGACATTTGGCAGAAGCTCTCATCCAGCCAGAGTTATATAAGCACTTTGTTTGCTACCTGGAAAGAAAATTGTCACGCAAGTGCAGATCTGCCAGAGTATAAACACACCAACAAGCCCTCAGCATCAAATCTCAGTGCCAGAAGAGCCACTGTTCAGCTCCATGAGCAAAAAGCCTTCAATCATCTGTGCTCAAATTGTATTACTGAGTATATAAATGTTAATCTATGGTAGTGCGAAAAAGGTTCAGCACTGGGAGGTGCTATGCATTTATGTGAGGTTCCCTTAAATTGTTGTAACATTTTATTAATCCATTCTCTTTTTAAGTATTTTGGCTGCTTTTATACACTCTTGGCCAAAATTTCTTAATTAAACTTTTCATTGTAAACTCTTATGACTCATAGTGTAGAGTAATTTCTTGTTTTTCTCAGACAAAAAAAGTATTTAAATAACAGCTACAGTTAGGTGCTTTAATACCAGCTAGCTGCATGGCTGCAACCACTAGCTAGCTTAATTTTTTTTCTTTCTTTAACCATATATGTTTTTTTTTTAAACTGACATACTTTTTTTAAAAAATAGCTGCAGATGTATGTTTTCAGTGGCCTAAATAAATTAAATGAAATTAAATAGCAGGCTCATGAACACATTTCAACGCAGCCATTTCACTTTGCATGTAATGAGTTTATATAATATATTAGATTCACCTTTTAAGTTGAATTACTCAAAGTTCATTTATTTCAGTAATTCAGCTTAAAAGGTGAAACTAATATATTATATAGACTCATTACATGCAAAGTTACATATTTCAAGCCTTTATTTGTTATAATTTTGATGATTATGGTTTATAGCTCATGAAAATCCAAAATCTCAGAAAATGTAAATAATACATGAAATCAATAAAAAAGGATTTTAAATACAGAAATGTCAGCCCTCTGAAAACTATAATCATGCATATGTACTTAGTACTTGGTTTGGGCCCCTGTTGCATGAATTACTGTCTCGGTGTGGTGTGCATGGATGCTATCAGTTTTGGCACTGCTGAGGAGATATGGAAGACCAGGATGCTTCAATAGCGCCCTTCAGTTCTTCTGAATTGTTTGGTCTCGTGTCTCTCATCTATCTCTTGACAATGCCCCATAGAGTCACTATGGGGTTCAGGTCAGGCGAGTTTGCTGGCCAATCCAGCATAGTAATCCCATGAACACTGAACCAGGTTTTGGTACTTTTGGCAGTGTGGACAGGTACCAGGTCCTGCTGGAAAATAAAGTCAGCGTCTCCATAATGCTTGTCTGCTGAATGTAGCATGAAGTGATCTAAAATGTCCTGGTAGATGGCTGCGTTGACTCTGGACTTAATAAAACACAGTGGACCAACACCAGCAGATGACATGGCTCCCAAAATCAACACAGACTGTGGAAACTCCACACTGAATTCAAGCATCTTGGATTGTGTGCCTCTCCATTCTTCCCCCAGACTCCGAGACCTTGGTTTCCAGATGAGATGCAAAATTTGCTCTCATCAGAAAAGAGGACTTTGGATCACTGAGCAACAGACCAGTTCCTTTTTTTCTTTAGCCCAGGTAAGACGCTTCTGACATTGTTTGATGTTCAGGAGCGGCTTGACAAGAAGAATACTCAACCTGAAACCCATGTCCAGGATCCGTCTGTGTGTGGTGACTCTTGATGCACTAACTCCTTGTGAAGTCCACTCCTTGTGAAGCTCCCTCGCACTTTTAGATGGCCTTTTCCCACTTTTTCCAGGCTGCGGTCATCCCTGCTGCTTGTGCCCCTTTTTCTTCCACACTTTTCCCTTCCACTTAAGTTTCTTTTAATGTGCTTTGATACAGCACTTTGAGAAGATCCAACTTCTTTTGCAATTACCTTGTGAGGCTTTCCCTCCTTGTGGAGGGTGTCAGTGATGGTTTTCTGCACAACTGTCAGGTCAGCAGTCTTCCCCATGATTGTGAATTCTACTGAGCCAGACTGAGAGACCATTTAAAGGCTCAGGGACACTTTGCATGTGTTTTGGACTAATTAGCTGATTAGAGTGTGACACTTACAATATTGAACCTTTTCACAATATTCTAATTTTGTGAGATTCTGAATTTGGGGTTTTCATAAGCTGTAAATAAAGGCTTGAAATATTTCACTTTGCAAGTATTGAGTCTATATATTATATTATATTAACTTTTAAGTTGAATTACTGAAATAAACAAACTTTTGCATGATATTCCAATTTTTCGAGTTTCACTTGTACATCGGAAAACATTGATGGACATTGTAGAATTTTGGGGAAAAACTTCAGGGAAGCGTGAAATATTCTGGGTGTTGAAAACTTTGGTGGGTTTTTTTTTTTGTGTGTGATCAGAGTACATTGGTACATATCAGAAGAAAATCGTTTGAAACATCGGACTAATTTCAGAATATGATCAGCTAAAATTGGAATCACGAGAGCGCACTCTAAATCATGACTGCAATATATGTATATTTTTCCTTTTATTACATTGATGGGCTTGCAAGATGATAGATTTCTTATTACAGCACATCTAAAGTCTTATAATACAGCAATTATAATTAATCAGATAATGTTGATTACTCATCTCTAAGAGCAGCCCTAAGTGGTAATATGATGACGTATTCTGTGAGCAGGTGTGTATTTGGGCTGTGTAGGGGTTGTAGAGAAAATTTTTAGATTCCTCCTTAATTTAATTTTACTATGTAAAGCTGCTTTGTGACAATG
>JAOUQZ010000041.1:9859515-9872888 GCA_028564935.1 Neosilurus hyrtlii
CACACACACACACACACACACACACACACACATACACACACACACACACACACACACACACACACACACACACACAATTCACATTAACACCTAAGGACAATTTGGAACAGCCAATTAGTCTAATGTGTATGACTTTGTACTGTGGGGGAAACAAGAGTACCTGGAAAAGCATGAGATGAACATGCATACTCCACATGCCACAAGAACAGACAGTTGAGCCACTTTTTTTTTCAATATTAAAATTTAAAATATCTTTTGAAATTCATTGTCAAAACTTAAAGCCAAACATATCAGTGACTAACCCAGTTTTATCCACACTCCACTGGCTCCCAGTTAAATTTCATATCAAGTGTAAATCCTACTAGCAACATATAAAGCACTGAAAGTTCTTGCAACTTATCTTAGCAAACTTTTCATTAATTATGATCCATCATGCCCACTTAGGTCCAAAGTTGCAGGACACTTATTGATACCCCAAATAATGAAGACTACAGCAGGAGCAGAGCATTGTTTTACAAAGCCTCACAGTTAAAGCTAAGTTTGGTAAAGTTTTAGCTTTATACACTAATTGTTACATTGGTTGAAATGGCCTTTACACCCAAACAACACACAAAAAATTTAATTCAAAGTTATTTGTCAAATACAAAATCATACACAGTACAATATGTAATATGTAATGCTTGTTATGCCTGTCCTATATTTGAAGAATAAAAAACTATCAATATCAAGAAGAAAAAATAAAAATATCAATAACATTAACTAAAATATAATATATAAATGTAGTGACGATAAATAATACGGTGTGTAAAGTGTCGGTGCAGTATGCACACAAAGATGTCTAGTGATTGTGGTTGTTATGTGTGCAGAGTAGTGCAAGGTGTGCAGGGAGTGCAATTTGTGTGTGCAAAAATCAGCTGAGGTAGAATGTAATGTTCATGTGTAGGGTAGGTCTATAGGGTCCAGGTACTTGGTGTCTAGTTGAGGGCCCGAATGGCCTGCGGAAAGAAGCTTCTCCTCATTCGCTCAGTGTTTGCTTTAAAGGAACAGAAACATTTCCCTGACCACAACAGAGAGAAGAGTCCATTGTTGGGAAGGCTTAGGTCCTTCATTATCTTCCTGGCTTTGGTCCAGCACCGCTTACTGTATATAGTGCCCAGGTCAGGATGCTCGATATAGATGTTACACTCTGCTGATCGCTCCACCATCTGGAGATCTTGCCTGTCCTGTTTGGTGCTGTTACCAAACCAGGCTGTGATAATTCCCGTCAGGATGCTCTGAATGGTGCAGGTGTAGAAAGTCTTTAGCACCCTTGAGGGCAGTTTAAGGTCTTTCAGGCATCTAAGATGATAGAGACGCTGCCGAGCCTTCTTTACCAGGGTGTTAACATGACAGGAAAATGTCAGCTCCTGCGTGATGTAAACACCTAGGTACCGGAAACTGTCCACTCTATCCACTGGGGTCCTGTTGATAGTCCGGGGCTGGTAATTCCTCTGCTGTTTTGTGCTGAAGTCCACTATCAGCTCACTACTTTATGAGATCTGAAATAAGGTAGCAAGACCATCATGCTCGCTTCCAACCTAAAAATGTATCATTGTCGGCCATTATCGCCAAACGAGATCGAGCCTTAAGTTTTCAGCCTAGTCATAAAAACAAAGGTGAACTGCTTGATTGTAAAGTGATTACATTTAGTTACTTTTGAATTAGTTCTATACCGAATATCCAAACTAATACAAAAGAGCATTAAAGATATGTTGTCTCTGTTGTGGCAAAAGCTCTTTCAGGCAAAAGCCCTGTTATTAACATCTTAAATCCTAATAATAATGAGATTGGATGGCTGTAATCTAGAACAACGTGCAGGTAAAATAATGAGAACACAATAAAACAGGTTATTGCTTAATTTCAAAAATCCACCCATCAACATTACCATTAATTGTGAACTAATTTCAATGTCAATGTCAATTCAATGTGATAATGTCAAGTGTAAAAAGCGCTATACAAATAAAACTGACTTGACTTAATTTCCAAGTATATGCAATATAAAACATAAGTACAAACCTATGATAATAGCCAGCCAACCTGAAGAACATTCTTTACCTCCCTTTTGAGCTATGTTCTCAGGCAGGTCATGATTGTTGCCATCATGAATTTGGAGACACACCTGCCAATGACCCATGTGGAAACCCAGATACCACATTTCCACCCACCCAACTGCACAGGTTTTTGGGTTTGCTGAGTCCTGTGCATCTCAAGGCTTTCAGGACAGCTCTCAGATGTTGTCAGTGCCACTGCTAATCTTTAGGATGCATTACAATATTGTCTAAGCATGTGGTGTATGCACTATGTGAAAGAAAGTGTGTTCATGAAGTTTTGCAATGTCACTGGGGCTCCAAACAACCTAAAAGGAAGTGTAACAAATTGGTGAAAACGGTGTGGAAAAGGCAGTTTTCCTTCAGGATATGATAGTCAAGGGGTACCAATATCGCTTTTTTAAATCCAGCGACAAATAAAATCAGACAAACAATCAAGCAATTTGCCAATCCAAAGCATGCGTTAGCCATTCAATTTAGACACTGCACTGACTTTTCCATAGTTCACACAAAACTGAAACAACTTGTCACACAAGGCTGCTACAGTTGCTGTGTAACTCTTCAACTACCCCATATCTAGCACAGCTTTACGTTCCCTCTTTGAGATCCATATGACTTGGTAGAGGCAGAAACACGTCTGTAATCCTCTTCTGAAAACCTCCAGTCCCAGCTTCACCCTCTGCTGAACCACATTTGCCAGAGACACAGAAACAGTGCATCACCTCTATTAATGTGATTAACCTTATAGTCGACATCTCCTTCTATCTGTGTAACCTCAAAGAGCCCTTAAAGCAGTAAAACAAGTACTGTATTGTCCACAAGTGCCTGCACCCTGGGGGATCACAGGCCGGTGTACATTCGATCGCAGCCTACTTTTTTCTGCTTAAATAAATTTGTAAGACTATTTTGCTCGCGCTTTTGTAGTAGTGGAATCTAAAATTCCTTTAGATGACCCAAAGAACTGAGCTGAATACACACATTCAGGGTTCATGTAGTGTAGCAACAACACATTTTTCTACATTATTTATTAAATATTTACATTTTTATCTTTGTGGCAGCAGAGAACATTAGCTTGTTACACAGGTATTTATTAAAACAAAACATACAGGTGATACAAATGAATACTGAAATCAGTAAGTGAAAGGCAGCGAACAGAAAACCCAAGTCCGAAGCATGATCTAATGGTTCAAAAGACTAACATATTATCTCAGCCCTGAAAGTCAGCATGCTGCTGTGTCCAGTAGAGTCAGGTCATGCGATGGTGCAGTGTTTAGTCTTGCCCCTTGTGCCCTGCCATATGATTCTGATGAACTGTGTGGAAAAGCATTTTCCCATGTCCCTATGGAACAAGATATTGAGTCATCTTTTCTCACATGAGAGTGTCCTGAATCACTTGATACAGCTTATCTTTACTAAGATAAAAATATGGAAAGCTTAGCACAAAGTTGGAATGGCAAATTTGACCATCAGTTGCTCTCACATGGTCAAAAGCATGTCTCAGAGTCTCATCTCCAATCTGTTTTAATAAGAAATCCCGTAGGGAATTCTTTATGGAAATAGGCATCATCTTCCTGAAGCAGAGCTGATATATCAGCAGATGGCAGAGAAACAAAGCAGTCAAAGAGTACGGGGGAAACAACCTCTGTCACATTTTTCTTGGATGGATGTAGAAAATATTACTTGTATTCATTGTGTATGGAGTATTATGAAAAAACTGGTAGTTAGGAGAAATATTCCTTTAAATATTGCATGGTGGCTTTCCTTTTTTTTGGTGAGGTTTGGTAATGTTTTCAATTTTCTCCATTGTTCTTTTTTTTACATAAACAGAAAAAAAGATGACTGATCATTTTCCTATATACCATTCAGTTTTATAGATTAGCACACTGTACCAGGGAGACCAGACTGAAGAAGTTAATTTAGATCTGGTACTGGCAGTTAAGGAACAGGATTTTTTAAATATCAATCATGAGTTATGTTCCTGCAACATGGATGTACACCACATATGTCATACTGAGAATTCACAGCTTTGAAAATTAGTGCTATCGAAGAATTTTTAAAATCTTTTGGATTTGGATTGGAAATCAGCCAAAGCTTTGCCAACAGCTACTGTCAAGATAAATGAGGTTTTTAAGACAACCGGGGCCTCATGTACAAAGACTTGCGTGGAATTTTTACTGAAAAATGGCGTATTCAGAAAACGTCGTACGCACAAAAAAAATTCAGATGTATGAATCTGTGCGAACGCATGAATCCAGGCACATTTTCTTTGAACATCCGAATCAACGTGGAATTGAGCGCACATGTAGGAGTATCCGACCCCTCCCTGTCCACGCCCATATTTAAATATGCAAATCATATTTAAATGAACCATCCACCGGAAATTCCCGTCTGAAAACCCTTATAATATGAGGAAGACGGGGAGGCGCGCAAGAATGTAGTGCATAATCCTTAGTAATAATGCCTGTAGTGCATAATCCATAACAGAAAGACAGTGGAGGTAATAACAACAACAACAACAACAACAACAACAAAACCTGCAGAGTTGGAATGGTGGCTAGTATGGATTAAAAAAAATAGTAGAGATCTGGATATTTCACTCTCAAAAAAGCAGGCTATGCCCTGAACAGGTCACTCGTCTATGACAGAGCCAACCCAAGCAACAATTCAAACCTACTAGAAATTTGGCTCGTCAGCTCACTTATTGTGCATATTTTTAGACTGTGGGAGGAAACATATGAGAAAATGGGAAAGCCATGTGTTATCCACACAGAAAGGCCTGTGGCCAAGATTCCAACCTCCTTGCTGTGAGTCAACACTACTAACCATTGAGCCACAATGTATTCCAATTTGCATTCTATTATCCATTTTTTACTTGTTGATCAGTATTCTTCCAAAACAAGAAGCTTGTTTAGGCCAATGATGTTAGCATTAATCTCTGTTAGAAAAGAAGACTGAAAAAAATCACTAAAATTATTTGTTTCAAATGTGTATGTTGATTCTGTGCAACACAGAGTTGCGTTTACACAGTCTGTTTTCTATGGTCAGCGTAATAGCATCATAGAGTATAAGTGAAGTCAGTGCACTGTTATTTATTTATTTTCTAAGTTAATTTATTCCCCATTTGTATTAATTTTTATTTATTTATTTATTTATTTTTGTCCTTCCAATCAGTAGGTGAAATTAACATTAGTCACCTCAGACACCACCAGCCAAAGGGACCACCCATGACTCGCACTTCTGTGATGTTGCGCATATAAGGTAAAATTTGGCACAGCCTATTTATTTTGTTTTATCTGTTTTATCTTCTTGTTTGTTTGTTTGTTTTTTTTTAAAAGGCTTATGTTTGGCAATTAGACTCTGCACCATCTGAATAGATGAATACTTACCTTCCATGAAACAACCAATGCGCTATATTGTCCTACCACAAGGAATGTGTACAAAACTCCTGTTCTTGCCTGGATATGCTCCTGATACTCCTGTTTCTTCCCACAGTCTAAAGGCAAGCTAATTGGTTGTTTGAAATTGTCCCTAGGTGAATGGTTGTTTGCGTGTTCGATCAGCGTGTAGCCTGCTTCACCCAGTGTTGGCCCATGACTCTAGTAGGATTAAGCAGTTTGGTAAATATGTGAGTAAAAAATTATTCAGTTATGTAACACAATGGTAAATATACCACTGCCTTACCTTTTGTTTGCATTTCTAACAGTGTGTGGCATATATATATATATATATTGGTTGGGACATATCAATTAAATATCGAACAAATATGCTGTGTTTATAATTGGTAATATAAATCATAAAGTACTGTGGTAATATAAACAAAAGCGGCAGAAACGTTGTTGATAATACCTGAGCAATTAACTGGTCCTTCTGCTGTGCTGCATGCGCTGTGAGCGCCCTGAACACCAATAACAACAGGTGTAATGACTTCACTTGCCGGGTTGCCGAACTGAATCTGGTTCCCGAATCCACCGCTAGCTAGCGCCTTTATTCCGTCTAGCAAGCCTGGCTGGCTGTCAGTATGATGTCAGCCATTCGCTGAGTAAGATTTTACAGCTGATCAGGCGTTTATGGTATAGTACCATAATTCAGCAAAACGTACACCGTATTTCTGAGATATGGTGACACCGTTATCAAAATACTTTAGTGTAATTTTTACAGTAAAGTCTGAGACTGCACACTACTATAAGTCTCATGGAAAGCTTCTCAACCAGCTTCACACATCTAGACTGTGAAATATTTGCCAACTCTTTTTTACAGAACTGTTCAAACTCAGTCAAATTGTATGGTTACCGTTTAACTTTATTTAAATGAAAGAGTGAGAGTAAGTGATACCAAGTGCAAATGCTTTAAAATGCCATAAAGATAAATTTCAAGCAGTTTGTTGACCAAGTTTTATTTGTTCTTTTTCATTTTCAAAAAAAAAAAAAATTACAAAAAAAAAAAAAAAAAAAAAAAAAAAAATATATATATATATATAGATAGATATATATATAGACCCTGGCTGTTTTTTTGTTTGTTTTTTTCACATTTTACATACTATTTTTCTTAACGCCAGACTCATGGAGTTCGGACCTTCAGGGTCTTTTTTTTTCACTCAATTTGAACGTCCAGTTATATCTTTTTTTCTCATTAATATGCAGACCTCACATGGAGTGGTACTGATGAAGGTTCAGTGTGGATTAAAATGATGACAGTGTGACAAAACAATTGTGAGCAGTAGATAAAAACATGGTATGTATAGGTTGTAACGAGGCTTTATTGAATGTAATTCAGAAAGGTGACAACATGGCAAATACAAGTTAGCTAGATGGTGATACATCATTCTAAGAAATGCTCTGAAACTTTTTAACCTTTTTGAAAGTCATGTGGTTTATGGTGGTCTGTGCTGGTTGATGGCAAACACCATAATGGTGTCATGATGATGTCACTAATCATATAGCCAGCTAATTTGCCAACAGACCCCATAGTTGAAGTTGACTGGCCTTTTGGAGAATATTGTGATCCTTTTTAATACCTTTACATAAGTATGTTTGATAGGGTGTGCTTAAACCCATTAAGAAAGGCCTGATGACATTTGTTATCTTGTGTTGGTATTCTGTATACAGCTGTAAAGAGATAAGCATTCAAAGAGAACTGCATTAATTTATGATGCCATCCATACATCTATATCTAGCTTTTGAGTCATTTAGCCCACCCCCCAAGAAAACTAAAAACAACATTTGTAGTGCTGTTAATACATATAGCCCCCCCACTTAAAACACACACACACACACACACACACACACACACACACACACACACACACACAGACCATTTTTTTAAATCCAATTCTGGAAAGAAAAGATATTCTCATGGCTCTTCATCTGAGCTTTAGGCTTGTTAGCTGACAAGCTGTCACTATTAATAAATGGTAATTCCCTGAAAGGGACCACAACTTAGATTGCCCATAATTCCCCTAATAAATTTCACGGCGAATATTTAGCACTTATTTAACTACTTTATTTCTTTCCTTATTTAAACAAAAGTGGGGCCTATGCAGGCTTTCTGGGGAGCCCTAAGCAAGGTTTAAATTGGCTAAATAATTCCATAGCTTTTCCTATACTTGCTTCATTCCAGAAATAGTTTCTAAACATTATGATTGTGAATTTTTTAACGACAACATTTAGTAAGGAATCAAAATGTTTTTTGTCATAAATCTATGCAAAAAAAGAATTGGCTGGGGTTCCTAAGGAGACATGTCTGAGACTTGTTGAAAACTACAACAAATGACTGCAGGCTGTTATCCAGCCAAAATGATACACGATTGACTATTAGCATCACCAGCTAAACTTTTGACCCCGGTGGATTTTATGAAATATCGTTTTGTGTAAAATAAATTAAAGTTAGCATCTTAAATAAAACAAGTATAAATAGGACTTTTAGCAATGAAAATTCCTTGTTCTGTTTATTTTATTATTATTTTTCTGCACAGCTCACTTTTAAGTTGTTTTAATAAAAACATCTGCCAAATATACAAGTGCAGAGGGAATGACATGGTCTAGTTTACTACCAGGTTTCAAAACCTTTCAGACACAAATTCCTTTGCCTGTCTGCATATACACTTGTGTTGTAAAATGTCTTTTTCTTAGTCTCTCTGACACACATGCTCTTCCTTCCTGTCTGTCTTGCTGTCTTGCATTAAGGTTTTCATTCCCTAAGACACTTTTTCATTATTGAATTACGGTAGGTTCATAAATAAAATCGGAATTTTGCAAAAATCATCAAACTCAAAGAGTAAAAGTTGCTAGCAGTTAATTTAAAGTCAATAAATGATTTTTGAACACAAACAGATTTACACAAACAGTGACCAAAAATGTCACAGTGTAAATTAGTTGCTCCAACCAGCCATATACCTCAATGCTTCTTGGCAACCAGCACTTGCTATCACTTGTCATCATTCCTAAAAACACACAAACAACAATAATATGGTAAATTTTTACTGTTTACCACAATTATATGTGGTGCACATTGGCTCAGTTGGTAAGACAATCCGTCCAGGTGTAAAAAGTTTAACATGCACATAATTCCTGCCCACAATGCCAGGGTTTCATCAGAAAAATTAGGCTGAGTCACTACTTGAAGTGGCCTGGTAGTAGGATGCAGGCTTACTGATCTGAAGGTCAGGGATTTAAGCCCCACTATCACCAGGTTGTCACTGCTGTCCCCCAAGTGCAACCAACTGAGTTATCAAAGTACCAAGTTTCTCTTTGTGGTGAGAGGCATGTAAAATCTGCCCTCTAAGAGATGGGTGCCAGCCTCCCTGTGGTCCAACTTAGAATTAAGTGGTTCAGAAAATGAATGATTGAACTATCTGATGTTAGATAGATATCTAGGGCACAGCCCTCTGTGCCAAATGTGGCCCGTCATTATTACTCATTTAAACATGAAGTGCCTTAGAACTTGCATTTGAGTGAGGATAAGCACTTTTATCTGAATTCATACTATATTTCAAATTCTGCAATGATTAGATTACAATAAGACACTAACCGCAACACTGTAGCCAGATATTTCAATACTCTCAAGTTACAGCCACTAAGTAGTTACTGGATGAAACCATTTCAGCCAATTGAGCTACCAGAAAACATGCATATATTTGTATGGAACTTGGAGTAGATACTATGCTTCATAAAAGGTACAAAATAGGACAAATTCTATGGACAAATTCTTTATTATTATTATTATTATTATTATTATTATTATTATTATTATTATTTCGCCGTTTTTTTGGCACCAATCTCCTTCCACATTTTTCAGCGTTAAAAACGTCATTCAAACATCAAAACGTTCAGCTCAATTAGGACATTCCAGCATTTTCTCCCTGTTTTGATATTTTTTTTATATTTTTTTAAAAATTTAGCTTTGTCTGAATTTTTTTCCCTATTGAAATGAATGGGGAGAGTGTGTAAATCCTTGAAAACTTGGTCCTCTTTGAACTGTAACTGCTTTGGCATACTTTGTGCTATACTTTAACTTAAACTTTAAACAAGTCACAAAAGGTTGGGCTGTTACCCTTCAGGTCAACTTTTTGATATCTTGTATAGTTTTTGAATGACAGCAGTTTATATTTTATGCTCATTTTTGGCAGTTTATGTGTTTTGAATGGGTGTCTATTGCGCTTGCTTGAGCGAGTGACATCACCCACTGAAAGAAAAGAAGGCAGGAAAAGTTTTTTAGGCTTATACTGAATTTTTTGTGCTTCAACTCTTCTCCTGCCCACACCTTTAACTCTTCATGCATGATTTATACATCAAATAGTAGATATTTCTGTCCTCTGTCATTCAGTGTGACTCACTAAGCCATAGGATTTACACCAATCCATGCTCCCATTGACCTCCATTATATCTCTCGTCTGACTAAATCCAAAACAGTCCCAGTTTTAAAACTGCCATCTCTTGGTCATTTTTTACTTTATCTACACAAATCACACATTTTTGTGTTCAGTCAAGTCTCCTGGTGCTCACAGTGACATTATTTCAGCGACAGAACTTAGTTTTCTATATAATAGGAGTTGTTTGAGGGGTGCGCTCAACTAGATCTGAGAATGTAAAGACAGTGCAGTTGGACACAAATAGGTGTCCATGATCAGCTGATGTCTGTGTGGTTCATTTTCAGGCTTTTTCAGCATTGCTTCAGCGATCCATTCAGCTGATCAGTATTCACACGCAGGAAATGCACTCAGACTAGTTAGGATTAAGCAGTTCAGAAAATGAATGAATGAAAAACTACAATATTTATGATCACAAAATCTAATTTGCACTTGCACTAACTGCACTGCCAATTCAAGGCTTTTTGAATGTATTCTTACGATATTATAGAAATTTGGGGGGTTTGACTATAGAACATATATAAGCTGATTGCAACTTTGTAGATGTATGTAAAAACCACATGATGATTAAAATATAGATACTTCCAGTGTAACAGGAGAGTTTGAAAGCCTTTCCTTTTATTGCACTTTAATAAATGCCTTGGTTCATGCTCTGCATTAGAAACCCAACATTTTTATGTACATCTATCCCTAAAGTCCCTATATTAACTGAGTAACAATATGTCTCAGGAAAATGTGGGCGCCATTTTATTTCCAAGAACTCTTAAGATAACAGAATGCTGTGCATTTGGCTGCATCAGAACGGCAGAAAATGGGTATAAAATGTACAGATTTTCCTCTGACTTTCAGACTTTCAACAAAGAAAGGTGTGGGAAGTGAAAATTAGCCAGACTGGATCCACCATCTTCTGCATTGTTTCTGTGTGAGGTACAATTTGATAATACTGTACACTTTGTAAAGTAATTGTATAATCAATATTATAAATAGAACTTTACAGATATTTAATGTTTGTTTTTTTCTTTCACATGTTCAAAGATCATTAAATATAAACAGTGTCACTCCATCTGATTTCTTTATCTGCTTTTGTTATGTGGAAAAAGTTAATAATTCTGTAATTCTGTCCATCATTTCAGAGAGTACCTTTCAGTTACTGCTGTTATCGAATAAGAATAAGTGTAACAAAAGGTCAAGTTGTATGAATAATGGGTTATGTTGTGTGCAATTACACAAAAGGTTATTTCTTTTTATTTTTTTTTAATTGCTTTACCTGACAGAGAAATATACTTTGGGTGGAGTTTGGGTTGACCTTATGCCCTTGCATTTTCAATTGGGGAACCCTGTGTACCCACTATAAAACTGACCATTCCAGCCTAATCACTTCCTCTTTGCCACATGTCACTTTGGAGGAAGTGGTCGTGAAGCACTCACTTTTATTTCTGTCACTGTCTGTGTCAGCCGCAATAAAATTGCTTATTAGGAGGACAGCGGAGTGGTCTCCTTAATAACATCACTACACAACGCAGAGGACACCGGTTAACACTTGGTGCCGTGACTCGTCACATCTCCGATCAGTGCCACCTGGTCACCTGGGGTGCAGCTGCTGACATTCGGCTGCCCTCTTCTCTTTCACACTGTCGCCATTGGGACGCTCTGCCCGTTGGCCTGCACTGCTGGTGTGCAGCTCTCCACCGAGGCATTGTCGGCAAGCTCCACCCGCACTGATAACGCACTGCTCTCCCAAGGTGTGTCAGAGACACTTCGATCTCTAACTGGCAGTGTTAACGCGCTGTCTGCTGGGAAACTTCGCTTGCTCTGCTAACATCGGCTCGTTGTTGTCTGCTAGTAACTCCTCACGTGTTCACGTGATAAAAATGGTGACTTTGATTGGTCGTTCGCAGGTGAACGCGGGAGATTATATTTCCTGCGAGTTTATGTTAATTTTCTCTTCACCCTTATTGGCTGGATCTTTCTTTTTCTCTTTTGGAAATATTAATTTATAATATTAAAATTGGTCATTATTAATATTAACATGTTTTGTTTATAACTAGTATAATTGCTAATGTATTGGGATAGTTTATACTGGTTTGTAACTGCTGGTCTCCCAATGGTGAAGCTATAGGTTTCTACAGTGTTTCAGTTTCAGATATTTGTTATATTTTATTATTTATTTATTTATTATTATTTTTAATTTCCTCTCTTTTTCTGTGAAGTTTCCTGACCTGTAATGGCAGGAGAGAACTCTTTCAGGGTTCATACTGATGTTGGTTGTGGGCATGATGTTACATTGGGCATGGGGAGGGGCCAGCAGATTGCTTCACTGTGTTAGGGTAAGGATAGGTCTATGTCCCCTGGTGCTCTCAATTACGCAGCTGATCAATCAGTTTTTGGCTCACCATTAGCCCCCCTGCTAGCTCCACACCTCTTGCTCAGTCTGCCCCTAAGCCTACTTAAGTCATTCCTGTTGAGGTTCTTGAAAACATAATAACAGATTTAGCCAGGAAAATTGGAGAAAGTATTTCACCCAATTTTAGCACTTTGCACATGTCTTGTACAGTTCAGTCTTCCATGAGTCAGTCATCCAGTGGTGCTGGTCTGTCACAGGTCAAGGTGGGTGTTCAGTCCAATGTCAAGGCACCGCATTATTTCAAGGTTGATCACACTGATTCGTTCATAAATGTGAGAACATGATGAGCTGTTACTTGAAAAGGGTAAAATGTGACACAACTACTGAAATGTACGACCTGATAATGTCTAGACTAACAGGCAGAGCCAGAGATATGGTAAAAGTGTCCCTTCGCAGTCGTAGTGAACTCAATGCATCTGATATACCTTTAGGTGTATTTAACATAGTAAACCATAATTTGTGTGAGCTGTCATATTCTAATTTACCTATGAGGGATGAGCACCATTCCACATGAAAATTAAAGTGCTATGGATTACTGGATTCGCTTGAACGAATCCACTGATGTTGCTGATGAGTGCCTCCGTAGGAGAGCTAGGTCTGTTGAGGATCCCAGTGCTGAGGTAGTCATGATGTTCATTAACAACGGCCCAGGGGCCTCATGTACAAAGACTTGCGTGTAATTCTTACTGAAAAATGGCATACGCCTAAATCCAGGAAACGTCGTACGTACAAAAAAATTTAGATGTATAAATCTGTGTGAACGCATGAATCCAGGCACATTTCCTTTGAATATCCGAATCATCGTGGAATTGAGCGCACATGTAGGAGTACCCGACCCCTCCCTGTACACGCCCACATTTAAATATGCAAATCATATTTAAATGAACCCTGCATCGGAGATTCCTCTTTTTGCAGGATCAGAAAACCCTTACAATATGAGCAAGACGGGGAGGCGCGCAAGAATGTAGTGTTTGGCACGCTGTCCTCCGGCATTAACAACAAACGCAGGAGGTCTGAG
>JAOUQZ010000041.1:9895698-9929028 GCA_028564935.1 Neosilurus hyrtlii
AGGTCGGGGGTTCAAGCCCCACTATCGACGGGTTCTCACTGCTGTCCCCCCAGTGCAGCTAACTGGGTTATCAAATGGGTTATCAAATGCCGGCCAATTTTTGGGTGGGCATCTTGGATTTTGGGGTTGCCATCTTGGGTTTTTGCATGGCCAGTGTATTTTTAAAAAAGAGTAGGATTTGAAGAGTACATGTACCAAATTTCATGCTTGTATCACTATTTGACCGGTTCTTGCTATATTTGTAAATATCTACTGCACTACCTCCCATTATCTCAATTTACAGAATTAAGAGAGTTGACACCCAGAAGTAATAAAAAAAATAGTCTACTGTCATCTACCATAAAGTGATTCTGGATATGTGAGACAGTGGCTTAAATAACAAGGAGTTCTGCTACTCTTATATGTTTGTTTGTCTACAGCCTACATTCTCCTGCCGCTCTTTAAAAGAAAATGAAGATGCTAAAGTCACACAGGAGAGTGCTTCCCTGGCATGTCATCAAATGTTTAATCATAATTACTGTTACAATTATGAGGTAATTGTTATCAGTGAGATTGGAACAACACTGAGGAAAATGTCAGGGCAATTGTCAAGAGATTATGACTCTGACATTCACTTCCAATTCATTTCTTTTGCCGTTTGATTTTTTTAAACGTCTTCTCGTGCTCATGAGCACACACGCACACACACACAAGAAACAAACCACTGTGCTACTGAGCTGCCAATGACCACACAGTGAGCATGGTGGAGAAACTTCACAGCTGTGATAAATTACAGCTGTCTCTGAAGGTAAACATTATAGTGAGCTAAGAATATGTGTGATACCCTGGGTGCATATTTGTAAATAAATTGCTACTGTATATGCATCAAACCCTGTCTTTAATGAAGGAATGCATGACTGATTTTCTCAAAAAATCCCATAAATGCCAAATCATAAGTCTACAGTGCATGAGGCTCAGGGATTCTCCTGCCATGTCTGTTATTAATGCTTAGCTTGGAATTCCCACTATCCAATCATTTGATGTGAACAAACATCATTTCCACAACAAAACTTTCTTTTTTTTTCCCCAACCTTTTTAGGCCTACTTATTAATTCACTCTCTGGGTTCCATTGGTTGTTTTAGCATTCTGTTTTTAAAGCAGCCAGATATATAAATATCCCTGTCATTTCACCATAATGTTAACCTGCCTGTTTGTTTGTTTTTAGAAAGTACTGTTCATGCAGTTGAACTGGAGTATCTAAGCTTTATCAGTTTCTGTGTTCTCATTGGCTTCATTGCCTCATCTTCAAATCTGGTTGACCTAGTTTAAATGTGTTTTGTTTATTTAGTGTAAGCCTGATGAGAGGTAGGTTAGCCCTGTCTCATTTACTCAATGTTTGTATTTTCCCCTTTTTTATAATTCCTTTCTTATTGACTGCCAGCTGCTTTTATACCAAAACCCAACAAGATGACAAATAATGCTTATGTGGTATCTCTACATCCTCAACAGGTAAATAATAAAATAAATGTAAAGAAATATAAAATATTGTTCCCAAATGGCTGATACAGCTTCATGATGTGAAGTTGTAGTATTTGATTAAACTACTGAATACATCATGAAACAGCATGATCCTGTGGATGAACATTATGCATATACAGACATACTTTTTCTAAAATCCCCCATTTGCAGCTATTACAGCATTGCAGATGTTTGTAATTCTAGCTGTCAATTTGCCAAGGTAAAATAAAGAAATTGCTTCCCAAAGCACCTCCCACTTGGACTGGCTTGAGTCCAACTAATTGGCTTGGGTATAGATTTCATACTATATGGTCAAGCTGCTCCCACAAGGGCGCAATCGGGTCGAGATCCGGTTATTGTGCTGGCCACTCCATTATTGACAGAATACCAGCTGACTACTACTTCTCTAAATAGTTCTTGCATGGTTTTGAGTGTTTTGGGTCATTGTTCTGTTGTAGAAAGAAAGTGGCTCCAATCAAGAGCTGCCCACAGGGTATGGCTTACATTGCAAAATGGAGTGATAGCCATCCTTGTTTAAGGTCCCTATTACCCTGTATAACTCTCTCACATTATCACCACCACCAATGCACACCCAGGCCATAGGATGGCATCAAACACTCCTCCAGCAACTTTTCCCTTATTTTGCATCTTACAGATGATTTTCTTTGTGACCATCTTAAACTTAGATTCATCAATATTCCACTGTCCAATGTCTGTGTTCTGTTGCCCATCTTAATCTTTCCCTTTTATTTCCTAGTCTCAGATAGGACTTTTTCTTTGCAACTCCAAGAGCTGCCTGTTCACTGTTAAAGTTGAGACTGATGTTTTGAGGGTACTATTTAATGAAGCTGCCAGTTGAGGACCAGTCAGGTGTGTTTCACATACTAAAGACTCTGATGTACTTGTCCTTTTGCTCAGTTGTGCAACGAGGGCTCAGTCTTTCTTTACTGCTAAAAGTCAGTTGCACAGTTGTGCTGTTTTGTGAAGGGAGTAAATATAAATAAACAAGATTTGAATACAGCTGATAAAAATCCTACATATATATATATATATATATTTTTTATGCTTTGTCTATTTTTTTCTTCTCATCAAGCACTTGGTAATAACAACAACATTATTGCACTACATTTTGGAACAATAACAATTCAATGTCAGAACAAATGTAGAACACAGCATCCTTTTTGCATATTTGGCCACAGAAGGATGATTTTCAAATCCAAACAGAACTAACAGAATATTAATTGATTAATTAGTATTTATATTGCTTATGCAGAAAGGCTTAAGTGAAACTGGCAAAGTAGTCTTCAGTGCTGGAGTTTCAGCAATATTAATAGTGGTGTTTAGATAATTATGTCCGTTATTAGTGACTGGTGGAAATACAGTCTGAGAGTGAAAGAGGAAAGAGAGGAAAGACATATCAGAAGGTGTGGAAACTTGGGTTTGAACTATGCAAAAAATACCTACACAAAAACTCCATGTGTGGTCGCTCAACATTTTGCTAATAGTTTAATTCATTCTATAGGATGTTGATTTCATAATAAAATAATGCATCTTCTTACATCTCATTGACATTATTACATTAAATATGTTTATATTTATTTGGACCATCATTTTTATCAGTATTTCTTGTTAATTTTTGACCAGAAACTGGCACTGTGTGTATAATTTATTATATGAAAAATTAAGGTAATGGTCAAATACATTTTACATGGTTAAAATGTTTATTAATACTTTGATTTAGAAGGAGTGAAATCTGGTGTCAGGATTTTGTGTGTGTTTTTTTAAATGACACCCTGTGTGTGTGTGTGTGTGTGTGTGTGTGTGTGTGTGTGTGTGTGTGAGAGAGAGAGAAAGAGAGAGAGAAAACATTGCTGTTCAGTTTATGGGATAGCAAATATAACACACTAATAATGCAGGTGTGTATTACATAAAGATGTGTTGAGTGTATTTCAGACCGCCTGATGTTAGTCTACCTAATCACCTTACCTTAAGCCTAAACCTTCTGTCCGTGTTTTGTGTAGCAGCTTTGGCAACTGGTAAGTTAAAAAATCACCTGTTCAAAAATGCATCATCAAATATCATATTTAGCATTTTCAGTGGCCAGAACCATTGGGCTAGCTTTTGTAGTGAGCAGGAAAATGTCAGTTATTCCCTGAAACTGCTGATTAAGCCATAACTTATTTCCAATAAATACAGTATAATCCAGCTAAAGGTTTCAAACTAATTCATGAATGATGTGGGCTACAACAGGCAGACTAAACAATTTATACAGCTGTAATGAATGCATGAACTATTTTGAATGTAAGTTTCTTTTGCCTCTTTGTTGTTCCTGAAAATGGAAAATAATGCCCTAAATTCCAAGATGAAATTGATTCATCCCTCTCTCGGGCTGATAAGTGCCTTAGCTTTTGTGGTAAGTCAGCCAAGATGTTGAGATGTTCAGTCTTATTGGACGATCTCCATCAAGCTTCAAGTCGATGGCTTCGTCGGGTTGGGCCTGCGGATAGCTGTTCGCTACTAAGACTTTGTTGGTCCTTTGGTGGTATGCTTTTAGCATGTTTATGTGGCATAGTTGAGACGTTTTTTGTCGTTCAGGTGTGCTTATGATGTAATTGACGTTGTTCAATTTTTGGATGATCTCATATGGACCATGGTATCTGGCCTGTAAGGAGTTTCCCAGAGTAGGTAATAGAGCCAGCACTTTGTCTCCTGGGTTGAAACTGCGATTTTCAGCTTGGCGGTCGAACAGCCATTTCATTCTCCCTTGGGAACTTTTCAAGTTTTCTTGTGCAAGCTCACATGTACGATGTAGTCTCTCTTTGAATGTTGAGACATAGTCTAGTAAGTTGTTGTCTTTGATGGCTTCCTGTAACCAGTTTTCCTTTAGAAGTTTTAGGGGACCTTGTACTGTGTGTCCGAATATCAACTGGAATGGACTGAATCCCAGCAACTCTTGCACTGATTCTCTGCCCACGAACAGCAGTAGTGAGATTCCTTCATCCCAACATCTCTCATTTTCCTGGCAGTAGGCTTTGATCATATTCTTCATTGTTGAGTGAAATCTTTCCAAGGCTCCTTGGAACTCCAGATGGTATGCGCTGGATGTTACGTGATTGCCTCTGAGTTGGTCACCACCTTTTGGAATAGGCCTGACATGAAGTTTGACCCCAGGTCCGATTGGATTTCCCTTGGTAGGCCAATCAGTGTGAAGAAGTTAATCAGGGCCATTACTATTTTCTGTGTTTTAATACTCCTCAAAGGCACTGCCTTTGGAAAGTGGGTAGCACATAAGGGTCAACAAATATTGATTGCCCGATTTAGTCTTGGGAAGGGGACCAACACAGTCGATGATCACCTTGCTGAATAGTTCCTCAAAAGCCGGTATAGGTTTTAAAGATGCAGGGGAATGTTCTGATTTGGTTTTCCCACCAAGTCGCATGTGTGGCAAGTTTGGCAGAAATTATGTACATCTTGTCTCACCTTTGGCCAATAGAAGTTGTTTGTGAGTTTATTACAAGTTTTATTTATACCTAAATGGCCTCCAAGAGGGGCCTCATGTGCCAGCCTTAAGATCTCGGGGCGATAAGCCCTCAGGATTACAATTTGGTGTATGGTCACCCAATCTTCGAAAGCTGGAACATCTGGGGGTCTCCACTTCCTTATCAGGACTCCGTCTCTGACAAAATAGCCGATTGGGGCTTTGGTCCACTCCTCTTCGGAGAAAGCGGCATTAAAGAGACATTAAATCGGGATCATGACTCTGTTCCTGACTTAGTTTTGCTCTCGATAGAGACATTTTCGTCTCAGACGTCGTAGACATCTTAGTGCTCATTTTTGGAGTATTATGAGGATCCTCACTGGGATCAGCAAATAGCTGGGACAAATCCTGAATGTCGTCTTCAGAGTTCACATCTGTTTTTCGTGCCATCAATTTTGCTCTCGATAGAGGCATATCTGACTCGGGCATCATGGATGTCTTATTGCTTATTTTTGAAGCTTGACCAGGATCCTCACTAGGATCAGCAAAACCTGGGACAAGTCTGGAGTGTCTTCTTCAGAACTAATACCTGGTTTCTGTGCCAGCTTCTTGGATAGGGGCCACGTCATTGGGCGAGAAGGGAATCCCCGCGGGTCCTCCTCTTTAGCAGCATCATCTCTTGACGATGGGATTGGTTCATTGGCTTTGGGCTCAACACCACTTCTGCGGCAACACCTGACACCCGCCAAATCGTTTCCCAGCAATAGTGAGACGCCTTCAACTCCTAGGTATGGCATAACAGCAACAACCACAGGACCTGAAACTAAGTCAGAGTCCAATATGTATATACATCTCCGCTTCGAGTTCTATTCTGCGCCTTTCGTTTTCTGCTTCCGCTTTGCAATTTTTCGCCTCCGCTTCTATTCGGCGTCTTTCATTTTCTGCCTCCATGCGGGGGATATCCATCTCTTGTAGCCGAGCTTTTCTGTCTTCACCCTTAGCAGCTGCTGGAATCTTTCTCAGAGGTTGTGAGTCATCAGAGTCATGCACTGATTCATCTTTACCCTTTATAGTTTCCTCTGAGGTGCTTTGGGCATCACTCTGGTCGCGTGTCGATTTTCCTGGTAGCAGACCTCTTTCCGTTAAAGCCTTTTGTATTGCGTTCTTGATGGCGTCTTTCCTCTTTGACTCCTTCACGTCAATCCCAAGGGTTGTAGCGATGGTCTTCAGTTGTTCCTTGTTGAAACGACCCAGGTTTTGTAGGGAAGGATTTGTGAGGAAATCTGATAACTCAGTCATTGTGTCACTCACTTAATGGCTCAATACCCACAAACTTGGTCAATCCCAGATGAGCCCCCAGTTTGTGACAGACGGGTGTAAGAGTTTCCGCAATATTTGGAAAGAACCAGGTCAGGCAAAGAAATGATTGACAATTTATTTCAGATACGTGGGTATTGAGTTCGAGAGTGGTCACAAAATGTGGAGTTACAGAGATGGTAGATGATTGGCCATAGTGTCCTTGTTCACCCAATCTCGTCAACAAAAGTGTAAAAATAGTGTGGTTTAATCCCTCCGCCGGAGAGAGGTGGTCTTCGCACTTTCTACAGTCAATACAGAACTCTTTGTAACATAAACAACGTGCAGCACAAGTGGTAAGCCTTGTTATAGTAAACCTCAGTATGGCATCATCATCATTGTAAGATTACCAACAGTACCATTTCTGTGTTGTCATAGTAGGTACATAGTAAAAACATAGTGGGTATGTCCCTCGTACGTAACTATATACTATATATTTCCAGGGCCTTTTGAGGAAAAACACACCTTCAACATCACAGAATCTTCACCATATAACAGTTGGGTTAAGGTTTATTTCATTATATTCATCCTTTATTTTACACCAAATTTGTCTTGAGTGTTTATTGCCAAAAATGCTGGGTAAGTAACCATAAGATTTTACTTTTATTTATTTATTTTATCATCAGTGAGCCTTGTGGGTTTTTTTCTTTTTCTATCCTGCCAGCAAGGGCATGATCAAGTGCCCTTTGTAGAGGAAAAACATTAATGCCAGCAGGTAAAACATTAATGACTTACACCTGTGAGCAATTACTGGACCTATTTATATGTGTTCTTTTTATGTGTTTGCAGATAGAATGCCCAGTTTGTTTTTCAACTGAATAAATCAATTTTAATTTGTCCTTTTTTTTTTTTTTTTTTAAGTATTATTACCCTAACAGTAACATTTTTCAGATGAATAGCTTTTTATAACCAATCCTGAATTTTAAACATCCTTTTCCATACCAGTACAATTTCTTCCTCATTTTTAATTTATATAACTGAGCAGTTGTTAAGATCTTTGCTCAAGGACCCAACTGTGGCAGCTTGGTGGTATGGGAGCTTGAACCCCCAAGCTTTAAATCAGTAACCCAGAGCGTTAACCACTGTGCCACCAATGCCCCTGCCACCTACAATACATTCCCCACCACTACCCCTTCTTTCTTCCCTTCCTCTTAATCCTATTTGGAGCCTATCTCAGCCAACTCGGAGCAAAGGTGAGGTACACCCTGAACACAGCCAATATGCACACAATAGTTCATACTTGCACCTACGGGGTTTTCCTCTGAATAGTTAATCATTTGCTGAAGGCAACTGGAGAAACTGGAGCTGTTTTGGTGACAAAAAATCACAACCATTCAGCGCTGGATGCCACAGATGATTCCTTGAATGGCTTGTATATCAGTGCATAAGAGCATGAATGATCATTGTCACTTAGAAATAAACCATAAAAATCTCATTTTGGTTTCTTTTTCTAATGTTGCTCTGTAAGGACGACACAGTGCGACAGTGGTTAGCACTCTCACTTCACAACAAGAAGGTCAGCGGCTGAGTTTCGTAGCCAGCAGTAGTGCAGAGTTTGCATGCTCTCCCCGTGTTTGCATGGGTTTCATTTAGGTACTCCAGTTTCCTCCCATAGTCCCAAGACATGCACATTAGCTGAACTGGTGACTTTTAAACTGTAAGTATATGTGAGAATGTTTGTATGAATGGTTGTTTATATCTGTTATGTGTTGCAAAGATTGCCGATCTGTTCAGGGTGTACCCTGCCTTTCGCCCAAAATCAGCTGGTATTGTCTTCATACTCCTTATGACCTTAACAGGATATGTGGAATGGATAATGAATGAAAGAATAAATAAATTAATTTATCCAGCAGTATGTAATATGCTAACAGCTTTCTTTTTTTGTTAGTTGTCCTAGCCTTTAAGCTTTAGTCCAAATCTGAATGCCATTCACTGAATGATTGCAAAAGTCTAAAGCCAGATAATATTTTGTGCAAATTTAATTTTTCCGTGCAGCATTTTTATTTTTCCCTCCTCATAAATTGTCTGTAATAATAATAGCTTCAATGTGTATTAAGTATTCTACATGACAGCAGAAATCATGCTTATTGTGCCCAGTAATTTACTAACACACTCTCCCATTTCTCACAAAATAAAAGCAACATAAACATTGTTTTCATTACTATGAATTTATATGTACTTTGAAATACCACTCTCATCTTATCAGCACCTCAGCTTTTTTTTATGAATACCAAAAATTACGAAGGCCCATTGCTTCCCTGCAGTCATCAATAACATTGCAAACATGCTTGGTCAAAAGCCAATTAAGCTTCAGTTTACAATTCTGCCCCTTTTTATAAAATTAAGGCATTGGCATTTTAGCTGCTGGATTATTATTATTATTTTTGAATAAGAACAGTTTCATGAAGAAGAACAAGAAGAAAACATGTATCAGGAGGAAATTGGTTTCAGGGTTTTGTGGATTGAGTCGAGTAGAGACGAGTACCACGTTGAGCATGGAGCTTCTCTAGGGACTTGCACTCAGATCACTCATCAGGCTAATCTATGGAGTAGAGCAAAACAGTTCAACTGTTCATAGGTGGGTGTATGTGTAATAGTCTTTCACAGTCGTGTCATACTACCTCTTTTCAGTGCTGTTTTGAAGCTGGGGATTATCCCTCACCCTCCACTACACTGAACTGTATTACATGACACTTCCTTTGTTTCTTGCTGATGGAAAGCACTAGGAGGACCATTTGTGTGGGCCAGGTGGCACTTCTCTTGAGTTGACAGCAAGAAAATGATAAAAATTTCAGGATTTTTACAAACAGGAATCTCATAGAGTGCTGGAAATATTTTTGAAGAAAATTAAAATCAGAGCTCAAAATACAAATAAAAAATAAATCTTTTCACTCAGAGCAGAGCCAATATGTTAGTAAATCTTGAATTAAGCTTCTATTTATTACTTCTATGTATTTCTATCCTTTTAATTAGAATTCATTCAATCATTCATTTTCATTTTCTGAACACTATATGCAGACAAGGGCAGTGTACACCCTGGACAGCTCGCTAGGGCATCGCGGAGCAGAAATATGCTGATGGCAACACAGCCTACTCTTTACAAAAGTCAGCAATGGTTCTTTTGCATGCCTCTCACCATAGACAGTGAGAGACATATCCAGTCTTTGATAACCCAGTTAGCTGCACTGGGGGAACAGCAGTGACAACCTGTTGATAGTGGGGCTTGAACCCCTGACCTTGGGATCAGTAATCCTGAACCCTACCCACTTCAAACCATATGAAATGGTTTAGCAAATAAAGAAAATAAAAAATATGTGAACACTATGCCTGAGAAGTTGAATGCTGTAATCAAAGTAAAGAGTGGTCACACTTAATATTGATTTTTTTTTTTCAAAAAGAGACTGTTATTTTTGTTATTATATATTGTTGTTTGTTTACTTATTCTCATTAATATATAGCATAAATATATAGCTTATTATTATATGTAATATTATTGCACAGCAAGTGAGGGATGGAGTATCAGTAGGAAACCACTTTATCTCTTCAGTACATATTTCTGTTACATTTGCTACCACTTTGCTAACTTTGTGTTATTTGTAACCCTAAGTTCACTGTATTTAACCTGGAAACCCATGTGTTGAATCTGGGATGGTGGAGCAAGGGTTTTTAATGCTTTCTGTTATCGTTACTGCTTTCTGTCACAAAACATAAACTATAAACAATACCACTTAAAACAATAAAAATCAGCTGAGCTCTGACATACACAGCTGAGGCTGTAAGAACTGCTACACAGGTAGTACTCCATTAACATAGAGTTGTGTTTTTGTATATTAAATCTTTAATAATATATTTATCATCACACACATTAAGCAATAAAGAATAAATACATATAAAACCCAATGCTCTTCAGGGGCTCCTGGTGGTCAAGGGGCCCTAAACAGCAGCTTTGTAAATTTTTATAGTTCTTTTAGATGTTTTGTTAAAGATTCTGAGCCATGTGACTTCTAAAGCATGCTTATAAAACTCTTTTGTTTCTTAAAGCTACAAATATAAAGAAAGTTTAACATGGTGAATAGGAGAAGAACACACCAGATGAGTGAGCGTTAGCAAGAGAAAGTAAAGAACCAAATTAAATTAAAATTAAAGTAAAAAATGTAGATGGAAAACTATGAAAGTTGCAGGTGCTTTAGCAAAATTTAAAAGGCATTCTGCAATGAGTATGGAAGGAGATACAAGAGGAGGTTAAGAGAAAAGCAAAAAAAAAAAGAGTTGAAATGAGTAGTAGATTTGTTTTTGTTTTTTTGTTTTTCTGGGAATCTGTTTGTCCTTACTCGTGACCTCACAATTTTTCAGCATTAAGAGTCCAGTGTCCCAATTTCTTAATCAGGTTCAAGTTCAGGTAAGTTGCCTAACATCATATTAGCAAATTTACTGTGCCTCCCTGAAATTTACTGGCATATTCTCACACCAGATATGACATTTAAAATAGGTTCAGCAAAAAAGGAGAAAAAGGTCTATACTTTTGAGCAGAGCTGTGTCTGTGTCACATTCCTCACCAAGGAAACGGGAAGCACTTAACTTGATGCTGCCATGATTCCTCCAATTACTGCTGCAAGGAGATGGGAGGGGGCTCAACCCTAGAAGTACTCATCAGAATACAGAGTCAACATGAGATCAATTATTTAGTTCGCCTTTGCCTTTGTGCTCAGCCACAAGCTTGTAACAGTAGAGATAGAGGTTTTCAGTCAATAAGAAAAGGGGTCCGCTGTAAATTGGGATATCTTTGTGGGTGCATGTGTGATTTCCCACCAGACATGAAGAGATATAGACTGCATGATAGTGCATTGGCACTTGGTAATGTCTTAAAGTTGGTACTAGTTTGGAAGGGAGTAGGGGAGTCAAACAGCTATAGTAGGAGAGATTATGAATTGGATAGCTTGATAGAGGAATATAGTGTTATGTTTTCTCAGAAGAAAATTACACTGGTGGGGTAAAAAGAGAAGAAACTGCACATAGATAATTTTCTCTCTGTGATCATAAATTAAAAGTACATGATCAGAAAGAGTTAATTATTGCATGCAAAAAGTAAGAAGTAAGGAGATGGTGAGAAATACAAGAGTTCCTTTTAAAAGTTAACAGCCTAATGATGATCTGTATTATATAGAAATATATTTATATGTATAAAAAAAAAAAGAGCACACTTGCATGAAATGCTTCCTTCTTTTATGAGATGTATCTTTTTTTAAGTAGTTAAGTATAATTTTAAAAAATATTACTCATCAAATACATCTTAAATATACAAACATTGTGACACTTTGTGTAAAATCAGCTGCCCATAGCAGCTGGCAGAGGATGTCAAAGTACAGTCGGTGTATGTTTTTTATTTATTTATTTGTTTGTTTGTTTCTGGTAAAAGGTTCATGCGGACCATTCCAAGTTAAAATTATTAGCAGAAATTGAAATGGATGAGGAAAAAAAAAAGACACTAATCTTAAATCCACCCATTTAAAAATTCTGCAGTCATAAGGAATGGAAGAAGCAGACAGAGGATTGTAATAATACAATTTTTTCAAAGGTGCTCTGCAAAAATGGACACCTTTACATTCCAAAGGAATAAAGACTGCTTTCATTTTTTTTATGTTTTCTGTGGTGATTATTTTTAAAGAGATGATTTTCTTCTTAGCCATTTTACAATAAGGTGACAGCCATGTCCTCTTTAAAATACTTTATTTTTCCATCTTCCTTTTTCAACCCATCATTAGTTTTATAAGACTGTAGAAAGTTAGATGTCATTTTCTCCAATGAGAGGTGTATAATTAAATGTTTCTTATGGTGCAGAATTCATACAACACATGCAATTATGCTACACTGCTATGTAAACAATTACCAAATAATTGCGCATTATTTAGATGTGTCTAAATGTGGACTTTTTTTGTGCTTCCACACTTACTGATCTAAATGTAAAAATTACCTGCAAAAACAACCCAGTTTTAATTTCTATTAATGGTCTATCAGTATGATTTTATTTCTATCCTGTTATACACTTTTGCCACACTGGCAGCAGCACAACCTGCTTACAAGATGGATGTGATACAAACCAGTGCTAATGTACATTTTACATTACCAGTAAAAAATCAGATGAAATAAATCCATTAGAGACCAAATAACAATATAACCTCAGCATGTAGTGGTCAGCTGAGTAATATTAAGTTTCTGGTGAAAATAATTTGTATAGGTTAATTTCGAGCAATATTGCAAATTGTACATGAAAGCATAATTAATCTCCCTCATCTATGCCCCCATCATCTTTTTCTTCGTTAGAGCATTGGTTATGTAAATTAGATTTTTCACCATTTCTGTCGTGTTTATGTCTGTCAGACTGAACTTGGTTCTTATCATCTCATTTGCTTCTGAACAACTTTATTGTTGTGGATGTAGATGTTTTATAATTCCCCTTTATCATCTAATTTCTACAATAGCAATAGCCTTGTGTAAACAGCTAGAATTTTAGAAAATTAGAAAGATGGGCATTACAATATTCTTGAGCCAAACTTCTACTAATGACTTCAAGTATAGTATTGTATAGTAGAGTATAGTAAAAAACAATTTTATATATTACTAAAAGGACAGGCCAGGAGGAGGTTAAAAATTTCAAACCAAGTGATTTTTTTTTTTCATTTCAGCATGTTGCTCCGTTACCATTATTGTTTTTAATTTTTTTCATATCAATTTTTTGCTTATTAAAGTGAAACTTTCTAAAAGAAAGACAAATTTGATGTGTAATGAAATGGTGAAATCAGTTGTGAAAAAAGGTTTGTCAAATTATGATTTATGGGGTTTCGATTCTGTCCCTCCATTACTGGTAACGGATGGACAAAAATAGTACTTATATGATATAAGATAAGGTTGATACAAAATACATTTCTACCGCCCTAGTTCTACGTGCCTGGTTTGGAATTATGTTCTAGGCATAGGACAGCTTCATATTTGCTGTATTTTCCACACATCAGACATGGCTTCTTTTTCAAACACCTGTTTTGAGTGTGCCCAGATATTGTTGGCTTTTTAAGAAAGGAATGAAGCCCTTGTAGTGGTTTTTGCAGAATTTTCAATGAAAAAAGGGAGGGATAATTTGAGGGGTTCACTTGGTTGGCTTATAAATCTGAACCCAACAGCTGGTCTGTTGAAGGATTAAATGTTTGATTCATAGAAATGAGCTTCAGTGGAATGAAAGAATTCAATTGACATAGACAATGCTCTCCTAATTCACCAGTCTGAAAAACAGTACTCTTGGACTTGTCATAGATTCCAGCATCTGAACAAAAATGATAACTGTTGAAAGTAATAGACTGTTAAACATTAAGGGACACACACACACATTTTTCCCCCCTGAATTCAGTTGTATCCAATTCCCACAAGTCAAGAATTACCTTTCCTATAACACAACCACCACCATCCCATCACAATTCTCCGTGACATATGATACTGCTGTCCGCCTCTTTTTGAACTGTTGCGCATGCATATTTAGGGGCAGCCTAACACACTCTGATGGAAAGCACTATCCGTCCCTCATACGAATAAGCTCACAAACGTCAATAATTGTCTGGTGATCGCTGTGAGTGACCATCCCTCCCTCCCGTAAGACCTCGGCCAATTTGCTCCCAATGACTACCTGCCATTTGAATTCATGATCTCCAGGTTGATAGTTGCGCACCTTGCCGATGATTAAGGGACTTTCTCGACAGCAGTAGTTGTACTGTGATTTTTTTGGAATTTGTGGGCTATTTATGTGTTCATATTGACTGTAAATGCCTGGTTAAAACATCTTGAACCCTTCCATTGAATTCCTGCATCACCAAATACCATATGGAGAATGTGTCTTCAAACCCTGTTGTTCCTAGAATTCTGTACATTATATGTAGTTCAACCATTAGATATAACAATAAAGTCAGTTCAAACAGAAATTAGTGCAACATGCATATTTGAATGACCGTAAAACATCAATAGGAAACTTTCCTTGATGTTTGTGGCCTGTGAAATTGGCATGCCATGACACTTGCCACAGCATGCCACATGTCTGACTCATCCTTAGTATCTGCTTATTGCTGAAAGATGTTATTGCTTACTGAGTTTAACAATTAAAATTGTGTGTGAATAATCAGATGTACATTCAAAAGACTTCAGGTAACTTAAGTACATTTTTTTTCCCTCGATATTCTCATTCATTAGTCGAGAACCCACTCTACTAAAATTGATGTCAGCTCAAACTGTTGCCTGCTTGACATTGCATAAAAAATGTTTTCTAATGTGATAAAATTACCTTTAAAAAAAGGCCACCTTAGTGCTTTAGTAAAAAAAAAATAAAATGTATCCTTCACCAATGTCCCTCCGTTACCATGACAGTCGGAATAAAACACAGGCTAAAGAGATATTGAGTGACCCTAGAAGATAAAAATTTAGACATTAATTTTGAGTCCCTCCATTACCGACCACCTTTCATAAAAATTTGCCCTTAAAATTTTTTCATCCCCAAATTTTTTTCCCTCAGTAAACAGTCTAAGGTGATCTTTATACAATGCCAATTGTTATTTTGTTCTGCCCTTTATCGCACAGGAGTCCTAGACCAAAAACAGCAAAAATGTCCCTCCGTCTAACCCAGGACCTTGTTTCTATAATGTGGACATGCTAATCACTAAGCCACCATGGCACCCTAAAACAATACAGTATAGTATAATAATCATGGTAGTGAACTTTACTTACTTACTTTTTGTACAAATCAGCAGATCAAAAATACAAATATAAGTTACAGCATGAATCCAGGTACTAACTACTAAATAATAATAAATATGAAACATGACATAGAATTTTGAGCGGTACAGTGGCATGTCCTCCCTATGCTTGTGTGGGTTTGCTCCAGAAGCTCTGTTTTGCTCCTACAGTACAAAGACATATACAGTAGGCTAAGTGACTGTTCTGGATTGCTTCTTGACATGAATGTGAGTCTAAACAGTTATTTAAATATTTTGGCCTTAAATATATTTAATATATATTTAAATACATAATATTTTGGGGTGTTACCGGCCTTCGCCCAGAGTCGTCTGAGATCCACGTGACCCTACTAGGATTAAGCAGTTGAACAAATATATGAACATGGAGCTTTTGCAAGCCAAAGCATGAAGTTCAATTTTTATAAACTATAAAAATATTGTTTTGTGTAGTTTTATTGTGTTTTCCATTAAAAAAAAATACATTTACAAAGCGTTGTATACTTTTATGTTTAAATGAATATGCTGAACAGATGTGATCAAAAGCCATTCGCTACACAGAGTCCCAGAACGATTAGCTGCTACAAAGCATGGATTATCTGACCTGCCTCAGTGCCAGGGTTAAAATATATAAATGTAAACTATACAAAATCTTATTTTAGTTAGCTTTTTCTTAATTGTATTTCTGCACAGTACAACAACTGTGGTAAAGCTTTAAAGATCTGCTTTTTCACAGCTCTTAGGCTGTTCAACTGTCTTTGCTGCATCCATCAAGATTAAAAAAAAAATATTGTGCTTTTATGCTTAGGTGGTAGCATATACTAATATGATTATGCACTTCAGGCTCTTGCCTTCAGTGCATAATTGTTAAATATAACCGAGAATAGCATTTAATTAATATATATTTTATTGCGGGGCCAGCATGGTGGCACAGTGGTTAGCACGTCTGCCTCACATCAAGAAGGCCTGGGTTTGATTTCCGGGCTCGGGGTGATTCTGTGTGGAGTTTGCATGTTCTCTCTGTGCTGACTGTGGGTTTCCTCCGGGTACTCCAGTTTCCTGCCACAGTCCAAAAACATGTGCAATAGGCTGATTGGCTGTTCCAAATTGCCCCTAGATGTGAAAGTGAGTGTGAATGGTTGTGTGCATGTTGCCCTGCAATGGCCTGGAAAGCTGTTCAGGGTGTACCCCACTCTCGCCCAGAGTTGGCTGAGATGGGCGCCAGCATCCCTGCGACCCTATTTAGGATTAAGAGGCTGAGAAAATGAATGAATAAATGTTATTTATTATTTTAAAAAGAATATTTTATTTAAATACTATATTTTTATAAATATAAATAATTTTTTTAAAATTTCCTGCAAAGAACAAAATTTCAAGTGTTCCATCCATTTGGCATGAACAACTGAAGGATTAAGCTGTTGCTAATAATTCCACTGCTTTAATGAATCATTCTTTGCAATCGGTTGCTTCTACTTTTAAGTACATTAAAGGGGGTACCTGTGGTGAATTTGTATCACTAGCTCTTTAAAACAATCACATATGACATCAGTATTTCTGTCAGGCAATGTCAGTCCTTGCTTCTTTTTAAGTAAGCTTAAGTGCTGCCACACTACTATTACTACTAGGCATGCACAGTGACATGTTACCTTTTTCACTGGCTGTTCAAGCCCTGGTAGTGAAGCGAATTCTTTGCCTTATACTATTGACTGGGCTACGTGCAGCAGACCCCAGTCTAAGATAACACATGGCCAGTGCTGAGCAGTGTTCCCAGGAAAATGGCTGCACAAACAACAAGCGAAGATTTGCAGAAAACATAACAATAACACTGGCACAGGCCACAATCTGAAAAATTTCCTTCCGGATGCAATTCAGTAGTCTGCGAAGACCTCTTTAAGCTGAGCTGCTATTGGCGTGACCTCCAGGCAGAACTATTTGGCATGAAGCCCAAGCTTTAACGTCTAAAATCAGACACTGTTCCTACAGAATTTCCTCTTAAAAAGTCAAAGGGTGACAACAGACAGGAGCAGTGTCTTACCACAATGAACCAGTAAGAGTTAAGAGCCTTTAGCATGAGTGTTATCATCTAAAATGTAACTTGGTGCTTGTTTACTTCACTTCCAGGAAAAAAAACGGGTGTCCCTCATTGTTTCAGCTCCCGCTAGTAATCAAAGGGAAAACATTGCCCAGTATAGTGCTTTTTATGGTCATTTATGTTAAAATGAGCTTTATCATTTAAACATATTACATTATGCACAAATTATGCTATAAGGATGAACAGTACCGGTAACTCTTTAAGCAATTATTCTACTACATTTTAAATAAGCCCATGCTCTTTCCATTTAAGTTTCTCTGCTACAAAACAGAGCAATACTAGGTGTGATCTGTACATTCCAGTTTAGAAGCATTTGGATTGAGTGCTGGGATAGCAGCTCATTAATCAGGCTGAATGAAATAAAGCATCAAACGACTACTTTATCGTGTTGTAGTGCATTGGTGTACTGAAGGCAGATTATGATGTAGAGAGATGACATCACAGGCCCGTTGCTGGACTCCCTGCAGTTTGCCTACCGGGCTAACAGGTCAACAGACAACACAATTGCCAGTGGATCACCAGCTTCCTGACTGGTAGACGGCAATAGGTCAGGTTGGGGAGCATCACATCCAGCACTGGAGGAGTCTATCAGCACTGGAGCTCCCCAGGGGTGTGTCCTCCCCCCACTGCTGTTCTCCCTCTACACTAATGACTGTACCTTAGGGGACCCCTCAAGTTTGCAGACGACACCACTGTCATTAGTCTGATCACGGATGGTGACGAGTCTGCTTACAGACAGGAGGCGGAACAGCTGGTCCTCTGGTGTAGTCAGAACCACCTGGAGCTAAACCCGCTAAAGACTGTAGAGATAACAGTAGACTTTAGGAGAAGCCCTCCAACACTTCCACCCCTTTACATTCTGAATAACACAGTGTCTACTGTGGACACCTTCAGGTTTCTGGGAACTACAATCTCACAGGACCCAAAGTGTTTGTCCCACATAAACGCTGTACAGAAGAAGGCCCAGCAGAGGTTATATTTCCTGCGACAACTCAAGAAATTTAACCTGCCACAGGAGCTGCTAATCACCTTCTACACCGCTATCATACAGTCTATCCTGTGCACATCCTCACTGTCTAGTTTGGATCGGCCACTAAACTGGACATAATCAGACTGCAATGGACAATCAGGTCTGTAGAGAGGATCATCAGAGCCGACCTGCAATCCGCCAAGGAAAAACGTCAGGTAGCATGTCTGCAATCCCCTTTCTTCCCTCAAATAAACTGTTTGAACCTCTCCCCTCTGGAAAGCATTACAGTGCACTGTACGCCAAGACAACCCAGCACAGAGCCAGTTTCTTCCCCAGGTCGGTTGCTCTGTTGAATTGTAAAAAGGCACAGAGTGTCAGAAAGCCACTGTAAAATAACCCACTGTTCAGATGTGGTTTTTTATCTACTACTCTACCTCATGAACACCTGATACTGGTTTGCACTCATTGTCAGTGTCGATGATAAATACTGCACTATACTGTATATTTATTTTTATACTATACTGTCTCTTTGCCTTTTAGCTCTTTTGTACATAGTTCCTTACAGTCTATTTTCTCACTTATATTTTTCTGTATTTGCTATAATTCCTAAATACTTGTAAAAACTTACATAAATAATTCTTACAGTGAGTGATTTAAACCAGAGTCAAATTCATTGTTTGTGCTTACAAACTTGGCAAATAAAGTGATTCTGATTTACGCATATTGTGTCAACCTGCACTGATGGGCACCACAACAAGAACCAGAAATCCTGATGTGCATCAAAATAAGAGAGCAAAGTGTGGGGTTGCAGCTCTTTTAATAGAACTAGGCACATAATGCTTCAATTTTCATTCAGTATATTTACTGTGTATATAAAAATATAAATATACAGCTTATAAACTCAAAATAGTATTTTATTCATGTTATTTAGCCAGTTAAAGTGTAACAGTAGTCAACATTGCCACCAAGTAACAGTCTGGAATAATAACCACTCAATTTCAGAGAAGGTATGCAGTTGGGCTTTATTATATATTCTCTTTAAATATGTAATATCTCCACTTCCATTTGAAATTGGATGACAAATGCCTAATGCCTTGACATCAGTAATATAGAACTAAGAAGTAAATTCATTCTGTAGTAAAAGTCAACACTTTTATACATTTATTTTATTTACATTTTTTCTGTCTTCTAGTAGACATAATTAGTTATAAAGGCAGGCATCTATACCCAGCTTCTCTGTACTGTCGAGTCTGAGAGATGAAAAAGCACATAAAAAGGCTGCCATAAATCCAACATAGGTGTAGATAATCCACCACTTGTGTTGTTTCTGTTTGAACTTTGCTGGGTGTTATTTGAACAAACACTATTTCTTCTTTAGATAAAAGTGTCACACATTGCTGTTGGGTTCATGAAAGTTTGCTCATCTTAATTATCAATTTATGCTAGGGTGAATGCACTTATTATTAACAGATACACTTTTAACATCAGAAGAAATGCCAGGTTGATTTGAAGACATGGCAAGTTGAATTAAAACAATTTATTTTAGAATTTTCATTAGACAATTTATTCTTTACTGTCAAAAGTTATTTCCCAATGGCAATTTCAACTTTTAATATATTTTATTTATTTATTTATTTTTTTTGCAGTAATGGCCCCTTGTCCTGAGATTGCAAGAACAAAACATATACACACACACACACACACACACACACACATATATATATATATATACACACATACCCACACACACACTCAAAATCTAGGCTAATAACAATGATGGGTATTCTTGGATTCTGCTTTCTAAGAAAGTAATAAAAATGAAGGCACATAATTATCTCTCAATAGGAGTTTAAAAAAGTTGTTTCAAAGATTTGTTGGATTGCCTTAGAGTTTGTCAGTTTAATGAATGAATTTTTTTTCTGTTTTCTCTTTAGGGGCTTATTCTACCTCAGTACACCACTTGTTTTATTGTTCAGTGACACATTAAATAGAGCTAACATTTCATTCCATGTGAAGTCTGACTTGTTTATAACTCAGAATTTAGGACTTGATACTTGATTGGAACTTGTTTGCAAAAACATCACTTTTACCATTTCTCCTTAAAAAAATATTTTTGTAGAATGCCACTGTGAACATAAGATTTATTAAAAGATGACTGTAGGAAAATCAATTTCATGTTCACTGTGACATCTCACACTTACACCAGCCTTTGTGAACTTGTCTAAAATGCTGAATCACATCTGTGTTTAAGTGAATACAGAGTTATATTTTTGGAAACGTAACGTAATACAAGTTATTAACTCTCAAAATATTTAAACAAGTTCAAACTAGGGGTTGGTGGTATGAATTTTGAATATGCCACACTGACCGTTTGAGCCTCCACGGATCTAAAGTAGCAGTGATGTATCTAGACCTGTGGGAGGCAGCAATGCATTAAACCCCCCCTAATCTTCTGAATAGAACAAGATGATTTGCTGCAGCCTGCACCAGTGGGTCTTCTCAAAAATGTGAGAATCCATTTGAAATGGCTGAAAGTGTGCATATGGGACAGATGGAGGAGTTTGTTTATTTTAGTTATTTAGTTATTTATTTATTAATTTACTTACTTATCTTTAAGACTGCTTTACCTTCAATTATATGGACATAATTTTATTTGTAAAGTCCCACATGAAGAAGAAAATTATAATCTGTAAATTATGGTTTTAAGCAGTGATAATACTAGCAATCTTTTATCATCTCACATCAAAATACGTTCTGGTCAATAAGAAAGTTGCCTTTGCAAATTATAAACCACTTCCTGAGGCATTTTCCAAAGACTCTCTTTATGAGTGGGGAAAAAAGTCAGCAGTGGACCAACATTAGAAAATGCCACCAATGTGTAAGGACATGATTCTTTTCCAAAGCAGTCAATAGTCCTCGTGTCCTGCTGTGCTTGAAGTCTGTTTTTATTTTCGATTTGTGTAGTTTGTTTTTGTATTCCATGAAAGTGTTTTTCATAGAATTTTAGGAAAGGTTTTGTGAGGGTTTTTGTTTTACATTTAATACTGCAGTTTTGCATCATATATGCTCTTAAAATATTATATATTATAATATATCTTATCATGTGAAACATGTCCTAGTACACAGTTATAGACTAGAATAATATCTAGCAGCCATGCGGGTTCCATACTAGTGCTTAATCCCTTCGGGAGCATTTACACAGAGGGAATGTATTGTTACGTTTATGTGACCCTCCAGCACAAAACCAGTCAGAACTCGCATTACCCAGGTATGCAATAGAATGGCACCAGTAGAGGGCGGCTCATAGAATAATGTCATCTTTCATTTTCCACTTCCAACTTAGAGGCCACTTATGTCCTTTTGTCGTGCACTGTTAGTGGCTGACGTGCACATGGTTTAGGAGTTCAATTCAAAACTAGTTTTAGATTGTACAACACACTGTATGAAATTATTATCTCCTAACGGTCATGTACACTCTAAAACTAGTTTAGAAACCTCCAACCACACATGTATTTACTGTACCTAGGTATGTTTCTGTCAACATTTCTTTGTTTTCTTAGATTTTTTTTTTTGTCTTTCATGGATGTTTTTGATAGCAGAAGCCTACTGAATAATGCATTTGCATTTTTTTTCTCTTTTTTCTCCTTCTGTTGTTTATTTATATTGTGCTATCTGTTGTTTTAATGTTTACGTGTAAATGTTTTGCAGCTCAAACTCTGATTCCATGCTTTATATGGATTTGACCCTCATCACGGACATGTAACCATTCAATAAAATGAAGCTAGTGATGAATTATTATTTAGCACAGTGCTTGCACATGTGGACACCTCACTTGTGCTGTAACAATTAAGAATTAAAATAACTGATTAATTCATTGTCAAATTCATCTGGATTAGTATATTTTTCTTCAATTTCCTTAAAGTAAATACAAAAACATTCACTCTGCAGGCATTGCTTTTGACCAGTTTAGCAAGACATGTTGTTTTAGAGATAGTTGCATTCCTTGAGACTCAAGGACCCCAGGATGATCTGGGTGGATTCATGTACTTAGCTCAAGAGTGATGCCATATAGATTCACTTAATTTACTGTAATTAATATGCAGGTGAGAACTGGAAAACTGGAAACAGGTGGTAGCAGACTAAGTTTTCAAGTGCTTATAAAATCAGCCATGCTAGAGAGTAACATGACAAAGAATTGAGTTATTAAGAGTTCATTTTAATATATGTATGAGGACAAGGTCATTTGTCTCTGTCAGCAGGAGACAGAGCATAAGATTTAAAGCATGCTATTACATAGTGAATTAAAACATGTTCCTATAGCTTTAAACTAGCATGAATATAATTTTCAGCTGTGAAAAAGAATTACATTTGATGAAAAGAAAAATTTTATACATCTGAATGAGTAACATTTTTTGATATGGTGCCTACATTTAAATGTGATATGCTTCAACAAATGCAATATGAAATGTGTAGTCGTTTTTATAATTTTAAATAAAAAAAAATCCAAACAGAAGTAAACCCTTACATTTATAACACCTTCAAGTCCATGAAATTACCATCAGAAGGGGTATGTGGCAAGTGAAACTGCTGCTAGCCCTTCCTCCCTTCTAACTTAGATGATTGTTACCTCTCGCCACACGTCACCATGCCTCATGCCACATTTGATGGTTTCCCTGTTCACCAAAATGAGCCGAAAAGCTAATCCTAAAAGTGAAATTGAGGTTTTTATGATTTATTTCTCGATTTTAATGACAATGCCAACAACACCTGCTCTCCATTACCATGACAAACCAAGATTATTCCATTTTGATTTAAGCATTGTTCCCTCTAAATATTGTTTTTTTTTTTTTTTTTTTTTTTTTTTTTTTTTTTTTTTTTTTTTTAATCCCAGGCTCAATCAGATTGCACTGATTCCGTGGACACATATTTTATGGGCAGATAGTTTTGATTTTGTATAATTAAAAAAAATCTAATGTAAATTATATACATTTTGATTAATATTTTAAGTATTTTCACCTGCTAAAATGTTTTTTGTTTGTATGTTTGTTTTGTCTTTTTGTTTGTTGTCATGTGGATTTACCATTTACACAATTACAAGACTGTATATATTTTTTCTTGCCTTGTTAAAATATGACCAGATTTATAGGGTAAATAGAGAAAGTACTGCCTAGGTGTCTCATCAGCAAGTGAACTGTAAAGTCCCAGTACAACTTTATTCAAAACTCTCCACAGTTTCTCAACAGATCAAACTAAATTTCATCCAGCTGCCATCCACTCTCTCAGCATTTCCTCTCTCCCACTCTCACTTCCTGAAGCTCTGACAGCCCTGGAGCAAGTTTGCCTCAGCAGTAAGACAGTGCCTCACTGGAGAGCTCATGCCTACGATCCTATCTACATAAATTACTTGGATGGCGGGGCACGTAAGCATGCTTGTTAAAATCGCAAATGAAAGAAATGGCACTGGGAAGGAGGGAGGCTCAGTGAGGAAGTAAAAAAACAAGAGTAAAAGAAGAGTTGATGTATGTGTGAAAGAGAGGAAAGGCTTGAAGGTCGGATGGCATTACACCCACATGTAAGTGTATTAGCAAGGTGAATGAGAAGCTTGATATAGAGGATGAGGAAGTTTGACTGAACATCAAAGTTATTTAATCGAAGTGCTATGGATTCCAAATGAAAGTTTTGTGCGTGGGTTGGGGAGAAATGTTCTGGATTTTTTAGAGTTTATAGTGAATATCTGTCTTGTCAACAGTTGAGACAAATCAGTGTTCTTTCATGTCCTGTTGATGCCATTCCATTTTGCATATTTTGCACTGGTGTACTGCATCTCAACAGCATTCACATCATAGCGCTAATACCCAAGTCAAGTGAAGCTACAAATGTTGTCATGTCACATCTGGTGAGATTAACCATACTAAATATTCATAAAGGTGTTAGTACATTGTCTTGAAGTGCTTATTTAAGTGTTAGACAGGCCTGTGTACATTGTCCAAACACAAACCTGCAGTTGTTTATTTATTTATTGTTTAATATGTATGAATGTCCTTATCTCTAGTGAGAGTCAGACACCAGCCAACAGCTGGCAGCTATATTGGTATTTAATCATCCACTATCAGCAGCTAACTGGAGCCAAGTGAGTGAGAAATGGAGCACAGCTGTAGAAATGCAAAGCAGGTCATAAAGAGTAACTAAAATATACACTTTTTTTTGGATAATGCCAAGTTGTCGGTGACCATAATGCGAATGGCCAGGGAATAAAATAAAGCCAGGGAAGACTAGTGATCCTACTGCCTGGTTTTTATGTACCCTTAGTTATTTCTGTGGGTGTAACACAGCTGCTATCTATTACTCATGTAGCAAAGACTCTGGGGTTGTGGTTTTAACAAACGTTATTTATGTTGTAACTCTTTGCAAGATGCTACCTAAAACAAAAAAGAGCAAACAATACTGTTTTAATTTACTGTATGCTTATATCAGCCAGTTAAGGAAATCTTCACAAAAAAATATTTTATGAAGTAATCCAAGTGATTCTAATTTCCATCACCGCTCAGCCAACCTATTCAACATACTTTCCAACTTTACAATGGGTAAACAGCCCACCTGTGTTCCCATTTTTCTAAATTTTATCTTTGTCTACAATATTTACTTAACATCTCTGAACATTCAGTATTTCCTGTGATGATATCTGCACCATTTTTCATTTTCCCTCAGAAATAATTATTAAAACTTATTTACTTTACTATAACATTTGTAGGCATCACTACACTTCACTGTCAGAGAGAGAGAGCCAGAAGACATTGTCACTGTCTGTTCATTACAGTTACTAACTTTTCTTAACCATTCTAATTTTAACAAAGAACGCACCTTAGTATTTTAATTTTTCTGGATACACACTAGTATGCTACCATTTTATTTTACAAACAAGGAAATCACGCTAGCTAGCTAGCTACTTAAAGTAGCATATTAATAACTTCCAGCTATCAAAATTTGTACAAAACCTATTTATCAGTGAGCACACAAACATACTACTAATGACATTACGATGAATTTTACAAATAATATCTCAGATAATAAATTTGAAACTCACCCTGTATGCACTGCTGTTTTATTACAGTCACTGGTTGTGTTAAACCAGACAGCTATACTCGTGAGGTTAAAGTTAGCATGTTGGCAATTTCCACTTCCAAGTGATATCATGTCCTTCCTAGACACATCTGTATGAATGGCTGAACCTACTCAAACGTTCTGACTGGATGGATTAAAGAGAAATTAAAGTCTAATAATTTCCACTGGACCCCAGTGCAGCTAACTGGGTTATCAAAGGCCAGCCATGTCTCTCACTGTCTGTGGTGGGAGGCATGTAAAAAAACATTGCTGCCAATAATAAAGAGTCAAAGAGTAAAGAGTGTTTTAGCCATGCAATGGCCTGGCGAGCTGTCCAGGGTGTATTCTGCCTTCATTCAGAGTCGGCTGAGATGGGTGCCAGCCTCTCCGCAACCCTAAGGGATTAAGGGGTTCAGAAAATGAATTCATGAATGAATGCATGAATTTACACTAGAAAAGGGGCATTTCTCAAAAAAGAGTAGCAATCCATGTACTGCGCATTCAATGAGCAAGAAAAAATCCGGAGAACACAAATGGCATTTTTTGCAGTCAGCAGTGTAAAAATGAGATACATGATACATGGTTATTGTAAAAGTCTACACCAATCATTCTAGATCAATCACATTTACCCAACTAACTTAAGTTCAATAATGGTCCTTAAATCTGTCTTTCCTCTTGTCTAGTATGGCAACTTTGAAAAAATAACAAACCTCAGATTAGCATACATATCTATATCAAGATTATATTTCTGTATGTTATTACCAGATATTGCCATGCACTTCTTCCATATACATATATCCACTAGATGACTATCAGTACTTAAGATATATTTGCATTCTGCATCTAAGAGTCAAGGTATGCCATCAAAACTTGCAATTGATGAAAGAAATAGTAGTTTAACAGTAGTTTAAACTGTTTCTGTACTTGTGAAATAAAATTTGCAAAAAAGTCCTTCTGTATTGAAATAACAGCTATTGCTGTAGGCTTGCTGAGCAGTTCAAGATTTACTGTCTTCATCTCACAAAATCAGTAAGCCTTTAATTGATTGAGAATGAGTCATCAGTATGGTGGGCCAAAATGCATTTCTTTTTTTTTTTATTATTTCTCTATTGCACACCCTCTTATTTTAGGAAGTTTGATGGAAAAATAACCAAGAAAAATTTTGGGTCTATAAAATTTGTCTAAGTGGTCTCCCAGAGCCCTTCAATTTTGTACATTTTGACCGAAATTTGGCAATATTTAAATTTTTCATAATGTTACGTTCTGGATCAATAATCCATTTAACATCCAATCGGACCATGTAAATTCATAATACAATATGTTTTAATATATATAATGTGTTGTTTTATTCATGATAGCATGTTTTATTTAAAAATTTCATCAGTATGTACTTGTAATTATCATTCATATATAATATCTAAAATGCTTATCATAAACTTATACCATATTTCAATTATTTCATGCAAAAGCAACATGTTTTGAAAAGGATTGTTTTAGTCCATACGCAATAAATGTATTGCTGTGAAAAGCCTAATTTGTATTTGATATAAATCTCAAGACATAGAAATATTAAAGCTGGCCACATTTTGAGACTATGGACTTGTTTGGAGCAACTAATAACTGGAAGCTTGTTCCACAGGCAAGGTATTCTGTGAGCAAAGCTCCATCCAAGCATACACAAGTTATGGTAACTAACAAAGTAGTTCAGATACCCACTGTCTGCAGGTTGGGTTCAATTTGTATGGATGTTTATTGTTTAATACACACAATCGCACACTACTCTGTACTACAGTTATTATAAGTTAATAACTACTTATGTATAATTTACTTTATTAGTAAATAATATTAACTAATTTACTCATATAAATGATTGTCGTACAGAGTAGTATACAATTGTGTGTATTAAACAATAAACATCCATACAAAACGAACCTAACCTGCATGATGCATCCAGAAATCGTCCTTTTGTTGCAGATTATTCTGTGAGGATTGGGTGAATTGTGAGGATTGGGTGAATCCTTTCACACATCAGATTGTGCCTGTTACTGGCAGATAGTGTATGTGAACTACTATATTAGTAACCATAATTTGTGTATGCGGGGATGGAGCTTTGCTCACAGCATACCTTGCCTGTGGAATAAGCTATTATTTATTATTATTTATTAATTACTCGCTCCAAACAAGTCCATAGTCTCTAAATGTGGCCAGCTTCAATATTTCAATGTCTTGAGATATGTATCCAATACAAATTATGCTTTTCATTCAGCAATATATTTATTGTATAGAGACTAAAACAAAACTTTTCAAAACATATTGCGTTTGAATGAAGTAATCGAAATATGGTGTAAGTTCGCTTTTTGGATGTTATATGTGAATGATAATTACAAGTACATACTGATGAATTTTTTAATAAAACATGCCTTCATGGATAAAACTATCAAATTGTACAAAATTGAAGGGCTCTTGGGGACCATTTAGATGTATTTTATAGGCCTGAAATTTTTACTTATTTTTTCCATATAAAAATCAGCCACCCTAGTCATCAGTGGTTTGCAGGGTAGGATAACCACTGCAACTTTAGAGAAAGCATTTATAAAATGGAAACCCAGAGTAGGGAAGAAAGAACTTGCAGTGATTAAAGATGTAGGAGAGAATTTTTTAAAGAAGGTTTTAAAGATTTGAATTTAAAATCGTTAACTTTATAAGAAATTGACCTGTTTTATATTTAGTACTCAGTTTTTGCCAAACCATTAAAATCCTATTCGAGTCGCAGGAAGGCTGGGGCCTATCTCAGCCAACTCTTGGTGAAGGTGGGGTACAACCCTCAACAACTCACCAGTTCATCACTGGACAACACACACACACACACACACACACACACACACACACACACACACACAACTAGGGGCAATTTGAAAGAGCCAATTAGCAAATGTTCATATATTTGGACTATGAGAGGAAACTCACACAGCATGGGGAGTACATGCAAACCCCAAAAGAAATGCCCTCGCCGACCCTTGAACCCATAACCTTCTTGCTGTGAGGAGAACATGCTAACCACTATGCCACCATGCTGCCTTGCAGAAAAGCCAGAGAGAGAACCATTCAGTACCATAAATCTTCTCATTGCTACCCATTCACTTTCTCACTTTCTCTCTAAATGGCGAAGTGCAGTCAGAGAACTAATCTTTTGGTAATTTACACACAGCCTGATTAGCAAAGCCTGATTAGCAAAGGGATTTATTTTGTATTCACCACCACTGGAATTAATATCTGAGCCTGGCAGAACCAGTCAAGTCACTTAGGCTTGATAAATAGGAGAATGTCTCTGGAAGATATGCGCTCTCTCTCTCTCTCTCTCTCTCTCTCTCTCTCTCACACACATACACACACACCCTTGATCTTTGAATAGCATTTTAAAAGTAATCTTACCCATGTGACACTTCGAGTTTGCATTGCAAGGTCATTGAAGGTTGTATTGATAAATACTCTTTTTAGCTGTTTTTTATAAGTTTTGTGGAAATCTGCTATTGTGTGTAATTTTAGGACATTTTAAATCTTTTCATTTATCTTTAATATTAATCTATGGGAAGGGCACCAGAGCAAGTCTTATATTATATTACAACACTATGATTTCTCAGCCTAAACACTCACTAGTATTTAGGCTAAGAAATCATAGTTTTTAAATGGTATGTTGGTTCGAGGCAAAAGGTTGTAGGGTCTGGAGTTGCCTTCAGCACAGAGACCAACTCCTTTGCAAAGCTAAATGGATGAAATCAAACCATGTTGTGAACAGCAGTGTGTACATTCATGCTCCTGACTCTCCAAGTTCTGGAGCCTGTTTCTCTTAAGAAAGGCATCATAGATGAAAATGCAAACTTTTTGCAGGTGATGGGTGACCATTTAATGTGGTAGGCCTGAACTCTATTAAACAGGTGGAGAAAAAATTGAAAATAATTTGTGAATTAATCCCACACCCTAAATTGTACTTTCACATTTGTTTACATATGTTTGTGTTATTTGAGGGAGGAACTAAAATGAAAAAGATGAGACGCAAATGAGGGAAACAAGAATTAAATTTAAGGGTTTTGGAACGTGCCTGTTATGGTTTTACAGAGGGAAAACGATCCACATGCAGACAGAAGAGGTGTAGAGCACAATATTAAATAAATAAGCAGATAATCCAAAATGGTAGGCAAACTTGTGGTCAAAATACAGGCAATGGTCAGAGACATCCAATAAGTCAATAACAGAGGCATCAAAAAAAAAAAATCACAAAATGATAGCAAGAAAAGAAAGAAAGGAACAGGCAAGGTCAAAAACTACTACACAGAGCTATACAAATGCTGGAAAGTCACAGGAGAAAACTCTGGCATAATCAGATAAAGCTTGTGGGGAAATGCAAGGCTTATATACACAGACAAGTGAGGCAGGCAAGGAGGCACAGGTGAGCCCAATAATGAGTCTGTGGAAAGCCAAAGGGGACAAACAAAAGCACATAATACTACAACACAAAGTTAACTAGCAGGAGTACTAACAGTGCCCCATCTTTGGAAATGTCCTTGAAAGATCTAAAAAAAAAAAAAAAAAACACACACTGTGGGTGCTTTTTAAAACGCTTATTTGTTATTTCTTCACTCCTTGATCCTTGCTTGAACTGGAACACATTTTCTTGATTCCCCACTCATCACATCGTTTCCTCATGTCTCTCCATGTTTCCTCAGTGGGAAGGACTAGGACACAAGAATGAGATGCAAGTGAAGGAAACAAGGATTTAGTTTAAGGGGTTTGAGAAGCACCCTATGTCTGAATCAAAAGAAAAAAAATATTCTTAAATATAGGTTAAGAATGGGTTTTATATTAATATCTCAGCCTTTGGGATTGTGTCTGGTAGAAACACAGTATGCAAAAATGCTATCACTGGGAGAGTGTCAAGATAAAATACAATGGTTTGTAAAAGAAACCTAAAGGATTATCTAACATTTCCCCACCCCCCAAAAAAGAAGAAAAAAAAAACTTTATTACAATCAAAATCTTTTGGGATTATGTTCTTTGTTTTAATTTATATCTTATTCTAATTAGTCAAATCTAGAAATGTAGATATGGAAATAAAGTGAAGAAGAGTTGTGCCTCAAAGGTGCCAAGTTGTGGATATTGGCCCAAATCCTTATTTTCCTTATTATGTCCACACACATTGTAACCTCCTACCCTGTAACCTGGAGGAGAGCTACAGTTTCTTTAACATTCTCAGAGCATCTCTACAGCATTGTTCTGTGTACTTGACATGAGCACTAACATGACTCCCCTCACCTCACAAGTTTGTAATGAATAAATGCAAACTGAATAATGAATAAATTGCTGAATAAAGGCTACTACTACTGCCTATTTCAGCCGACACTGGACGAAGGCAAAGTGCACCCTGAACAGCTTGTTAGACTATCACAGGTGAACACATACAAACCTTTCACACTCACGCTCACTCTTAGGGGCAATTTAAAACAGCTAATAAGCCTAAAGTGCATGTTTTTGGACTGAGGGACAAAACTAGAGTACTCATAGAAAACTCAAGCAAACATGGGAAGAACATGCAAAGTCCACACAAAAGCACCAGAGCCTGGGACTTGAATCCAGGACCTTTTTGCTGTGAGGTGAAGCTGCTAACCACTACACCACCGTGCTGCCCTCCCTCTGAACTGTGTACGCTAAAATGTCTTAAAGGTTTCAAGTAAATATTGGTGGTGTACATATGATGTTTGTGAATATTCAGCCCTGCAATAGACTGGCAACCTGTTCAAGGTGAACTCCACTTCTCGCTCGAACTCAGCTGGGATTAGCTGCAGCCTTTCCTTGACCCTAATAAAATAAGCTGTATGAATAATGAGTGAAATAATTAATTTGTTAATGCCACTTATGCAACAGTTCGGTCATTCAAACTTTTCTGTAAATTACTAATTTCAATAATTTCACATGTTGTTTACCAAAAAAGTTGAAAGGCATATAGTACATTGAGTGCATACTTTATATTAGTCACAGTAAAATCTCACAGCCTAACATATGTCCAAATTTTTGTTTATTTTTTCCTCAACAGAGAAATGCATAACACTAGGCACATCAGATAGAGTTCAGTATGCCCAGAGCCAATCTCTGTATTTTACATGTGGGAGTTGTAAACAGAATCATACCCTGGAGAGCTGGTGAAAATAATGGAAAAAAAATGCTTGTGTGAATAAAAGTGTGTATGCATGTGTTGTTTTACAAATGTGTGCAAGCACTTAAATTTTGTAACATGAAAATGTGACCGTGTTACAGACAAGTCTCTGTCTTACACTTTTGGAAATGACCGAAACACATAATGCTTTCCATTAAAATCTCATTTTGGAAGCATGGACACTCCTCACCCACACTCCAAATATCTGAACTAAACATGTTTTTCTTTAGAATGCCGTGTATATCACAACCAACCTAGGACCTGTTTCTATGTGCAGCATATTTCCCTTACTTCCTATATTTTTTGTAGCTACACTAAAATGAAAATATAATTATTTAATATATTGTTAAAAGAAAAGTAGGTTCTGTTTTACAGCGCACGGCCAACAAGACCAAACAAGCATTATGTGTAGACAGAGGAGGCCGTTTAACTCAGCAGGTCTTTTTCAGCCCCCTGCCAGCACTGCACAGGAGAGCTGTTTCATTTACCTATCACTGATGTGGAAGAGTAAGCAATGTTAACCATTACAAAACCTACAAAACCAAAACCTTCAGTAGTTACCCAGTGCAAGCATAAGATGGACAGTTATAGAGATAAAAGCAGAAAAGTTGAGAATATATATTGTGAATGTATCAGTTTATCTAAAGCAAAGAAAAGAATACAAGGCTTCAGACTAATGGTGACAAACTGTAACTTCGGCACTGGACGGTGGTCATGGAGGTGTGAGGCATGAGTTCCATTTTAAAATTTACTGTATATTGAAAGAATGAGTGTGACAATGAGATATGTTCAAGTACAGGTCTTGCAACTTTCTAAATAATTTTAACCAGGAGAGCCATTTCAATCTTAAAAATGCTAAAGTTATATTGATGCAGTTATAACTCACTAACTCATTTGCTGAACCGCTTAATCCTACTACGGTGACAGGGAGGCTGTGGTAGGAAGCCTATCTTAGCCAACACTAGACAAAGGCAGGGTGCACACTGAGGGCCAAAACTCACGCAACCATTCACACAAACATCCAGACCTAGGGGCAATTTGGAACAGCCAATTAGCCTAATGTGGAAAGAAACTGGAGGAAACCCACTCAAGCTATAAGAGACATGCAAACTCCACACAAAAACACCCGAGCCAGGAACTCAAATCCAGGATCTACTTGCTGTAAGAAGGAATGGGCTAACCACTACGCCACCCCATGCAGTTATAACCCTAACCCTATTTCTTATTCTAACCAGCTTTGGCCAGCATTTATTTTAACATCTTTACCCTACGTTTATCTGTTGGTATTATCTTTTGTTATTATAAGTTTGCTAAAATATTATTAGGAAGCAAAGTAAACTAGACTTTTTAGTAGCAAAGTGTGAAGAGAAACGTATACTCACAACTGCAACATAATTTCATGCCATAAGGCATGAAATTACTAGTTAAAGTCATCTATTCCCTTTCTGATACAGTTACCGACTACACAGACTGAGCACTTCCCTGATGTTTTAAAGGGGTATTATGCAGTGTTGGCTGTCTTGTGTATGTGTTTGTTTTACAATGAGCTAACATAATTGCACTGTGGGAAGAGGGAATTGTACTGAATTAAATTAAAGAGAATTTGTTAGTTACAAACAAAACAATCAATTTAATATGGGGTCAGAGTTTTGAATATACCTTTATAAGAAGGAAGAAGGGGAAAAGAATTAAAGATAAGAGAAATTATGAAATAAAGGTAAAGTAGAATAAAACAAAATTAAGGTTATGAAATGTAGAGTAATTAGGGGAAACATGAAGAGGAATCAATATATATATATATATATGTGTGTGTGTGTGTGTGTGTGTGTGTGTGTGTGTGTGTGTGTGTGTGTGTGTGTGTG